>JAMPIV010016464.1:0-317153 GCA_024509875.1 Oreohelix idahoensis
TTCTTCGCGAAATGCGATTAATTCGCGGCCCTAAGGAACGATCGGAATTGAGCTTGACGTTCGAAAAGCCATAATTTCAATTCCGATTCCCATTCTACCTCCCACTACATGTAAAAAGACAGAAACAATATTTAACATGGCTAAAAAAAAAAAAAAGAACATGGCGTGGTCGGACAAAAAGGACGAAATATTGTAACGTTTAAAATCAGTTACTTATCTTTTTTTTGGCAGTAATTCAGTACATTATCTGCTTCGCCAACAGATTCGTAAGCTTGTTTGAAATAATGAAGACGTTAGTAATTCGTTTCCTTTGCTGTTTGAGAGCTGCAAATATTTTTTTTTGAAGGGCATTGATTGTTGCTGGCTTTTGCAAACGTTCATACTGTTGTCAAGGGCATGACGTCACCGGTGTTTCGCATAATAATGTCCATTTCGGCTCGAAAGCAAAAAAATGTTTTATTTTTGAGGTTCGCTCTTTTGAAAAGTTTCAAGACCACTATCGGCCACCAGTTGTGACGGGTGTTGCGGTTCCTTCATCTTATATTATTTATTGAATATTAAAGTCCCTCTCTTGACGTGGTTAATGTTTGTTATTGATGGTTAGCTCTGACCGTAAGAACATCCCTTCGACGTTCTGATTTGCATATTGTACATTAGTTGATTTCCCATGTGGGAGAGTTATCGTGCTGAGAAAACGTAAACATTAACAGCTGTGGAACCAAACCCGAAACGTAAGTAAGATATCAAGCCGTCTATTCTGAGTCCACATGTATTGACGTTCATATAAACGATATCCGACATTCACAAAACTTCATGTACAGTTCAGCATAACAATAAATTCCAAGTAATACAAGTAAGTATCCGTCCGTGTCAAAACAATATGTCAGATGAACATCATGGCTATGTACATGCGCTGCTGTAGTCAACAGCCAGAAATGAGCGCATGAGTTCTTGACAGCTACAAATTGAATCATAATACGATTCTCCTTCCATCATTTAATTTACTTAATAATCTCATACTTTAGATTAATATCTGAACTGACCCTGAGTTCTATATTGAATTCATATATCGGCTATATACTAAGCCTCTCCTTGGAAGACATACAAGACACGACTTCTCTGCTTGACGGATAGCGTAACAAGGGTCATGTAACCAAGTCACCAAGCGTGACCTTCCCAACGCGAATGCGTCATAATCTTAGCATATATTTCGCGTTCAGTATACCGTAAAATATCGACATATTCTATTAATGTTATTGACCCCTAAACGTTGCGCACTGCTAAACCCCAGCAGACGCCGTCATTTAAAATAACACCGTAACGGGGGGGGAGGGGGGGGGGGGGGGTGAGAAAGGAAACGAGGAAACTCAGGTAATTATTTCTTTGGAAAGAAAGAAGAATACAGAAATAAAAAGGGATGTTTGAAAAGTTATGATAATATTGTTTATTAAAAGATCATATTATTCCTTATAATGAATTACCTTGCCTTATAGAAAAGTATTGTAGTTGGAATAAATAAAGAGGAAAAGTACACAGATGGAAACGAAGATAACGAAGCATATGAAGTTATAATGGATAGATAAAGGACAGTGGGCCATTTAATAATCACTTTTCACCTTTAAAATCGCACAATTAATAACAGAGATATTGTAGAAATAAGAAATTGAGACAGGCAGACAAACGCGATGATAACTGCTCAGTTTTGAAAATCTTGGGATGTTACACTTTCTAACGCGTGTGTGAAAAAGGTCAAATTGGCTGGATTCAAATTTGATTGGGTACTGATATTGAAAAGGGGAGAGATAAAACTAAAGGGTGGCCAAGCGAACGCTGCCACTTGACGAATATTTGTTCACCTAGTCAGATTAAGAACAGTAGCAAAGCCTTGTGTGTGACCCGTTGCCTTTGCGTCTGGACGGCGGCGATCAAGATTTGTGCCCATTGATCGCCAGTTAATCTATACTATTGTATTATTTCATTGATTGCGGGTTGCATCAACTAGTAACCAGTAAGACAAAACCTGGAGAGGCCGTGTATGAGGCAACTTACCTGTTGCTTGTATTGTGAAGTAACTGCCCTAGCTGACTCCAGCTGAGATTCTTGTGGACAGAAAGTGTCATATTTACAGTCAACCTTACTTACACCTACTTGCCTCTGATTGAAAGATAAGCCTTCTTTTTTTAGGGCTAATGATTTCTCATTTCATTGTTAACCTCCACACTGTAATTAAACGTTCTAGTGACATGATGAAAGGAACAGTTCTTCCAACTAGTGACCCTTCTTAATACCTTGTTACTACAGCCAAGGACACAAATACATAAACATTTTAATAATATCATTTATTGGACAAGATGTCCATCCACTGTATTTACCTGTGTACATAACCACATTTATTTTGAGTTTAACCTTCCTGATTCAAAACATTTGAGAGTCAGGAAATTAAAATTGTAAATTAATCCTATAACTTTAACCACTGTCTTACTTGAGTTTATTAGATTGAGTTACAGTTGTGTTAAATTTGTTATCATATATCACACATACATTACCCTAGACACGTAGCCATATAAATTAATAGACTTAAAATATTTCGCAGAGTGAGATCATAGGGTGATAGCAGTTAGGTACCCTGAGAATACATCATCATCAACTATTAGACTCAGGGACTTACATAGCTGGACCTCACTCTGTAGACAATTAAAAATAATTAACATAAATAACATATAAACCCACCACATATATTGGGACGCTCGCCCGGGATTTAAATTTATAGTAACATCATAGACCCAGGGTATCCCCATTGTACAAAATGTATTATTCAGTGTGGAGAATTTAATGAGTTGTCATAGCCCTTAATTAATTAGTTAACACTTGTTAGTTAATACAGTTAGATTATTAGAATTATGTTCAAGAAAATTATGGCAGACTTGGCAAAGTTCAGATCGGCTGTTGTCCAGACGGCAAAAGAGATGGGAATTGAGGGGCAAGTTCTGATTCAGTATGTAACATCAGAATGTGATAAATTTATTGAGAGAGAAGATAGGAGGTTAGCTGAAGAGAGGAAATTACAGTTACAATTAGAAGATGCTAGGTAGGCTAGGGCATTAGAGGCTGAGAGGGAGGCTGAAATCAAAAGGCTACAATTAGAGGAGAAGAAATTGGAAGCAGAAGAAAAGAGATTAGCGGCTGAAAAGGAAAAAGAAGAAAAGAGATTAGAGGCTGAAAAGGAGGAGAGGAGATTACAGAGGGAACATGAGCTACGACTAAGAGAGTTAGAATTGCAAGGCCATGCTCCAGAAAATGGTAACAGCCCATCTACCTCTGATGCTACTGCAAGTCAGGGGGCCTCCAACTCAGCCATGGGGTTTCATTTGGACCCCTTTGTTGAAAAAGAGGATGACATTGAGTCTTTCCTCTCTAGATTTGAAAGACTAGCTACAAATTATGGTTTGGAGAGAGAAAAATGGAGTCTAAAGTTATCCCAAGGGCTTCGGGGAACATCTTATGAAGTGTTCTCAAAATTGAGTACAGACGATCAGGAAGACTATGACATTCTAAAACAAGCTCTCCTAGTTAGATATGAGAAAAATAGTGAATTTTACCGAAAAAAATTTAGAAATGCTAAACTACTTTCCAGGGAGACCTACCACCAGTTCTCTGCACGGCTAGATACTTACCTGGAGAAATGGACTGCTCTGCGGAAAACCCAAGATTTAAAGGAAATGATTATGATGGAGCAGTTAAGAGAGTCCATGGCTCCAGAGATGAGAAAATTTCTCACGGAACAAGGTGCGGAGAGGCTGGGGGAGATTCTTAATGTGGCTGAAAGGTATCAGGCAGCCCAGTCTGAAATAGCTGGAGTAAAAAGGAAACAGGTAGAAAATAATAAAGCCCCTCAAAACCAGAACAAATTTGATAATAAGGACCAAGGTAATAGAGGTAAACCAAACTATGATAGGTCAAGATTTGACCCTAGAGATAGAAACCCGCAATTCAATGAAAGGAAACCTTTCAACACAGAAAGGAGATGGTGTAAATTTTGTAAGAGGGACAATCATAACACCAGAGACTGTAAGAAGAAACCTCCTCATTACGCTGCATGCATGAAAACAGGAAACAAGGGACCAAAGGAAAACCCTGCTGGCCTGCAGGAACCTTATCATCCCCCTGTATGTGAAGACGTAGTATGTAATGGGGCCACCATAAGGTGCCTTTATGATACTGGATTGGATTTTGACTCAGTCGTGAGTTCTCACCTGGTGCACCCAGATCAATATACCACAGAAACAGTGGAGATCCAAGGGGCGACCAAGGAAGTAGCAACCATGACACTTCCCATTGCCAGAATCAATGTGAAAACTCGCTATGTGGAAGGAGTGATTAAAGCAGCAGTGATAAACGAACCAATCTACCCTCTGATAATGGGGTGTAGATACGTCTTTTTGGGAAATCCCAAACGACCAGTGATCATGGCTACAGTACAGACCAGGTCACAATCAAGGAAGGAGGAAGAAAACCCAATAAATACTCATCCAGAGGAGATGAGGAAGGCACAGGCTGAGGATAGGTCACTAAAGCCGTGTTTCAAGAAACTCCCAAAATGCCATACCCCTCCAAACAAAGGAGACTTTTATATGAAGAATAAACTAATGTATAGGAAGGCTGGAACTGGTTCCACTGGTCATGGACAGCTAGTTCTTCCAACTTCATATAGGGAGAAAGTGATAAAAAGATCACATGTTGCATCAAACGGTGTACATGAGAAAACAGGTACTACAGGTCAAAGATTATCTATGAAATTCTATTGGCCAGGCGTAACTGCAGATGTTGCAGAATTTGTGGAGGCCTGTGACTAATGCAACAAGGGAAAGCCCACACGTTGGGAAAATCATCAGGACCTACAAAAGCACTACGGTGAAAACAGGCCTGAAAATAAAAATAAAAATAAATATGTTAAGGTAGACACGGTGGATAGGAAAACCCCTTTTCACACACCGTCTTTACAAAAACCAAGTAGAATGGCCACTATGCGTATTGAACAAAACGTGATCTCAACCCAGTCCCACCCGACGATCCCTTGGTCGGATTTTCGGGAACTGGATGAAAATAGAAGAGAGGGAAGTCCCCTCAATTTGAAACTAAAACTGCGGGGGAAACCCCAAAAGAAAAAAAAATTGGTAGCGGACGGTTGGTGTGGTAAAAGTCACCACCACAATACTTCCAATTACATAAGCATTAACCGGAATGGCACCGGCAACACTGCTATTTGGCAGACCAATTAAAGGTCCATTGGAAGCTTTACTGAGGACATGGACAGATGAGAAGGCAGAAGAGACTGTAACCTCATCATGTCAGTATGTGAACGAACTGACCACTCGTTTAAAAACTGGCTGGAAACTTGCAAATGAAAACCTAAGACAAGCCAGGAAGAAACATGCTGCATATTTCAATAAGAAAGCGAAAGATAGGGAGCTTGCTGTGGGGGAGAAGGTGCTTCTTCTGCTACCCGGCAGCAGCAACAAACTTCAAATTGGATGGCAAGGTCCTTACACAGTTTTGGAAAAAGTATCCAGAACTAACTACAAGATAGACAAGAAAGGAAAGGAAAAAGTCTATCACGTGAACCTTCTAAAGAAGTATATTGACAGAAATAATATGGAAGGAACACATTTAATGACCTTAGCCATAGCCACTGAGATGAAGAATGAACCTCTCACCTCTTATGAATACCCCCTGAGGCCATGTGAGACTCCTACACAGGTAAAAATCAGTAGACATTTGACAACAGGGCAGAGGGAGAAGATTCAAAAGGTTCTGGAAAATCGTACAGACGTGTTAATGGACAGACCGGGGCACACCAACTTGTTGGAATATGGCATGAAACTACTAGACCCAACACCCATCTGTATGAGAGCCTATACTATCCCATTCGCAAAAGAGAAAGCTTTGAAAGAGGAGATAGATTATCTGTTACAAGAAGGGATTATTTCTCACAGTGAATCTCCTTATAGCTCCAGTGTGGTGTTGTTGAGGAAACCCTCTGGGGAACATAGACTGTGTATAGATTACAGGAAACTGAATGCTGTCACAGAGAGTCAGGTGGATCCATTACCTGATACTAACCAACTGTATGTCAGACTGAATAAGGCAAAGTATTTTTCCAAGGTAGATCTCAGCAAGGGATATTACCAAATTCCAGTGAAGCCTGAGATTCGACCTTATCTAGCTTTTAGCACCTCGGAAGGACGCTATGAGTTTAACATGTTACCGTTTGGATTGAAGAATGTGCCGAGTGTGTTTTCCAGAATGATGCGAAAACTGTTAAATCCCCTGAAAAACCCATGTATTACAAATTTCATGGATGATTTCCTCATCGCTACGGAAACATTTGAAGAACATGTTAACTCTTTGAATATGCTATGTGATAGACTCAGAGAGGCAAATTTAACTGCTAGACCAACAAAATGTTGTATTGGATGCAAAGAATTAGAATTCTTGGGACATACCTTGCATCAGGGTAGCATGACCCCTGACCCCAAGAACCTGGAGAAATTGCAGAGAGCACCCAGACCACAGACTAAAAAGGATGTGCGATCCTTTGTGGCTTTTATCAGAAGTACATTAAAAACTTTAACTCTGTGAGTGCTCCTCTGACGGATTTAAGTCGTAAAGGAAAACCAGATAAAATTGAATGGTCGGCAGAATGTGAATTGGCATATAATGGGTTAAAGGAAAAACTCACCAGCAAGCCTATTTTGAAATTACCTGATTTGAGTCAGGAATTCGTGGTAAGAACGGACGCTAGTAATGTGGGCTTGGGGGCCACCTTGTTACAAAGGTCCTCTTCGCCAGGTGGGGAATTGAACCCAGTTGCTTATGCCAGTCGCAAATTAAACAGAGCGGAACAAAACTACTCAACTATTGAAAAAGAATGTTTGGCTTTAGTCTGGGCGATCAAAAAGTTCCAGATCTATCTATATGGTAGAACATTTGTGGTACAGTCGGATCATCAGCATTGGTATATTTGGCTGAGGCAAAACATGGAAATGCCCGTTTATTAAGATGGTCTTTGCTCATTCAACCTTATTCGTTTATCATTGAATACATTCCTGGGTCGCAGAATGTTGGGGCAGATTTTTTGAGTAAGCACACACCTGCAGAAACCCATGATACTCACAAAGCCTAGTCGAGTTCATTTGATCGGGATTGTTAACACGGATTATAAAGATGCATTGGGATGCATCTTTTAAACAGGGGAGATGTGTGATAAAATGCTCCGTTTTAACCCCCCTCTCAAATATAATCATATTACCGTATTTGAATTTTTTTTCAATATTGCCGTGGAAAAGCTATAAACAACTACTACATTTGACCTTGGTTGAAGGCAATGCTACTAGTTTGAAAATTATCAAGGGTAAAATCAAACTGTTGAAAATAAAACTAACTAAAGCATTCTTAGAATCTATTAATGGTACAACATGCGACAGTGTGTCGTTAGGCCCCGTCTCTTGAAACACAAGACGCGTGGCTAATATTTGAATATTTGTTAGCGAGCGGGCAAGTCTCACCTACCAAACCCCACTTTTTCTACACCCGTACTAATTGTTAGGAACAACGGATAGACAGCTTGGCATCGGTCCAAGTCGCCACTGTCTTGAAAATACAAGGAGAGAGGGGAAGAGGTAGTTAAAGTGACAAAAGTTAGCCTAACTTGTTACTTGGCAACTGAAACGACAAACGCATGTGGGCAGAGAAAAAAAAGGGGGGGGGGAGTGAGAAAGGAAACGAGGAAACTCAGGTAATTATTTCTTTGGAAAGAAAGAAGAATACAGAAATAAAAAGGGATGTTTGAAAAGTTATGATAATATTGTTTATTAAAAGATCATATTATTCCTTATAATGAATTACCTTGCCTTATAGAAAAGTATTGTAGTTGGAATAAATAAAGAGGAAAAGTACACAGATGGAAACGAAGATAACGAAGCATATGAAGTTATAATGGATAGATAAAGGACAGTGGGCCATATAATAATCACTTTTCACCTTTAAAATCGCACAATTAATAACAGAGATATTGTAGAAATAAGAAATTGAGACAGGCAGACAAACGCGCTGATAACTGCTCAGTTTTGAAAATCTTGGGATGTTACACTTTCTAAAGCGTGTGTGAAAAAGGTCAAATTGGCTGGATTCAAATTTGATTGGGTACTGATATTGAAAAGGGGAGAGATAAAACTAAAGGGTGGCCAAGCGAACGCTGCCACTTGACGAATATTTGTTCACCTAGTCAGATTAAGAACAGTAGCAAAGCCTTGTGTGTGACCCGTTGCCTTTGCGTCTGGACGGCGGCGATCAAGATTTGTGCCCATTGATCGCCAGTTAATCTATACTAGTGTATTATTTCATTGATTGCGGGTTGCATCAACTAGTAACCAGTAAGACAAAACCTGGAGAGGCCGTGTATGAGGCAACTTACCTGTTGCTTGTATTGTGAAGTAACTGCCCTAGCTGACTCCAGCTGAGATTCTTGTGGACAGAAAGTGTCATATTTACAGTCAACCTTACTTACACCTACTTGCCTCTGATTGAAAGATAAGCCTTCTTTTTTGAGGGCTAATGATTTCTCATTTCATTGTTAACCTCCACACTGTAATTAAACGTTCTAGTGACATGATGAAAGGAACAGTTCTTCCAACTAGTGACCCTTCTTAATACCTTGTTACTACAGCCAGTGATATAATACATAAACATTTTAATAATATCATTTATTGGACAAGATGTCCATCCACTGTATTTACCTGTGTACATAACCACATTTATTTTGAGTTTAACCTTCCTGATTCAAAACATTTGAGAGTCAGGAAATTAAAATTGTAAATTAATCCTATAACTTTAACCACCGTCTTACTTGAGTTTATTAGATTGAGTTACAGTTGTGTTAAGTTTGTTATTATACATCACACATACATTACCCTAGACACGTAGCCATATAAATTAATAGACTTAAAATATTTCGCAGAGTGAGATCATAGGGTGGTAGCAGTTAGGTACCCTGAGAATATATCATCATCAACTATTAGACTCAGGGACTTACATAGCTGGACCCCACTCTGCAGACAATTAATAATAATTAACATAAATAACATATAAACCCACCACAGAGACAATCACACTCTTACTCTATTACAGAATAAAGAATCTTCAGACGAGCTGATATTGTCGTGCTAGCTCAGGACTCAGAGTTCAATTCCCAGAAAAACAAGCACTATTTGTCGTCTCGTCTTCCTATTCTAAGTTCAAAATCCCGATAGACGAGACCTCATTCGTCGTATCGTCTACGTATTCTAAATTCAAAAATCCTTTGAACGAGTCCACATTTGTCGTACTTGCTAAGGATTTTCAGTTCAATTTCCGGAAACGAGCCCACATTTGTCGTAGATTTGTGATAGGTGAATTAAGACTGGGTTTGGTCCCTTCTGAATAGCAACAGAAACAAGTGATAGCTCAGTGGGAGATGATAAAATGAAATAGATTTCACGAGTGAGATGGAGGAACTATATTAGAGTCGGTCTCTGACCCTCGAGATGATTTCTCTTAGTCAGCCTATCATCTACAACAGATTAAGATTTGTCAGACCGTCTAGTATAATATATATTAATATATATATATATCTCTAACATACACACACACATAAGTGACTACAATAGACACACAGACGTGAAACTATGACAATGGAAATATAGATAACTGGGAACGATAGGATAGTCTGGCGCTCTCTCTTCCAAACCTCTACACCTCACGGTAGAAGGGGAACGACTAAGTAAGGGAACGAACTGACCGTCACACTGGAATAAGTTTATGTGAATTTTAATTATCATAATAAAATTCCATCACCACATAAAATTACATCAAACATATACAAATAGTCATAAAGTCAATGAATTTGCTACAAGAAAGATAGACCCATTGGTATGATCCTTTCCCTCGATGTATAGCCCACAGTCCTGTTAAAAGAAAAGTGATCGCCCCAAAGAGTCACGGATACATCTGCTGTAGTCTAATTATTTCCCTTTAAAGGTATGAACAGACTTTGATACTCTAATCTTCTTCTTCCATCCTTAACCGCCGACCGTCAAAGCAGTCAGTGGCTATTACGCCTACTGGCGTCTTAGGGCAACAGCAGATAGGTTTTCTTTGCCATTGTTTCCCATCACGCCTATTGGCGTCTTTAGGGCAACGGCAAATCAATCCATTTGCTGTTGTTTCCGTAATCGAAGTGACTGGCAAACGGGTGATCAGCCCGTTGGTATACTCTAATCTATCCTAAGGAAAATGTTGTTAGCAACAAAAACTTGCATAAAGAAATACAAAGTGGGTGAAATTTGCTATACCATAAAAGAGTCACTCGTTCCTGCTTTCTCTCTGTTCATTCATCAGGGCCCTGACATACATTCTTACCTACAATCGTGCTGTCGTTCGCCGTCTGGCGCAAACTTTAGGACACCCACACACTTTAATCTGTCTTTCCTTTAATGAAGCGGATCCCAGCTCTGCAGATTTTGGGTTCATCCAACGTTCCGGGGAGCGTCCTCTTCATGCGAATATTTTTTCAGACTAAGGTTAGTGTCACTTGAATCACGAGGTAAGAATTAGTTTAAGCGGGCTCACAGTGTCAGAATCACGAGGTTTCCACTACTTAGGAAAAATGTCAGGTTTGTAACTTCGATCAAAGGTAAAATTCTTGGTCACACCACAATTTGTCAACAATGTCGGAAAGGTTATTGATTGTAATATATTACTTGCCACAAGGGCTGAAATGTACTTGAGATTTTTCTCAGGAAGAATTAAGTCTGGCTCGATAGGCCCGTTACTTCATTTAATCTTAAAGTTCATGAAATGGGTACTCTGTCGTTCTGGATGCCAACGCAATGCCAGACAGGTTTTACTTTATACACCCAAGTCTTTAAGAAAAAAATGTTTTTGTTCTTCACAGATATTTCTCAGTACTTAAACGCTGGTAGAGTTGGGCTACCCCAGTTTCACTGAATAAAGAGAAAACAACATATAAAATACTTATACATACTATTCCTCGGTTATAACTTACATTATAAACTGCAAGCGTAGAGCTGGTCTTATCGTTTAAATTCCCGTGAAATAAGTTATATTAATAAAATCAGTCATCATGAATTAGAAATACATACATATTTCGTCAATACTCAATGATGAATCAGTGCAGTTATAAGTTAGTTTAAAATATTCTCGACTAATTACTAGCAATTTAATAAAATTCATTTACAGCTGCATGAGTTTAAGCTAGAAATTATAGTTTATTCTGCTTTCCACTGTAACATGTCGACTAGAGAATATAACAGACTTACAATTAATTTACTTCTGCACAGAAATCTAACTAGTAAAATGAAATAAGCGGTTATCACTGAATCACTCAACACTACTAGATATATGTATATTACCTCCACACAGAACTACATGCGATCGCACAAACTAAGAATTATACGCTGTTATATATTTGAAGTCTAGAAGCTCGGCAAATTGTCGAAACAAACTGAGAAACTTCGCTATACAGCTTATTCTTTTACACGAGCGACCTGTCTACTGCGAATCTGGAGAACTGAATGAAGTCAAGTTTAAACTCCGGGTAAGATATCTGAAAACCCGACAAAGGATCCCACGTTATTTCGAAAATCCGAAAATAGTCTCCCCTTCCCGTCTTAACACTTCACACATACTTAAACGCTAGCCATAACTGCCAAAACGTGTCTTCACACCTCCTACGACATGTCTCATTTCTGAGCTATGCATGAGGGCGCCGTTCACACCTCACGCCGAGAACTTAGCCGAAGAAAACTCTCGTGACAGATGAAAATGTAGACAAATGTCTGCTCTCTATGTCTGACGGAATGAATTCTCACACTATTTCGTTCTGCATCCAGGGACTGACATATTACGCAATAAAATGCGTTACTAGTATGAGAAAAGAAACGTCAAAGTCAGAATGGGAAAATATATTTAGTCGCAAACGAACGAATGCGAAAAACAGGAAAAGGATAAAAGAGCGATAATAAAGTAGAGGACACGGGTAGAAAAGAAAAGAATATAGAAAATTTATTGATCATAAATCTCTATGCGACAAGTCTGAAATAAGTACAGAACATTCCTAGTTGTTGTCTTTGCCGGGAGATCTGTTTCCTGCTTTACTATCTATATAGCGGTGACAAATTAAACTAAATGATATTTCACAGGATTTTATTTTTACTTCAAAGAGGGGGGGGGGGGGGGGGGGGGGGGGGGGGGGGAAGCTTGTGTTTCCTGTCTTATGCAGTTCACTATCAAATTGAATTTTCAGTAAGTTAGCTCATGGATTTTCCAGGGAACGCGCAAGCAGTACCTTTAATTCTGGGAACGTCGTACGGCGGGAAAGGGCTTCTCCGAAATTGTCTTAGCTAAATATTCTTTATTTTTTCCCCTTCCGTCGTCTAGAGACCTACCAATCATCTTCTGGGATCTACCGATAGATCGGGATCGATCAGTTGCTCACCCGTTTCTTTCTTTTTCTCTCACTCCCGCTGTCTCTCCCTCCCTCCCTCCCCCTCTCTCTCTCTCTATCTCTCTCTCTCTCTCTCTATCTATATATATATATATATATATATATATATATATATATATAGGTTGTTATAGCGGGGTGTTGTAGTGAGGATAAGCTCTCACTGCAGATAAATACTTCTATGGCACGCGCCTGAAATAGCCTCTGACAACCAAGCCCTGCTCCCGGCCTTCATTTGTGGCTCAATTTGACCCCGGCGGAACTGTTTCCATTGACGGGAGAAGGGGCGAAGGCGAGTCACTTGCGCCTTAAAACCAGTAGATTCGGGCAGATAGGGCTTGTGATCCTTGGTTGGTAGTTTATCTAAGAGAAGGAACTCTGAATTCAAACCACCGCTGCCTTGCGGGAATATCCATTTATGGATAAGGCTTCGGGAGTAAACCTTGAGGATAAACCCAGAGTCGAAGTTCCTAAGGCAGTCTAATGTTGATTCGACATTATTCTGGCAACTCCTGCGACGTGGCTGGTACCAAACTGTATCGGCTACTGCCGTTCCTTTGGATCTACCGGCTGCGTGGAGAGGGGGAACATGCTGCATGGGCAACAGCTTGATCTCCAAATAACTTTGCCCAAGCTTGCGCCCTGGAGAGGGCTTATAGCGAGACATGGACAAAATATGCTAAGCATGAAAGAAGGCTCAATACCTTCGATCTACGGTGTCTACGCCACATCCTCGGCATTTCTTGGAAAGATAAAGTGACAAATGTCGATGTGTTGTCTGTCGCGAGTATGGAAATAAGGAACGTATGAGTTTAGACAGAATATGAATGAGTAATGTGGAAATAGAGAAAATGAAAGTCACTAATGAAAATATGGAGAGAGGTAGGACTACTGGCGAGAAGAGAGATAAAATCAAATATGTTGGGTCTACTTCCCAGCCATATTCGGACTTTGTATAAGATGTCGTACCCTCTTCCGTCCTCCAACGCTAAATATAATAATCTACTACAGTAAGGACTACAACAGCAAACATTGAGTGACAGTTAGAAGAGAGTGAATTCTGACCGCTTAGTACATATAAATATATTTATTAAAGAAACCAAATCAGAGGCACATCTCCAATCCAACCTGCAAGTCTGGAAGGAAGAGCTGGAGAAGAGAGGGATGGTCATAAGCAGCTCTAAAACAAAATTCATGGTGATATCACAAGAAGAAAGAAGACATCAGATTAAGCTGGGAGAACAGGTCCTGGAGCAGGTCGACCACTTTAAATACCTCGGAGCTATTATAGACCGAAAGGGAGGCATCAAAGAAGAGTTGGCCACTCGAAAAGCAGCAGCTGGGAGACTTTTTCAGGCCATAAATCGAGGATCCCTCAGCAAGAGAGAGGTTGGTAAGAAAACGAAGATGGCTGTATACCGCTCCACCTATGTCCCAGTCTTGACATATGGATGCGAGTCATGGGCAATGACTACAACCCATAAAAGCCAGATCCAAACCTCAGAGATGAGGTATCTGAGGAAGGTGGTTGAAGTAACAAGAAGAGACATGGTACGCAACAAGACGATACGTCAAGGCCTAAAATGCCACCTCCTACAGACCCAAGTAGAACAGTCCCAACTAAGATGGTTTGGCCATGTCTGCAGAATGGGAGAAGATCGGCTACCACGACAAGCATGGGAAACAAAGAGCCAAGGATCCAGACCCCGAGGACGACCCAGAGTCCGCTGGGAGGACAACATTAGACAATCTTTGAAGGACCGAGGACTAGAATGGAACCAGGCCAGGAGGAAGACAGCCGATAGAATAGTCTGGCGCTCTCTCTTCCAAACCTCTACACCTCACGGTAGAAGGGGAACGACTAAGTAAGTAAGTAAGAAACCACAACACTCAACAACAACAACAAAATAAATAGATAATGCTTTCACTAACGCTGAAGGGCTAGTGAATCTATCAATATCACAACCACAGAAAAAATAACACAAGACCTCACTCAATCTCTCAGGAAAAACGTCTCACTCCAAACTACCAACATCCGTACACTTTTTCACTTCCAAGAAAATCTAACTAAAGGGGTTAGGCCCTCAGTTTCGCGAGGAAACGGCCACTACTTATTGTAATAATCCTGGTAAGTAAGTTACTTTCTCTGCTTGAAAAAACTCCTCTACACTGTTCTACATAGGTTGAAATTTCCAGGCTGTGGAGATAAGCTCTCTCTGTAACAGTGTCGTAATAAATTCTATGCATTCACAATTTCCGATGGCGGGAGGCCACACTAGCAGGTGGAGGAGATTAAAACGAGTGCAGAAATACTTGCACCCACTGATCCAAATCTATCCCCTTGACGAGAACTTTTGCTGGCAAGCGAGTATCCAGTAGGCGCGCTGGGGCACTTATACTGGATAATGAAGACTTGAACAATGAAAACAGGTGACGAGTACTGACAACTGACTACTCCTCTCGGTCGATATGTCAGTATACTCAGAGGTAACCGGCTATCAATGGGTCTGGCAGTGTTGCCGAAACTGACTGGATGGCAAAGGCGACAGCCCATAGGTGTTGAGATGATGATTAACTGCAACTGGCGGCAATATGTGCTGTAGGTAAATAATCCAGGACGCAAGGTACTGCTTACGTGTAGGTAACTTAAATCGATGTATAGTGGTAAACTCCAAATCAACTGGCTGTTATTGGGTCGGACAGTGTTGTCGAAAATGACTGGATAGCAAAGGCGACAGTTCTATGAACAATAGACACTTTCAACAATAGGCTGTGATTATGTAATCCACTCCCCAGCCTTATAATTGAAACCTGGCAGTATGACGTAGTCTGCCTAGAACTAATTATTATGTGGACAATAGTGATCCCATGACAGCAGCAAATTACTTCAGGAAGCACAGACAACTATACTGACCAAGGCTCTGAAAATATACAGCAATGCGATATCTTATTACTACCTGTAGCCTACTCTTCCTTAGTTCGTCTATCACCCATGCTAAATATAAACAAACTTCCCCCTTTCCACTCGTCGTTTCTTTCACTCACAAAATCAAAACAAACCCCGTCTCTCACCATATTTGCTCAGTTATGCCTAGGAAACGCTACATCGGTAGTCCCCGCCCTAGGTTTCTGTTTACATGCCACTCGTTTCTGACGCGCTGCGTCGCAAGGCAATCTGAGGCTAAAAAAATATATATGCACACATACGCCTACATAGTCCCACACACTCTGGCAAAGCGAGACCACTATTAGGTATTCACACCTTTCCCCGCTAACTATAGGGGCCATAGTGATAATCATCCAAGATAAACCCGGGACAACACTGAATGAGTTATCCAAAATTTAACATTGGGCTTACACTCAATATATATCAAATAGCAAAAAAAAAAAAATTCTTTACAAGAATATTCTACACACACACAAACCAAGTGAAAAAAAAACCATGGTAAAAATTAGCATTACACCGGCTCACTGTTTATGACAAAAGAAAACCCCGCGCCTTGCTAACACTTAATGATTATGGATGGTAGCTCACTTAATAAAATTCAGAGCATCCCGGTCACGAAACAAATTTACCTTACGGAAAAAGAATGTAAATATATTTAACATGAATTAAAGTAACACGGGATCTCTAGTCTATTATATTAAACTAACACTCCAATGAATTAAATAAGTAAATGAGCTTACCGAAGACAGAATATATCTTGCACTAACAACTGTTATTTGCTCTGGCGCAGAATATCACTTTGTCCAGTGGCAGAATATTTTTCAGACAGTGGTTCTGAGTGATAGAGACCTCTAGTTTAAATAGCCAGATAGAGCCTGCAGGTGGCTTTTGCACGTGCACTGGATGAAACAAATTCAAACGTAAGACCTAGGGGATAGATTCTTATACATAAGAATGTATATATATTCTCCGGGCGACTCAAAATACAGGAAAAGGACGTAATCTGCCGCCGCGCTGGCGGTTCTACGAGCGACCGGTGTTCGCAGCACGAGACGAGGGCGTCGTATTAAAAGGATAAAAGTTTCCCCCGTGTCCACGATTCTCTGTAAATCAAAGAATACGGGGAACTGGCCGTCATCTACTAGAAAGGCAGAATAAAAAGGACTTTTAGCTTAGATGCCGATGTCCACGTGTAAAGAGGTGGAATTAGCATGTCCAACGTAAGATTGACATGACCAATGCCAGAAATAACGCCATTAGGATCTATAAGACAGAAAAGTAGACGTAGACAAAAATTAGAGAACAAGACAGGGCAGACACTGTGACAGAATGAGGCGACCCTTCTCGATCTCTGTTTCACTACGGCAGTATCAGTTATATTTTTTTACTGATTTTTATTGCGTGCTTTCAATTGTCGCACTTTCTTTCTTTCTTAACCTCAGCGTATAGAATTATGATTTCATGAACCACCACTGCAAGGGCTGGTGACTGTTTTATCGCTAGTTTCTTAAAGAGAACTAAAAGCTTACGGTTGTCCTAAGTTCCATATGGAGCAAGGAGGGAAAGATGAAAGAAATGACGAACATTCTAAGTATAATACTTACAGTTTCAAACCGGTGTAAATGTCTATGTAAACATATTCTCATTAAAGTTAATGAAAGTTTTAAACTTTTCAATCAGTGTAAATATAAATCAAAACAGATTCAGTTTATATTGTGAACACTTTTTAAACAGCGGAGATGCAAATGTAAACATATTCTATCTGTACTATTAACCTTTTCATTTAAATGTAAAATAAGGATAAAGCTATTCAATTTAAATGCAAAGAAAGTTTCTCTCTAGGGATTAAGTTTAATTCTCATCGAGGGTAAATTCTGAGATAGATGGGATGGTAGAATAGGCGAAAGGGGACACATAAGTATGTGTCGGGAAACGCAATACTCAGGACAGCGTTTCGTTTCTATTCTTTTACCATAGCTGTTGGTGGTGGTACCAGTGAAGGTACTAATCTCTGGAACAAAGTGAGGGTATAAGTGGACTGACGTAGAAACGCGGGACCAGCTTAGCAGTTACTCCTTGATTGTTCTGGGAACGTGCTGCTCCTTTAAGCTTAACCGGAGACCTGACAACTCCAATGACCTTTCTGCACAGAACCCAGCAGCGGGAGCAGAAACTACTATTGGCAGCTAAGTGAAACCTATAAGCTGCCAAAGGGAACTTTTTCATAAAACCTACTATCATTCAATGATGAACATTTTCTTTTAAACTATTCAATTATTTTAACCCTTGTTAAAACTAAATGATTATTAAATCCGTTATTTGTAATTATACAAATTTAACTTCGATTCAATCATTTTAAATGTACTGCATGTTTGTCTCAGTCAATTTACTAAACACACTCTAAACAGAGCTATACCAGAAGAATAATAATTCCACTGAGTAAATCAGAGGTGGGGGCTTGACGAGCTAAAAATAATCATTGCTTAATCCTTCACAAAAATTGTCGGCAGATCATAAAATTAACGTGCTCAGCCAATGCAGCATTGTTTTCGCTTTTCTGAATATCTTGTGAACACTTCCTTCAGATAGAAGCGTCATTACCCTTCTATCTACATCTCTGCCAAGAGTAATCGTGTGCAAAGGTAGACATCTTTGACACCCACTTTAGATACTCTTGAGTTTTGGCCACTGTTGGACCACTACTGCAAAGCAGGGGAGGCAAAACCGTCACAACCACTCGGCTAAAAGTGACATAAATTTCTCCGAATCACAACATTGTCACGTGCTGGCCTTCATAGAATGTATACACTGCTTAGATACCGCATACTACGCTGGCTTGGCCATGTCCGCCGCATGGAAGATGGTCGCATCCCGAAAGATATCTTCTACGGACAACTGGCAGATGGCAAAAGAACAGTTGGGAGACAGCAGTTGAGATTCAAAGATATCTGGAAGAGATACATGAGGGCACTGGACATAAGCCAGCAACCTGTTAGGATGAAGCTGCCGATCACACAAAGTGGCGATGCTATCTGCGGCGCCACCTCAGTTCGGGCAAGAAGAAGCTCACATAACAAACAGAAGAGAGGAGAAAACATCGAAAGGAACACCAGGAAAATAAGCAGCTGAGGGCTGTCACCTCAGGGGCGCATTCCCATCGTCAGTTGTGACTGAAGGGGCATATATATATATATATATATATATATATATATATAGAGGCCGTAAGGAGGCAGCCCCTCCACCATGCAAAGGCACAACAGGCCAATCACCTGTTTGCTTTAAATCATGATTACGCGAACTACAAGAGAGAAAACCGGACTGATTCTAAAGGCGACGAACTGGAACGGACTACGGACTACGACTTATGGAACTTGGAATACAAGAAGTATAAATGGGAAGGAAGAGGAGCTGGTGGAAGAGATGAGGAAAGCAAAACTAGAAATCCTGGCTATAACGGAAACGAAGAAAAAAAGGACAAGGAGTCATGGATCTCGATGGCAACACGTTGCTCTACAGTGGTGTACCCATATCTGAAAGAGCTAAAGGGGGCGTGGGTTGCATTGTGGCCCAAAATCAAAAAGATAGTATCAAGGGATGGAACTTTGTCTCGGAGCGCATTATGGTTGTAAAACTAAAAGAAGGAGAAACCATAGTCAACCTGGTCATAGTGTATGGGCCAAATGAGGATGAGAGAGCAGAGGTCAAGGAGGAATTCTTCGAGCTGCTTCAAAGGACAGTGGATGACTGCCTAGATGAAGTTATTATGCTCGGAGATTTTAATGCCAGAGTTGGAAATGACCATGCTAGATGGGGTGGAGTTATCGGAAGATATGGAGAAGATACTCTCAATGACAATGGAAAGCGACTCCTTAGATTCTGCAGTGAGCAGAATCTGATCATTACAAACACAAAGTTCCCCCATAAGCGCATACATGCATACACTAGATGTGAACCAACCAAGAATGAGAAGTCAGTGATCGACTATGCCATTGTTCGGAGAAGCTCATTCAGATATGTCCGAGATGCAAGAGTCTGGAGGGGGCCAGAGATTGGAAGTGATCACTACCTGCTAACAATCAAACGAACAACTGAAAGAGTTGCTCAGCCTAGGAACTGCCCAACATCACGCAAGAAACCAAGTAAACGAGCAGGAGAAATGAGCATTAGGACCTACAAGCTTAGAGAGCCAGAAATTAAGACCAGATATCAGGGGCTTATTGCTACAGCAGTGAGCAACACAGAAGAACGACCTGATGACTTGGAAACCCTCTGGAATAAATTCAAGGATATCATAAAGACAGCTGCTGCAGAAGCATGCGGTGAAGTCCGACTTGGGAACCAGAGAAAGAGGACACCTTGGTGGACAGAGGAAGTCAAAGAGAAAATAAGAGAGAAGAAAATGGCATGGAAACAATACTTGGGAGCTAAAAACACAACAGGACAAATGGAAAAATATAGAGAATATGTGACACTCAGAACAGAAGCAAAGAACAAAGTGCTAGCAGCAAAACAGAAGTCCTGGGAAGAATTTGGAGAAAAGCTAGAAAAAGATGCACAAGAAAACCAGAAATTGTTCTATAAGACCCTAAAGAACATGAGGAAAGAAAAACAATGCCCTCTCAAATTTATAAAGGACAAGCAAGGCAAATTGCTTACTGCCCCGAAGGAAGTAATGGAAAGATGGAAAGAATATTTCTCAGAACTCCTGTATGGTGAGCATGATGAAGCATCAGAAATAATAAACACTAGCACAGAAGAGAAAACCAATGATGGTGAAGATAACATAAAGATGGAAGAACTGAGGGCAGCACTGGAGAAAATCAAGATGGGCAAAGCAGCAGGGCATGATGGTATAACACCAGAAATGGTTAAGTACATGGGAGCATCAGGCGACCTATTACTCTTAAAGGTCCTACAGGCAGCATGGTGCAACAAGACCATACCAAAGGATTGGGAGATTGCCATCATAACACCAGTTTTCAAAAAGGGTGACAATCGACAATGTGGAAACCATAGAGGCATATCCCTTCTCAGTGTCCCTGGTAAAATCTACTCTAGAATCCTAGAGCAGAGACTCCGACGCCTAGCTGAGCCACAATTGGATGAGGTCCAGTGCGGATTCCGAGCAAACCGAAGTACTCAAGACCTAATCTTCACACTCAGACAGCTGAGTGAAAAGGCCCTTGAGTATAAGAGTGAGATCCATCTTTGTTTCATAGATCTGGAAAAGGCGTTTGACAGGGTCCCTTGGAGCAAACTTTGGGACTGTTTGGCAAGGAAGAATATTCCAGCACCTCTGATTCATGCTATACAGAGCTTCTACAAGTCTTGCAGAAATTATGTGAGGACAGCAAACCATAAGTCAGAAGAGTTCAGGACCACCACTGGTGTAAGACAAGGTGATATCCTATCACCTTACCTCTTCATACTCCTTATGGACGATGTCATCAAGGCATGTAAGGAGAGAACAAGAAAGTATTCAGTGGGGTACTGGAAGATGAGACAGGTCTATATTTCGGAGATGGCATTTGCTGATGATGTTGCCCTGATTGCTAAATCAGAGGCACATCTCCAATCCAACCTGCAAGTCTGGAAGGAAGAGCTGGAGAAGAGAGGGATGGTCATAAGCAGCTCTAAAACAAAATCCATGGTGATATCACGAGAAGAAAGAAAACATCAGATTAAGTTGGGAGAACAGGTCCTGGAGCAGGTCGACCACTTTAAATATCTCGGAGCTATTATAGACCGAAAGGGAGGCATCAAAGAAGAGTTGGCCACTCGAAAAGCAGCGGCTGGGAGACTTTTTCAGGCCATAAATCGTGGATTCCTCAGCAAGAAAGAGGTTGGCAAGAAAACGAAGATGGCTGTATACCGCTCCACCTATGTCCCAGTCTTGACATATGGATGCGAGTCGTGGGCAGTGACTACAACCCACAAAAGCCAGATCCAAACCTCAGAAATGAGGTATCTGAGGAAAGTGGTTGAAGTAACAAGAAGAGACATGGTCCGCAACCAGACGATCCGTCAAGGCCTAAAATCCCATCCGCTGCAGACCCAAATAGAACAGTCCCAACTAAGATGGTTTGGCCATGTCTGCAGAATGGGAGAAGATCGGCTACCACGACAAGCATGGGAAACAAAGAGCCAGGGATCCAGACCTCCAGGACGACCCAGAGTCCGCTGGGAGGACAACACTAGACAATCTTTGAAGGACCGAGGACTAGAATGGAACCAGGCCAGGAAGAAGACAGCTGATAGAATGGTCTGGCGCTCTCTCTTCCAAACCTCTACACCTCACGGTAGAAGGGGAACGACTAAGTAAGTAAGTAAGTATATATATATATATATATATATATATATATATATATATATATATATATATATATATATATATATATATATATATATATATATATATATATATATATATATATATATATGCGTCATAATTAAAGACTTATTGAGAGGTATTCGGGTTAGCCCTACGAGAAGAGTGACCAGCAGGCCATTTGGCCTATACCTCACCACATGTTGAGGGGGGAGGGAAGCGTCATCCTCAGCCAAGGACGCATGATCCTCCACATTTCACCCCTCTTCCCAAGCAATAAGGGGGCCTCACAATGTGAAATATCCCAGGGTATTATCTGAGCTCTGAGGGCGTAATTTTCAAAGTTTCATAACCCCTCCCATCTTTCTTCTAACCACATTTTCTTTCGGAATATGTGCTGAGTGGCTGAGGAGTTCGTGCTTAGAGCTTATAAAAAATGTTACACTGTATATGCGATTTAAAAGATGTTTATTCACCTTTTTAAAGACATGAAAGGGCAGTCCCATTGCAGATACAGCCATAGGAGTGTGTGTTTTAGAGACTTTTTACCAGGTCCAGCTTCTAGAGATGGGATGACCAGTTCGCTTCTTCGCTGCCTTTGCTTTCCCTAACTCAAGAGCAGAGTCAAGTACCCATTTACAGCTGGATAGACGAGCGTGAGGCCACCGTGTTTCCTGCCCAGTACCTTTACCGCGAGAGTCCAGCGCTCTAACCACCCTGCCATCGGACGCTCAAAGACATGCTCAGTATAAAATTCCAAAACGTATTGTAAAAAAAACTGCTTGAAGAGGAGACGTTGCTTCCAAGATTGAGCCCAGGACAGACGCTCCTCACCTCAGTAGCCCACTCCAAATAAGGTCCCTAAATACGCCACTAGAAGGAGTCCTTTTCTTGCTGCGACTTCTTAGATTTGAACCAATGCAACCGAGCAGTGCGTACCACACTGATCAGCAAACAAAACAGCAACAACCAGTAATGACACTTCAGAAGAAAACAACACATACATCGTAGACTTTAGAATAGTATCACAATACATACATCGTAGACTTAAGAATAGTATCACAATAAATACATCGTAGACTTTAGAATAGTATCACAATAAATACATCGTAGACTTTAGAATAGTATCACAATAAATACATCGTAGACTTTAGAACAGTATCACAATAAATACATCGTAGACTTTAGAATAGTATCACAATAAATACATCGTAGACTTTAGAACAGTATCACAATAAATACATCGTAGACTTTAGAATAGTATCACAATAAATACATCGAAGACTTTCGAATAGTATCACAATAAATACATCGAAGACTTTCGAATAGTATCACAATAAATACACCGTAGACTTTAGAATAGTATCACAATAAATACATCGAAGACTTTAGAATAGTACCAAGTTGTCGCGATGATATTTTCGTCAGTTTGGAGAATCTTTCCTTCTTCCTTGAATCATGAACCAAAGCTGGGGCACCACACGAATGATGGCTGCCGACCGGACCCGAACAAGGTGGAGGCAGTTTGTTGTTGCTGTGATAAACGAGCGCAAAGGCCTTATAGCTCTATCTTTTCCTACATCTCTCGTATTGTATTTTCTCCCACATTTGTGCTCTTTCATCCTACATTTGCTATCCCACATTTGCTATTTCATCGTTGTGATTACTCGCGACCGGTATCTAGAGAACCGCATCTGTTCTTTCATCGGTTGTAAAATAAATTCTTTTGATTGAGTCCCCATACCTGACATCATCGTTTGAAGTCCACATTGCATCGTGATAAATCGGGTGAAAACACATCTGGTCATCCAAATCAGACATCTGGGCATTATACAATTTCTGTGGACTGTTGTTATCTTTGTTGCTCGGCCAGGTCACCACATTGGACGCCCAGCTTGGCCAGATGAAAACGTCTCATGCTGATTCAATCAACCGGCATGTAAATCAATAGGCGGCGCAACAAAGAGGACATGTTAGCATGCTGTCGACAATGGACGGAGGTAACAAAGAGTGTCGCCAACACACGGAACGATAAACAACCAGAGAATAATGTGACAGCACTTTTGCATTGGCCAGCCAATTATATCACTACCTGTTTGTCAAACAAGCCAGGCAACGAAAGTTGGTCGCGAATTACCACACCGACGTTTGGACTGACAGGGGACAAGAGCGATCCTGTGAATGAGTGACCAGAGAGGCTCTCAGGGATTGGTTGTATGGGCGGAGCTGTACGGCACCGGTCCAAGAAACCCACATTGGACTTCTAGAAATATAATCTACCGCATAGCTTGCTAGAGAAAGGAGTCCAGTTTTTACATTGTGAGGTAGAGATTAAAAATCCCTATAACGCCTAGCCTAAATACACGTGTTTATTCAGAGTGGATAATAATTCATTTCTGTGGTGAATTGTGTTCGTAAAGGATTTTGCGAAGGATAAAGAAGTTTAGTAGATCTTATACAGATTATTAATATATTTTCTTATTCTTTGTTTAGTTTAACCTCACAGCTAAATGTGCGAAAGATAGAGTTTCAATTAATTCTTTGCATAACTGATTAATAAAATCAAAAGATTTTCCTAAGAAAATGATAGGATTATTGCAGTAAAATCTGTGAGATAATCGCTTATTTCCGTAAGATTTTAGTCATATGATGAATAAATACACCAGCCCTCAGGTGTCTGACTGGTTTCATCTTCATCGCCAGTAGGGCGATGCCTTTTGTGCAGTGGGAATGCTAAGAAAATGACCCGCAGTAAAAAATCTAACACGCTTTAGTTTCGGTTTTGAAAACGTAGAAAAAAAAACCTTTTAACATCTCACCGATCTGCTGCACGAAACGGGAGGGAGGGGGGTGGAAGCTTGTAATTAACGATTTGCCATCGTTTGAATTAACGTAATATGTTAACTTTAACACTAAAATTTGTAATAATTCGGACATTTCACAGTAGTAAGAACGAGGCGATTGTAAATATTAACGCAAAGCACTACCAAAGTTTTGAAAAACCCCTCTTCGTTCTGCACGCGGTCTCTTTAATATATACACGCGGTGGGCAAAGCCAGCAGAGGCAAACACACAGACAAATTTTCCAGTTGCTCCTAGCGGTAGTATTCTGACGTCACTCAAACTAGTTGGTTCATTTGAATAGTGAGGAAAATGTTAGAGACAGGGAGGAAAGATGACCGACTTGTGTAAAATTTATATTTGACGATTGACAGTGACAAAATTGAAAATCTAAACCATACTGAAACTGACCATAAAAATCATATGGTAGTATAGCTTAGAGTCCTCTGAGCAAAAATATGTTTTAAAAAATATGGTATTTCAAGTATTAGCCAAGTTATTGAGAAAATACTAAATGTCTACGAACGCTTGACCAGACAGGCTGTTGTTCTTGCTCGTTACACATAACGTTAGTGGGGACGCTAGTTTAAAAAAAAGAGGCATTGTAGAAATTCAAATTCTATTAGTTGGTATAAGAGTATAGGAGTAAAAGGGGAGAGATAGGAAAAATGTAACTAAAACGAAACATCCTTTTCTATTGGGCATAACTAACGCAGACTGACCAATGGACTACGAGGCACATAGTTTGTTTGGAATTGTTTTGTTTTTTCAAACTAAATTTAAAAAGTTGTAGTAGTGCCTTCTTTCATTGGTCGACTCTAATAGATATTGGCAAAAGGCATAGTGGTCTCGGAGCCATTTGACTAGAAAAGTTTATTCAAACACTTACGTTGAGATCAGATGTGATAGCTTGTAAAATTAAATACTAATTCACTATCTGGACGGGGCAGAGCAAAACTGAGGCCATATTCTTTGCCAGTCAACGTTATTTGTGACATATTTCTTTGAACTAGTGGTAAGAATGCTTTATGTATTTACATGCTTGATTAAAACTGAAAAAGTCAGATACTGCTGTGGAAGAGTGAAGGACATGCCAGAAGCAAACATTATTGAGTCCTCACATTGAACTGTATTTGACTGTTGCATATTATTATGATTTTGTATTAATATTTTGTATTGGAAATGTTAGGAAGCCTCTGTGTTCTATGAACACTTTTCAACATGCCTAGAGCATTTATAAGTTAGAAAAGAAAAAGAAAAGAAGAAAATCATATATAAGGAGATGTGGTTACTCCACATTATTGCATTGAAGCAAACTATGTAAAAGTACAGTGGCGTATCTACCATAGGGACCTGTGGTGTTGTCACAGAAGGGTGTGAGTCATAAATTAGGGGCTGATGCACATGAATGCACAAGAGGCTGACCCCATATTGTCATGTATAGATAAGGATAAGAAGTTGTGATCAGGTTGAAAAGGCCAGGGTGTCTTTTTATTGCAGAGTTTTTATTTCCTGTTACCATCCGGTGACAGGAAACCTAATGAGTGGGTGTAAAGTCTCCATTAAAAAGTTTAAGCTGTCAGCTGACAGCCTGAAGGAGCTTACGTGGGGGTGCTGATCGACATTGTCTCTACATTGATATACTGACTTATATTCGACCTACGAAGAATCCCAGGTGACATGTTATCAGCTGGGACCTCTGACATTTCATCCTAAGAAAATAGTTCCTATCAAAATAACATTGAATTATATGGGGCTTGATGTAAACAACAGCTCCTCATAACTAATGACTATCACTAGCAACTATAAAAGTATTATTCTGTGAATACACCTACAGGAACTTTATATTAACATATAGTCATAGGACCAAGAGTCCATATTTTAGTTACAACATTATATGTAAATATATTTCCTCATTTTCAAAGACCTGTCCAAAAGAAGTTGGCGGGACAGGCAGATTAAATTGTAAATAAAAAAAACATTTAAATTGTGAAAGAAAACTTTAACCACTATCTTTTTCATTTTATTATAGTGAGTTAAAGTGTATTGTGTTGATGTACCATCATCTTCATTTCACCCCTTGACACTAGAGACATCATACACCAGCCACTAGAATCAAAATACGGACTGTGTGAGATCTAGGGAGGTAGCGTTAGGTTCCCTGATCAATATATCATCATCATTCTTTTATAGTCAGGGACCTACATGTGCTTGACCTCACACAGTTAACACAGACACAACTATCTTTCTTGTTAGGTATAACATCTTAACCTCCCCAGCAAAAATTACATTTGCTACATAAATTGGGGGCTCGTCCGGGATAGGAACTTTTAGTACTACATATATTAGGGTTCTGGTCTGGGTTTTAGCTATAACAACATTTATATTTACCCAGGGAATCCCCATTATTAATATTGCCCAAGATTTGGGAATTGATGAAGTGTCAGAGCCTGGATTAATTAAATAAAATTTTACTTGTTTAGAAATTGGTTTAGAACATTTTAGTATTTATCAGATGGCGGATTTGGCCAAGTTTCGCTCTGCTGCTGTGCAGACTGCGAAAGACATGAATATGGAAGGTCAAGTTTTGATTGACTATGTCACCTCAGAATGTGATAAGTTTATTGCTAGGGAAGAACATAGGTTAGCTGAAGAGAGGAGAATGCAGTTAGAAGATGCTAGAGAGATGAAGAAATTAGAGTTGGATAGAGAGGCAGAAATAAAAAGGTTACAAATTGAGGCTGAGAAGGAGGCTAGGGCTTTAGAGGCAGAAGAAAAAGACTGCAAAGGGAAGCAGAGGCAGAAGATAAAAGGTTGCAGAGGGAGCATGAGGTGCGACTAAGGGAGTTGGAGTTGCAAGGCCATGCGCCTGAAAATGGTCACAGCCCCTCTACCTCTGATGCTACGGCTAGTCAGGGGGCCTCCAACTCAGCTATGGGGTTTCATTTAAATTATTTTGTTGAGAGAGATGATGACATTGAATCATATCTAAGTAGGTATGAGGTATTAGCTACAACTTATGGGTTAGAAAAAGAAAGATGGAGCTTGAAGTTATCCCAAGGTCTTCGGGGAACAGCTTATGAAGTGTTTTCAAAAATGAGCAGGGATGACCAAGACAATTATGACATGTTAAAGCATGCTCTGTTGTTAAGATACGAAAAGCATGGTGAATTTTACAGGAAAAAGTTTAGAAATGCCAAGCTACTGTCGGGTGAGACTTATCACCAGTTCTCTGCACGGTTGGAGACTTACTTGGAGAAATGGACTGCTCTGAGGAAAACCCAAGATCTTAAAGAAATTATCCTTATTGAGCAATTGAGAGAGTCCATGGCTCCAGACTTGAGAAAGTTTCTCATGGAACAGGGTGCAGAGAGGCTGGGTGAGTTACTTAATGTCACTGAGAGGTATCAGGCAGCCCAGGCAGAAGTAGCTGGCACCAAAAAGAAGCATGTAGATAATTATAGGGCCCCACAAAACTCAAATAGGTTTGATAATAAAGATCAGGGTAATAGGTTTAAGCCAAATTTTGATAGGCCACGCAATGATAATAAACATAAAAACTCACAGTTCAATGACAGGAAATATGAGGAAAGAAAACCCCTTTATCAAAATAGATACTATTGCAAATGGTGTAAGAGAGAGGGTCATGACACCAAATTTTGTACAAGGAAACCTTCTGGATGTGCTGCGATGAAGTTGGGGAACAAGGAAGAAAAGGTAAAACCTACTGGACAGCAGGAACCTTATCATCCCCCAGTATGTGAGGACGTGGTATGTAATGGAGTCACAATTAGGTGCCTTTACGATACCGGTTTGGATTTCGATTCCGTTGTGAGTGCGCACTTGGTGAACCCGGATCAGTATACCACAGAAACAGTGGAGATTCAAGGGGCGACCAAGGACCTACCACTCATGAAACTTCCCATTGCAAGGATAACAGTGAAAACTCGCTATGTGGAAGGGATAATCAGAGCAGCAGTGATAGACGCACCCATTTACCCTCTGATATTGGGATGTCGTTATGTCTTCTTGGGGAATCCCAAGAGACCTCTGGTCATGGCAACAGTGCAGACCAGATCACAGTCCAAGAAGGAAGAATATGAACCTATAAATACTCATCCAGAAGAGACGAGGAAGGCACTGGCTGAGAATAGGTCACTGAAGCCGTGCTTTCAAAAATTGCGTAACTGCCACACACCTCCAAGCAAAGGGGATTTTTACATGAAGAATAAATTGTTATATAGGAATGCCGGAACTGGTTCAAATGGTCACGGACAACTGGTACTTCCCAAGATGTTTAGGGCAGACGCAATACGGAGTTTACATGTTGGAAAAGATGGGGACCACGAGAAAGTAGGTACCATCTGCCAAAAAGTTGCTCAAAATTATTATTGGCCCGATGTAATGGTCATCGTTGAAAACTTTGTAGAATCATGCGGCATATTTCATGAGGGAACACCCACATGTGGGGAAAATAATAATCAGGACCTAGAAACGCCACGGGGCAAACTTAGGCCTGAAAATGGAAAGAAAAATAAAATTAATAATGTAGACAAAGTGGAATGGGAACCCCCTTTTCACACACAGTCTTCAATTGAATGTGTTAGAATGGCAACTCCGCGACGAGTACAAAGAGTGATTTTACCCCAGAATCAGCCGACAATCCCTCGGTCGGGATTATGTGAACTGGGTGAAGGTAAAAGAGAGAGAAGATCTCTCACAAGGAATTTAAAGTGGGGAGAAAACCCCAGGAAACGAATAGGTAGTGGTAGATTTTTATGTGATGACATAAGGAAGAAACGTCCTCAACACAAGGCTTCTAGTGTTATGAAAAAATATGTCAGAAAAATTAAAAGTCCATATGTAAATTATTAAGGACGTGGACAGATGATAAGGCAGAAGAGACTGTTACCTCATCATACCAATATGTGAACGAACTGACCACTCGTTTAAAAACTAGTTGGAAACTGGCAAATGAAAATTTGAGGCAAGCCAGGAAAAAGCATGCTGCTTATTATAACAAAAAAGCGAAGGATAGGGAGCTTGCTGTAGGGGAGAAGGTGCTTCTTCTTTTACCAGGCAGCAACAATAAACTTCAGATCGGATGGCAAGGTCCATATACAGTTTTGGAAAAGGTATCCAGAACAAATTATAAGATAGACAAGAAGGGAAAGGAAAAAGTCTATCATGTGAACCTTTTGAAGAAATATCTGGACAGACAAATCCAGGAAGGAACACACTTAATGGCCTTGTCAATTGCAACCGAAATGAAAAATGAACCTCTCACCTCAGTTGAATATCGACTGAAGCGTAGTGAAACGTTTGAACAGGTGAAGATCAGTAATCACCTGACAAAAGGACAAAGGGAGAGGATTCAAAAGGTCCTGGAGAAACATACAGACGTGTTAACGGATAAGCCGGGGCACACAAATTTGTTGGAATATGATATAAAACTACTAGACCCAACACCCATCTGTATGAGGCCTTATTCTATTCCGTTCGCTAAGGAAAAAGCTTTGAAAGAGGAGATAGATTATTTGTTACAAGAAGGGATTATTTCTCACAGTGAGTCTCCTTATAGTTCCTGTGTGGTTTTGTTGCGGAAACCATCGGGAGAACATAGACTGTGCATCGATTACAGGAAACTGAATGCTGTCACAGAAGATCAGGTGGATCCATTACCTGATACTACTCAACTTTTTGCCAGGCTGAACAAGGCAAAATATTTTTCCAAGGTGGATCTGAGCAAAGGCTATTATCAAATTCCAGTAAAGCCTGAGGTTCGACCTTACTTAGCATTTAGCACCTCGGAAGGTCATTATGAGTTCAACATGTTACCGTTTGGGTTGAAAAATGCCCCGAGTGTGTTTTCTAGGATGATGCGAAAATTGTTGGATCCCCTGAAAAATCCATGTATCTCGAATTTCATGGATGATATCCTCATTGCTACTGAAACTTTTGAGGAACATGTTAACTCTTTGAATATGCTGTTTGATAGACTCAGAGAGGCTAACTTGACCGCTAGACCAACAAAATGTTGTATTGGGTGTAAAGAGTTGGAATTCTTGGGACATACCGTACATCAGGGTAGCATGACCCCTGACCCCAAGAATCTGGAGAAACTGAAAAGAGCACCTAGGCCACAAACAAAGAAAGATGTGCGATCTTTTGTGTCGTTGTGTGGTTTCTACCAAAAGTACATTAAACATTTTAACTCTATATGTGCTCCTCTGACGGATTTAACTCGAAAGGGACAACCTGATACAATAAACTGGTCCGCACAGTGTGAATTGGCTTACCAGGAGTTAAAAGAAAAACTCACAAGCAGGCCAGTATTGCAATTGCCTGACTTGAATCAAGAATTTATCGTGAGAAGTGACGCAAGCAATGTGGGCCTGGGCGCTACATTGTTGCAAAGGTCCTCCTCACAAGATGGGGAATTGAACCCAGTCGCTTATGCAAGCCGCAAGTTGAACAAGGCGGAAAAAAATTATTCAACAAGTGAGAAAGAATGTTTGGCGTTAATATGGGCTATAAAAAAATTTCAGATTTATCTATATGGCAGGACATTTGTGGTCCAAACGGATCATTCACCTCTCGTATTCCTGTCACAAGCCAAGCATGAAAATTCCAGATTATTAAGATGGTCATTATTATTACAGCCATACTCATTTCTGATTGAATATATTCCCGGCCCTCAGAACGTCGGTGCAGATTTTTTTGAGTAGACATCCGTGTGATGAAAATCAGAAGAAAACGTAGGACTTTATTTGCGCTAAGTTATCTCACAGATTGTAACCTGCAATGGATGCATGTTTTAGGACGGGAGGTGTGTAGTAAAATCTGTGAGATAATCGCTTATTTCCGTAAGATTTTAGTAATATGGTGAATAAATACACCAGCCCTCAGGTGTCTGACTGGTTTCATCTTCATCGCCAGTAGGGCGATGCCTTTTGTGCAGTGGGAATGCTAAGAAAATGACCCGCCGTAAAAAATCTAATACGCTTTAGTTTCGGTTTCGAAAACGTAGAAAAAGAAAAAAAACCTTTTAACATCTCGCCGATCTGCTGCACGAAACGGGGGGAAAAGCACTTGCCATCGTTTGAATTAACGTAATATGTTAACTTTAACACTAACATTTGTAATAATTCGGACATTTCACAGTAGTAAGAACGAGGCGATTGTAAATATTAACGCAAAACACTACCAAAGTTTTGAAAAACCCCTCTTCGTTCTGCACGCGGTCTCTTTAATATATACACGCTGTGGGCAAAGCCAGCAGAGGCAAACACACAGACAAATTTTCCAGTTGCTCCTAGCGGTAGTATTCTGACGTCACTCAAACTAGTTGGTTTATTTGAATAGTGAGGAAAATGTTAGAGACAGGGAGGGAAGATGGCCGACTTGTGTAAAATTTATATTTGACGATTGACAGTGACAAAATTGAAAATCTAAACCATACTGAAACTGACCATAAAAATCATATGGTAGTATAGCTTAGAGTCCCCTGAGCAAAAATATGTTTTAAAAAAATATGGTAGTCCAAGTATTAGCCAAGTTATTGAGAAAATACTAAATGTCTACGAACGCTTGACCGGACAGACTGTTGTTCTTGCTCGTTACACATAACGTTAGTGGGGACGCTAGTTTTAAAAAAAAGAGGCATTGTAGAAATTCAAATTCTATTAGTTGGTATAAGAGTATAGGAGTAAAAGGGGAGAGATAGGAAAAATGTAACTAAAACGAAACATCTTTTTCTATTGGGCATAACTAACGCAGACTGACCAATGGACTACGAGGCACATAGTTTGTTTGGAATTGTTTTGTTTTTTTCAAACTAAATTTAAAAAGTTGTAGTAGTGCCTTCTTTCATTGGTCGGCTCTAATAGATATTGGCAAAAGGCATAGTGGTCTCGTGGCCATTTGACTAGAAAATTTTATTCAAACACTTACGTTGAGATCAGATGTGATAGCTTGTAAAATTAAATACTAATTCACTATCTGGACGGGGCAGAGCAAAACTGAGGCCATATTCTTTGCCAGTCAACGTTATTTGTGACATATTTCTTTGAACTAGTGGTAAGAATGCTTTATGTATTTACATGCTTGATTAAAACTGAAAAAGTCAGATACTGCTGTGGAAAAGTGAAGGACATGCCGGAAGCAAACATTATTGAGTCCTCACATTGAACTGTATTTGACTGTTGCATATTATTATGATTTTGTATTAATATTTTGTATTGGAAATGTTAGGAAGCCTCTGTGTTCTATGAACACTTTTCAACATGCCTAGAGCGTTTATAAGTTAGAAAAGAAAAAGAAAAGAAGAAAATCATATAAAAGGAGATGTGGTTACTCCACATTATTGCATTGAAGCAAACTATGTAAAAGTACAGTGGCGTATCTGCCATAGGGACCTGTGGTGTGGTCACAGAAGGGTGTGAGTCATAAATTAGGGGCTGATGCACATGAATGCACAAGAGGCTGACCCCATACCGTCATGTATATATAGGGATAAGAAGTTGTGATCAGGTTGAAAAGGCCAGGGTGTCTTTTTATTGCAGAGTTTTTATTTCCTGTTACCATCCGGTGACAGGAAACCTGATGAGTGGGTGTAAAGTCTCCATTATAAAGTTTAAGCTGTCAGCTGATAGCCTGAAGGAGCTTACGTGTGGGTGCTGATCGACATTGTCTCTACATTGATATACTGACTTATATTCGACCTACGAAGAATCCCAGGTGACAAGTTATCAGCTGGGACCTCTGACATTTCATCCTAAGAAAATAGTTCCTATCAAAATAACATTGAATTATATGGGGCTTGATGTAAACAACAGCTCCTCATAACAAATGACAATCACTAACAACTATTAAAGTTTGATTCTGTGAATACACCTACAGGAACTTTATATTAACATATATTCATAGGACCAAGAGTCCATATTTTAGTTACAACATTATATGTAAATATATTTCCTCATTTTCAAAGACCTGTCCAAAAGAAGTTGGCGGGACAGGCAGATTAAATTGTAAATAAAAAAAACATTCAAATTTTAAGAGAAAACTTTAACCACTGTCTTATTCATTTTATTATAGTGAGTTAAAGTGTATTGTGTTGATGTACCATCATCTTCATTTCACCCCTTGACACTAGAGAGATCATACACCAGCCACTAGAATCAAAATGCGGACTGTGTGAGATCTAGGGAGGTAGCGTTAGGTTCCCTGATCAATATATCATCATCATCATCATCATCATTCTTTTATAGTCAGGGACCTACATGTGCTTGACCTCACTCAGTTAACACAGACACAACTATCTTTCTTGTTAGGTATAACATCTTAACCTCCCCAGCAAAAATTACATATGCTACAATTATAGGAGGTAATTAATAGTTCATACTTCACCTTCATCATCATCACAGTCTCCCATGCGCACACAATCTCATGCACAAGATATTTCACATCATTAGTATCGAACTCAGAGAGAGATCAATAATGAGCAGTAGTGTGAATGAAAGTCAACCAGTGATGTTAAATGTGAAAAACTTACGAAGACTTTTGTGTGTCTTCAGTTCATCAGAAGTCTGAGTCTACACGCAATGTGTCTGACATCTAACCAGAAATAAGTTATAAAAAACAGACATTTCGCTAGCAGAATTCGCCATAGGACATCTTTCATTCCTCAATTAAAAAGGAATATTTTTTTCACCCACAATTCAGAAGGTGGACGCAGCATTTTTCGTCACCCATATACTGCTGGCTCACAAGTTCAATACATAGTTACCACAAGTTCAAATCACTCGAAAGATCATTATTATCTGAAGTCAAGCTAAAGAGCTCAAAAGTGGAATCTCATATTTATACCAAGTGCAACACACTCTTAAGCGCATTCTATGAAGCAGACTCTAAAGTATATTGTATGAATCACGACTACATACGCAAGATAATGAGTCTACATATCACTAACATTTCGTGAAGATATCCAGCCTGACCAGTACCCTCGGGAGATTAGACAACAGACTTTTGTTCATATGACAGCTATTAACTGTTGATCAACACTACAGAGATATACTCAAACAGTGAAGGAATATATATATATATATATATATCTCGTCAACGTTCTCAGTCCGACAACAGTATTCATCAGAACGTCCTCGACTTAGAGATACCCCACTCGACATAACGTATAACAACTTGGGACATTTTATGCATACATGTGAATCATCATATCAAAGAGAAGCATTTAGAGACACATGGACTGTGTAGATTACTCACCATTTTGGTAACACGTAGCATGTCACATCATCATCATTTCGCTTTGGACCAGTTCATTCTTAATTAACTACTACTTAATTAACTGCACTTTTATTATCTCATCTGTGTGTTTTGTGTGAATCGTCTTTCACTATCATCACGTTCTAACCAATACTAACCCTATATGTGTGGATATTTCATTAATAAACCCAACGATCGTTTGATCATTATCTAGTTTGTTAATGTATCACTCGTGCTGTCGGTGTTACATATTCACCTATAGGAACATTTCTCTACTCAGATGAGGTTGGGGGCTTTTTCTGTTACGGGATCTAAGGGCAGAAGCTAAGGTCGTGGTGAAACAGAACTCTTTCCATAATTAATTAGAAAACACTGTCTAGTGGAAAGCATTCGCATTCCCGTCTTCTTGTCACTATCTCGAATAGGTCTTTATTTTTTCTTAACGAGCCAATTTCTAGAGACCTTCTACCTAATATATCATAGGCTATTCCTGGCAAAAACTGCTGTCGTAGTTGCCCCAATACGCAGCACACGACAGTTGCCCAACAGGACGCCACCAGGCGTGATGGTCACTGAAGGCTGTGTCAGCCAGTGGCCAAGGACCAAATAAAAGTAGTTTGGAGAATATAAATTATATCCTCCCCCCCCCCCTTTTTTTTCACAATTGCTTGTTGTATATGATGAGCTTAGTGGATACAATGGATGGGTTTGAAAAAAAAAATCGAAAAAAGGTGATTCGTCTTACGAGGACAAAAGACAAAGAAAATAGTCTACGTTACGGCCACAAGGCCTTCGTCAGGAAAGGAAAGAAAGTGAAGGCTAGATAGGACACATAAAAACTAAATAAAATAAAAACTGGGTACTTCCCTGACGGCAAGAACCGAAATTCTATCAAAATCGCTGTCTGTTGATGACCGCGTGGCTGAACAGTGGATAACGTTTTAAAAAGAGCTTAATAAATAATGAAGATGTATACAGTGCAATTGTTTCAGAGTCCGCGCTTTCTTTCTTGTGTTTTTCTTTCTTCGTTTGAAGTGGTTACAGCTTCATTTTACCTCTGTGGCATCCAAGCTAGCACGAGATAATTCGTTTGTTTAGACAAGAAGATATGATTACCCGGGCTGTCCCGTTTGAAAATTTACCACGAGCAATGATAAGTAGCCTCTTAGCATTTTGTTTTTTTAAATGTTCTTAAGAGCGTGAAATATGTTCCAGACCTAGAGGAATTCATAATTTATGACCAAGATAACAGCCGCTAGGATAAACATAGGCAGTGTAGATCCTTAAGGAGACGGCAGAACCGGAGATGAGAAATGGTTTCGGTTAGTTCTCAAGTATTCCCCAATTGTCATTCTATACGCAGATCTGCACTGGAGCTGTTTGTAAGCCGAAACCGAAAACAAATAAAAAGAGAAACAGGCACAATTGGTTGATACCGGTTTATAGTTTTGGCTGTTCCTCAAAGTCCACGCAAATGACACTTATGAATCTGTCTGCTTTAAAAAAAAAATATTTTCTGGATTGTTTCATACAAAAAGAATTTTGTACTTACAGACAACAAAGTAGTAAGGGCATGATTCGGAATGAGAAAAGTAAACAACAGGAAACAGAAAGTGCACGATTAGGAGTGAGAAACGTGGACAACAGTGGACAGTAAATGCACGATTAGGAGTGAGAAAAGTGGACAACATTGGACAGAAAGTGTACCATTTATAGACGTTGACAACAGTGGACAGAAAGTGTGCCATTTAGAGTGAGACGTTGACAACAGTGGGCAGAAAGTGTACCATTCAGAGTGAGAAAAGTGGACAACAGTGGACAGAAAGTGTACCATTCAGAGTGAGACGTTGATAACAGTGGACAGAAAGTATACCCTTCAGAGTATTCAGAGTGAGACGTTGACAACAGTGGACAGAAAGTGTACCATCCAGATTGAGAAAAGTGGATAAATGGACAGAATTACCGACTCACAGCAACATACATATAGTTAAATTAGATAGATAGATAGGCAAACAGACATACATATATACAGACAGACAGTCAGGCAGAAAGACAGACACAAGGACAGACGGACATAAAGACAGATAGACTGACATAAAGACAGACATAGATAGATACATAGACGGACATACAGACAGGCAAACAGACATGAAGACCAACAGATAGACAGACATATTGACAGACAGACATATATTTACAGACCTTCACAGACTTTGGTAATGGGATTTTGAGTTTGTCCAGATTTACACTGACATCTATAAGAGCCTAAAGTGTTGACACACTCCCCACCTACACACAGGCCAGGTATAGCATGACATTCGTTGACATCTGAGAAAAGGCCAAATGTTAAAGTGCATGGTTTTAGCAGTAAGGACAATGGTAGCTATGGTGGTGATTGGTTTTGTTAGTGGTATTATGTTGTAGGTTGTTGCTGCTGATCATTGCTAGCAGCGGTTGTAACTGAATGTAGCTATGATCGAGGTGGTTGTTATGGTGGCTGGCAGATGTTGTTACAGGTGGCTATCGGCAGTTTAACTGATTGTAGCTATATTGGAGGTGGTTGTTACAAGGAGACGACTAATATGAGGTTGTTCACTGGGCTAGCAACCTCATCATGTAAAACCAATTTTGCTAAAAGAGCATGCGAGATTTGTTTTCTCTCAGGCTTCCTTCAAGGGCTAGCTTCTGTGATAGCTCTATGCTCCGTAAGGATGACTGGTAATGATGATGATAATTAAGGTAATGCTGATGTAAAGAAATATGCGTTAGTGTTTATGATGATCATAACAACGGTGATGGAGAAAACCAGGATGAAGATAATAATGATGATTTCACAAACAACGCTGATGACATCTGTGGTACCTTGACAAGTATTTGTGCTTGGGTTAGGAATGTATCCTCTTCTACATGGATGAGGAGTTCTAGGACACTGCTCGCATGGACGTCCCCATGCGGCACCAATTGTTGAGCAACAAAGAATTTTTGTACATACGACTCCTGTGAGTTGGCCCCTACAAAGTCCATCACTCACCTGTGTGAAGCAAGGTCCAGTTCGGAAATCTGAGGGAAGAATAAGCAGGGGAATATTAAACTTCTGGCTATGAATACTCTCGTGCGAATCATGAGACTCGGTGATAAAGCAAAAAAACAGGCCTACTGTGCCTTATCAAGCATGCCGTAAAAGTCGAGTAGGGGAGGTTGTGCCAGGGGATAGCAGCCTCACCTTATAAAATAAATTGTTATAGAAACTATTATGGTAAGTAAGTAAAGAGCAAAATACGCCAACACGAGGAGAAGAGGAAGAAGAAGAAGAAAACGAAAAAGACGAAGACCAAGCAAAAGAAAAAGCTATGCACACTATTCAATAGTCTGTTATTAAAAAAAATAGATGATTTACAAGAGCAGACAGTCTTTTTGTGTACTTTTTTTTTTTTAGCTTACTAAGATACACGCAGTAATTTATACTACTACATATATATAGCAATTGGTACTCAACGCGGTGCCAGCGTGCATCATGGGGCCCTCCGAGGCTTATCTGTGTGCCCGCGAAAGATTTGCGGATGAAAGGAAAAATATACAGTTTGTTTGCATGAAGAGAAATTATAGCTGTATCCTCTACAAACCTCAAATTTTGGCGATTAGTAGTCCCAGTAAAGTTACACAAAATTTACCGACAGACACAAAAAGTTTATGTTATATTCAAGAGCTGCTATGGTAAAAGTCTATAATTATTGAAAAAATATTCTTAAAAATGTGCAGCATATGATACACTTATATTTTGCCTCCACATATCTTTGCGAATCATTATTTTTAACAGTGAACATTGTCAAATCCGACTACAGGTCGCGGCTCATTGATGTGAGCATCTGGGTGATTGTTTGCGTGCTGGAACACATACCTCTAACTATAAAAGTTGGCCACGTGACATGCAGTGTCTAATGATTTGAAGATCTATGTTTATGTTTTGAATCCTGAATATTTCTTACTTAATTAAATGTGATTACTAAGCCTTTTATAAGTATTCTGTATATTTCGTTGTAAACTTGAACCTTTTTTTAAAAAAATAAGTAAGTCACAATATTTGGTTGGTGCCCGCCACTTTGTAAATCTAAAATGTGCCCACGGTGCAAAACAAAGTTGAGGACTATTGATATTGAAATGTGACCTCGTCCTAGACAGTGATGACTATCCACAGCTCCATGTCCTCAATATTAGTCAATGGTTGTACTAATATAGTACTGAAATGTGACCGTCTCCTTAGATATCATGTCTCCCGACCTTTTCTTCCCGTCCTCAGTATTTTACCTCGGCTTCAGTACTGAATATTGTCCCTCGAATGTTCTTCCACAATAAAGTATTTTCTGACTGTGTCGTTCACCTCGCTTTCCCCCTTCTCATACTTTCTTTTCTTTTCCATCAGCTGTCCCTGCTGCTTACTTTGTTCTAAGTTTTCTGTTTTCAAACCACACAACTTTTTTAAGTGAAATTTTTTATTTGAATTTTGTTTCATGTTTCTGTTCTATAATATCATCATTCTGAAATTATTTGTAAACAGACGTTTTTAAACATTCCTCGGTACAACAATATTTCTATGGCCTTTTTTTGACCCTATTCGTTTATATTCATTTCTCGTATTGATGGTTCATGATACATGCAAACACGGTGGTCAGATTAATTGTTAATCGCATGAGTGAGTGTCAGGATCGAGGATGAAAAGCAAAGGGCAAGATGCCAGACGGGTCTGTGGGCACAATTCTCTTTTTAAAACAAAATTCGTTTGTTCATTCTCTTCTCCGTGTGTTTTTGGTTTCCCTCTGTCTCTTTTCATAAAGTTGGGTTTAGTATAGCGAAGGTATTAACAATGGACCATTTTCCTGAAATTACCTCCCGTCAATTTTTATAGGTGGCTTGGCAGACGTTTTGGGAGTCGACTGGAAAATCGTATATATTCTTTGTATTTTTTGTCTAATTTAATTCCAGTTCTATACTACATTAGCCGATATCGTACCTGTAGGAATATTTTTTAATGGATCATCTACAATTCTGGTTCCATCCTGACCCCAACTGCATTGTTGCTAAATAAGAGCATAAATACCTACACATTTAAAGAACGTAGTACAACAGTAAAACTGCTGCATATGCGAAAAATTCCATTAAAAAAGGAATCAGAAATGGTAGATGATCTTTCACAGAAACGAATCATGAAAAACACTATATAATACACAAAACTCAGATGTATTTGTATAAAATAGAACAGTGACAACGTGAATTAAATACCGAACCTTAGTCATACTTTGTAAATAACATTTTCTCAAAACATACTTTTATCTCTTTGTTCTCTTTTCTGGCATATTTCGCGAGCTAGAAGATAAAGGGGTGCGAGGCTTCTTAAGATGCTCTAATGGGGTGCGAGGCTTCATATGATGCTGTAAAGGGTGAGCGACTTACAAAAGGTTAAGAAACACTGCTCTACGGCCTCAAGATTTGTAATTATTACAATTAGGCCTTAACACTGTTGTGGAAGAATTATAGTAGATTGAAGTAGCTTAAAGTAATGTAGACAAAGTTGGAAGTAAATATATCATCATCATAACCCTCCACTCCCAAAGGAGCATAGGCCTTCAACAAACACATGCCAAGTCCTCCTGTCACGTGCCATCATCTCAAGTTCTTTCCACGTTCTCCTTATCATTTTCACCTCTGTTTCCAGCTCTCTTCTCCATGTGCTTCTTGGTCTACCTCTGCCTCTCTTGCCCTGGGGGTTCCAGAACAAGGACTGCCTTGTAATGCTATCAACAGGTTTCCTCAGTATGTGTCCTATCCATCGCCATCGTCTTCTTCTCATCTCTATAAACAGTGTGCCATACTAAATTTCTCCACATTGCTTGAGTATGAGGCACTGAGAAGTCTTTCAAAGATGTACTATGAATCGAATGCACATATTGAATCAAGAACAGATGCTAGCGGTGCATACGTGGAAGATGTTATTTCCACTGAAGATGTTTTCCTCCATTTTTACAACACTTCTAACAAAATCATGATTCAGGGTTCAGAGACTGCGGTGAAAAATTGGATACAGAAAGATTTAAACAAATTATGGATAACTGCAACCACTGCTGGAGTCAGTCGACAGGCCATGTCACCCAACTTAGCTCTTCCCAACTTACCAGACAAATCTTCGCGATGTCAGACACCCGTTGACAAAAATGTAAAACTATATATGCCATGTATTAATGAATGCGACACTTTATCTCAAACTGAACTGAAAACACCAGTTACAGCAGAAACAGAATATGGAATCACAGAGGCGGATCACCATTCACTCACTGAATTTGTTGTTAGCGATCCAGTACCAACATCACCACAACCCTTACAAGTAGCATTTCATCATGATTTATTTACAAGTATTATGTCTGAGATAGATTCACTTAGAGCAGAGCTGAACAGCCTCAGACAGTCGTATGAGAAGCTTCAGGCAGAACATACGGTACTTAAAAGTAGCTATGAAAAAAGCCAGCAGTATACGGAAGAGCTTTGTACACCACCAGAGAAAACGGACAAACTGTGTCAAAAACTGAACAACACTAGCAACGAAACCCAGCAAACCATTACGCAACTAAAACTCCATCACAGCCGAGAAAGTGTCCTGGATTCTCCGAAATTAATTACAGACAATGCAGATAATGTTTGTAGAATCCCTGTAACAATTTCAAATCGGCACTCTCCGCCAAGACGAATAACTCACAGCGTGCGCTATTATCAGAAATCCAGTAATCAGAGCACACAGGTAACAGAAGAACGGGCACGACCTATCACAGGCTCCAACACAAGGATTCAGAATAAAAGGAAGCACCTTATTTTCGGAGACCAGAATGTGAAGGAATTACAAAAATCTAAATTGTTAACAAACGATATGGAATTGGTCACTGTTCGCTTCAAGAACTGGGCATCCACTCAGGACTTGGTGTCACTCCTTAAACGTTTTCCGTCTGATCCCACTGTCACCAGAGTAACTACTCATATAGGTCTATCAGACTCGCTCAAAGGTATTGAAATGTCCCAAGATGATCTAAACCAAATCACATCAAATTTCCATTCGTTATTCCCTAATGCGAAAATCTACTTCTCGTCCATTATTCCTCCAGTCAGAGCCCATTACCGCAAATCCATTGATGTCAACAATTCTACACTTAAGAGGCACTGTGTCAAACACAACTATAAATTCATTGATCACTCCTCGTACTTCCTTGCGAAATCAGGAGCCCCTAAAAAACTTCTTTACAGCGGTGATATTGCCTTATCTACTGAAGGAATCAGCAAGCTGGCAACAAAAATCAGGTACCCAGAACGCACCTTCAAAGGAGTCGGCCACACACCACGATCTCAAAATCCAACCAGTCATCTATCAACAGTGAAAACCTGCTTCTCGGATAGTAATTATGACCTTGACTTTCCACCATTACTTACTACTTCTAACAACACCCACTCAACATCATCTCATAAGCAGGAACATCAAATCACACCTGTTCTTATAAATCGCGAAGTACAGGGAACAGCTTGTGATGTCTCCCTACAGCAACAACCACCTATGTTTTCTGCACTTACTCAACAGGAACGATGTGATAGACTCTATCCTCAAAAGTGTACAAACGAAGCAACTCATCAAACTCAATCTTCATGTCCTGATACACTCCAACCATCAATGTCACAGACACAAGAAGCCTACCCCCCGTCACCGCATTTGTACCATCTTCCTATGTATCAACATCTGTACCCAACCTTTCCTAATTTCCCACTACAACGAAGACTCTTGGACTATTTACCTTCTGCCGGGAGATCATACTGGTCAGCATACTCCGATCCCACAACAAGAACACATGAATATCCCGCAACCACATTCTACCCTATGCATCATCCTGCACGTCCTAATCTACCAAATTTATACTTTCAACAGCCCTGTTATCAATGAAATTTTAGTGATCATCAATTTCACAAAATATGGCTCCCACAGTCACAACGGAATACCCAAATCGTCAGGGACTCAGGTTGGGACATTTGAATGTTTGTCATCTCTACAATGTGAGTAAATTGGCTGAAATTACTTCCATACTTTATAATAACAATGCATACTTTCATATTTTTGGTGTAACAGAAACTAGACTTAATTAACACATTTCTAACCAAGAACTGCAAATTGCAAATTATGAAATTTTCCGTCGGGATCCATCAATTAGGTTTGAAACTGGTGTGGCTGCCTATGTGCACACAAGCATCAATGCTATAAGACGCGTTGATCTTGAATGTCCTGAAGTTGAATGCATGTGGCTGGAAGTCCGACTCCCACACACTACCTCTATATTAATTGGCTTTATATACCGCAATCCGGATGCCAAAATGGAATGGCTAGATCAGTTCTCGGACATGATGGACAAAGTCTGGATAACTTCTTTGGAACTATTAATAATGGGAGACTTCAATATTGATGCCTTGAAGCGAAACGTTAATTGGGATCATTTGTATACCCTGTACAACCTGAACCAGTTGATATCGCTACCAACCCGAGTCACAGACAAGTCATCAACCTGCATAGATCATCTGTATGTTACTAACACTGCTCACGTCATTGAAGTCTGCGTTCCCGTATGTGGTCTAAGCGATCACTATCCCATATGTTGCACCTGGACCAAAAAGGGAGTTCGAATTCCTAAACTCTGTCACCAGGTTGTACAGGCACGAATATTCAAGAATTTTGATAGCTCCAAGTTCTTGTCTGATCTCTTAGAGACACCTTTTGATAATGTCTATGGAGTATCTGACCCGACTGAAGCCCTAGAAATATGGATGTCAGCATTCACTTCAGTTCTTAACAAACATGCTCCTGTGCGTATGAAACGTGTCAAGTCAAGAATTATGCCTCCATGGATAACAATGGAATACCTGAAAACTAGGCAACAGCGAGACTATTTCAAGAAGATTGGAGACCATGCAAGCTATAGAAAATATAGAAACTTAGCGCAGTACATTTTAAGGAAATCTAAAAGACAGCACCTCAGATCCATTATTGACGACGGCCGGTGCTCATCTAAAGTCTGGAGCGCTATTAACCTTCTCACAAATGTACGCCGGCATAACCTCCGACAGCAAGCTACAAACATTAATGCTGATGAATTTTGCCAGTTCTTCTCGTCGGTCGCACGAACATCCGGGATAAATCATCAGCAACTGAATTGTTCTGCTCTTTCTGATTTCGTTCAATCGAGGTTAAACGAAGCCCAACCTTCCTGAATTACCTTTACTGTCAATCTCGGAGGTTTCTATTTTAATTAAATCATTACCTCATAAGAAATCGTGCGGTGAAGATGGAATATCTTCGAGGATACTTCAGATTGCAGAGCCTGTTGTATGCAACTCACTCACTTACATTTACAATCTGTGCCTCACAAAGAAAGTGTTTCCTCAACGACTGAAAACAGGCTTAGTGGTACCAGTACCTAAAAAAGGTGATATTAATGTCGTCACAAACTACCGGCCGATTTCCCTACTATCAGTCATAACTAAACCTCTTGAACGACACATGTATAAACATATTCTTTCTTCACTGAACAGCTACAATCTTATACATGAAAACCAATCTGGATTTCGACCCAAACACTCTTGTCAATCCTTGTTGACTAAGATTACCGAAATCTGGCATTCTAATATCAACTGCGAAAAAATAAATGGAGTGTTATTAATCGACCTTTACAAAGCATTTGATACAATTGACCACTCGTTGCTAATACAAAAGCTTGCGGTGTACAAATTTCATCCACAAGTGATCACATTAATAAAATCATTCCTTGAAAACAGAACACAACGAGTCTTATACAATAATGTGCTCTCTAAATCATACACCACTACAATGGGTGTCCCGCAGGGCTCGATACTAGGACCTTTACTCTTCAGCATCTTCATCAATGACCTGCCCTTGTCATTGCCACATGACGATTGTCTTATGTTTGCTGATGATACCACAGTAACAGTAGCTGGCACAGACATTAACACTGTTCAGTCTCTTTTACAGCATCACCTGGACATTGTACAAGATTGGTGCACTACTAATAGTATGTTCATTAATAAAAACAAAACTCAATCTTTGATTATCTCAACCCGCCAAAAGATTCTGCACTGTCAACCAAATACGTTATCTTTATCTCTAGATGGAGAACGTATTAAGCAAGTTACGGACCACAGCCTGTTGGGTGTGGTCATCGACCAGTCTCTAAGCTGGAAGTCACATGTCTATTTCATCGCAAACAAGATCTCACAAAAATTGTTTCAACTCTCAAAAATCAAACATTTTTTATGTCCGCACTCTAGACTTATATTCTATTATGCACATATTCAAAGTCTCCTTTCTTATTGCTCAAATATCTGGAGTCGCTGTGGCTTGTCATTTTTGAAACGCCTAGAATCCCTACACAAAAGGGCGCTACGACTTGTTTGCCTGAATGATAACATTCCCAGTGCTCAGCTATTTTCACAGCTGAATGTTCTTCCTCTTAAAAAATTCTTCTTTTTCCAAGATCTCCTATTTGAGCATCAAATATTACACGGCAGAACGCCTTCATACTTGCAAAAGTTCTTTCGATATAAATACTGCTCATATTTTATACGTGGCGACCTACTTTTGGACCTTGCAAAACCTCGAACTGACCTCTTCCGAAGTTGTTTTAGTTATGCAGGTGGTTTAGCATGGAATTCTCTACCCAAGTCTGTCAAAACTGATAATTACACCACATTCAAAAGACATCTGCATTCACATGTCATGAAATCTTGTACACACATTTAACGACAATTCTGTTTCAGTTATTTCAACGTTTCCACGAGCATTTAACTATCATTGTAATATTTTTATTTTAAATTGAATTTTTTATATTAAGTAGCTCTATAGCTTGACCTCTCTCTCTCTCTCTCTCTCTCTCTCTCTCTCTCTCTCTCTCTCTCTCTCTCTCTCTCTCTCTCTCTCTCTCTCTATGTGCGTGAATGACTATGAGTAAATGTACTTGTCTGAGCTAAGTTTCTGATTGTGATAATATTATTAATTGATCCTGTCTGAAGTTGTTAATATTTTAATTTTTAACACACTGTAAATTGTATTGCAGGGCAGAAATGTAAAAAGGCAATTATGCCTATTTCTTTACCCTGATGAAATAAAGATTTCCTTCGTTCGTTCGTTCTTGTTCCACTGGCACTTGTCTAGTTCTTGTCATCAGTTCCACGTTGACAAGGCAAAGTAAATATATATTAACAAATAAAACAGTATTGAATCAGTTTTACAAATTAACGGTACACGAAAGGACAGACAGCGATCAATCAATACCCTTTAGCTCCCCGAGGAGCATAGGCCTTCAACAAACACATGCCAAGTCTTCCTGTCCCGTGCCATCCGCTCAAGTTCTTTCCAAATTTTCCTCACCATTTTCACCTCTGTATCCAGCTCTCTTCTCCATGTGTTTTTTGGTCTACCTCTACCTCTCTTTCAATGTGGATTCTAGAACAAGGACTGTCTTGTAATGCTATCAACAGGTTTCCTCAATGTGTGTCCTATCCATCGCCAGCGTCTTCTTCTCAGCTCTTGTTCCACTGGCACTTGTCTGGTTCTTGTCATCAATTCCACATTGGTAACATTGTCATACCATTTCAGTCCTTCTATTCTACGCAAGCACCTGTTTATAAAAGTCTTTAGCTTTTTAGTTGTTGTTTTTGTTGCTCCCCATGTCTCAGAGCCATACAATAGGACTGACTTGACATTTGAGTTGAAGATTCTTATTTTCGTGTTGGACTTGATTTCTCTTGACCTCCATATGTTTCCCAATGCAATGACAGCGCCTCTTGCTTTTTGTATTCTTATTTTGATATCATTGTCTGTCCCTCCAACAGACACCGATATCAAAATAAAAATACAAAAAGCAAGACGGGCTTTCATTGCATTGGGAAATATATGGGAATCAAAAGAAATCATGTCCAACACTAAAACCAGCGTCTTCATCTCAAATGTCAATTCAGTCCTATTGCATGGTTGCCAAACATGGAGAACAACAAAAATGTCAACCAAGAAGTTACAGGCTGTTATAACATGGTGTTTACGTGAAATAGAATCACTGAAATCGTACAACAAGAGCAGCAGTGTGTAACTAATCCAAGTACCAGACAAATGCTAATGGAGCAGGAAATGAGATGAATAAGACACACAGCAAGGAAACCGGTTAATAGCTTACAAGACAGTCCCTGTCCTGGAACTCCCAGGATATGAAAAGTCGAGTAAATAAACGGAAAAGAGAACTGGAGACATGAATCAAAATCAAGAGGAAGGCATGGAATGATTTTTAGTTAATAGCACGCGCTAGGAGGAATATGCACGGATGAAGGCCTTTGCTCTTTGGGGAACTGAAAGGTAATGAATCATGATGAAGGAATGATGACGGAATGATGAAGGAATGAGGCAGCTTACGCGATATAAGGAAATGTGAACGGCTCACCTTGCTCACAACTTTGACCAGTGTATCCGTAAGGACAAGCACATCTATCTTGTCCGATGCACCGCCCGCCGTTCTGACAACCGCTTTTACATTGATCTAAAGAAGGTTATAAATGCAATAAACATATTTATTAAATATTTCTGCAGTGTTTTTAACATATATATCGTCTAGAATAGATATTGTTTCTGATGATGAAGAAGAGGAAGTAGGCAGAAAAGCTCGAGGAGGAAATACAATAAAAAAAGGAGATCACGGAAAAGAGCAGAACATTTAGAAATCGTATATAACAAAGAGAATAAGTAGAACATAAAAACGGATCAAAATGGAATGAAATAGAGAAGATGGAGTAAAATGTATAAAAGAACAAATTCGGACAGTAACGATGATTTTGGCAAAGGAGAAAAAAGAAGTATTTAAAGAAGAAAAATAAAAGAAAGACACAAGGAAGAATACACCGAATGTGTATTTTCAAAGATTTCAACAACAACAAAAACTACCTTCTTCACCACACTGCGACGATGGACGTTTTGACCCGGGACACATACACAAGTTTGGACGGACGCATTGCCCGCTACCACAGCCAGCTATACAAACAGCTGCAAACGAAAGGAACATATGAAATTTAACCACATTTCCTGAGTGTTTAGTATAGATGGTTACTTATAATTACATACAATTGTAACGGACCTTGTGTGTATTTTAAAGTGGCCGCCTCGCAAAAACAAGGCAAAACTCCTAATTACTAACAAATATTCACTTTAAAAAACTTGTAATGGTTAATGCATTAATTAATTATTTTTTAGAACAAACATCTCTTGAATGTTTTGACACAAGGCTTTGTTCCCACCACCTCTTGTTGTCTTTGCTGCTCAGTGTCATTTGTGTTGACATAAGGTTTCGTTCCCACAACCTCTTGTTGTCTTTCCTGCCCAGTGTCATTTGTGTTGACATAAGGCTTCGTTCCCACAACCTCTTGTTGTCTTTGCTGCTCAGTGTCATTTGTGTTGACATAAGGCTTCGTCCCCACAACCTCTTGTTGTCTTTGCTGCTCAGTGTCATTTGTGTTGACATCAGGCTTCGTTCCCACAACCTCTTGTTGTCTTTCCTGCCCAGTGTCATTTGTGTTGACATAAGGCTTCGTTCCCACAACCTCTTGTTGTCTTTGCTGCTCAGTGTCATTTGTGTTGACATAAGGTTTCGTTCCCACAACCTCTTGTTGTCTTTCCTGCCCAGTGTCATTTGTGTTGACATAAGGCTTCGTTCCCACAACCTCTTGTTGTCTTTGCTGCTCAGTGTCATTTGTGTTGACATAAGGCTTCGTCCCCACAACCTCTTGTTGTCTTTGCTGCTCAGTGTCATTTGTGTTGACATCAGGCTTCGTTCCCACAACCTCTTGTTGTCTTTGCTGCTCAGTGTCATTTGTGTTGACATAAGGCTTCGTTCCCACAACCTCTTGTTGTCTTTGCTGCTCAGTGTCATTTGTGTTGACATAAGGTTTCGTTCCCACAACCTCTTGTTGTCTTTGCTGCTCAGTGTCATTTGTGTTGACATAAGGTTTCGTTCCCACAACCTCTTGTTGTCTTTGCTGCTCAGTGTCATTTGTGTTGACATAAGGCTTCGTTCTCACAACCTCTTGTTGTCTTTGCTGCTCAGTGTCATTTGTGTTGACATAAGGTTTCGCTCCCACAACCTCTTGTTGTCTTTGCTCTCATTGTTTTTTTGTGTGCTGATATTACAAGCGTTTCTTAAGCAGCCGTCTCATCCTCCTTCAACCTTTTCTGCGTATTATTTATCATATTTATATTGAAAGCAAATCATCGTCATCATCATATAACTTTGTGCTCCTTAAGGAGCATGGAGCCACCTTTGCAGCTGGTCTCCAAGCATTCACATGTCTTTACTGCGGTGGTTTCTGTAGCAATTATTTTTACATGAAGAGGCTGCCAGCCTCATGGACCACCTCATATTAGTCGCCTGGTGCGGCATGCCTTAGGGAGTAGTAGTCCAATTCGTTCTTTGTCTGATCATATACCCCCCGAGAACTACACGGGACATTGATAACAAAGATAAAAACTGCTGATTTATTGTAATGGAAGTGCATTAGTTCCTGAGCAGAATTTTTAGTTTTTTAGTCAGTAAGATAGCCATTGTCATCATTTTAGTCAGTAAGAAAGATACTGTCATCAATTTAGCCAGTAAGATAGCCACTGTCATCATATTAGTAAAAAAGCCGCTGTCATCATTTTAGTCAGTACGATAGCAACTGTCACAATTTTAGTCAGTAAAATAGCCACTGTCATCATTTTAGTCAGGAATATAGCCACAGTCACCATTTTCGTTGGGAATATAGCCACTGTCATCATTTTAGTCTGTAAGATAGTCACTGTCATCATTTTAGTCAGTAAGATAGTCACTGTCATAATTTTAGTCAGTAAGATAGTTACTGTCATCATTTTAGTCTGTAAGATAGTCAGTGTCATCATTTTAGTCGGTAAGATAGCCACTGTCAGCATTTTAATCTGTAAGATAGTTGCTGTCATCATTTTAGACTGTAAAATAGCCACTGTCATCATTTTAGTCTGTAAGATAGTCAAAATCATATTTTAGTCAGTAAGATAGTCACTGTCATAATTTCAGTCCGTACGAAAGCTACTGTCATCGATTTAGTCTGTAAGATAGTCACTGTCATCATTTTAGTCAGTAAGATAGCCACTGTCACCAGTTTAGTCTGTAAGATAGTCAATGTCATCATTTTAGTCAGTAAGATAGCCACTGTCATCGTTTTAGTCGCGAATATAGCCACTGTCACCATTTTAGTCTGTAAGATAGTCAATGTCATCATTTTAGTCAGTAAGATAGCCACTGTCATCGTTTTAGTCGCAAATACAGCCACTGTCATCATTTTAGTCAGTAAGATAGCCACTGTCATCGTTTTAGTCAGGAATATAGCCACTGTCATCATTTTAGTCAGTAAGATAGCCACTGTCATTATTTTAGTCAGTAAGATAGCCACTGTCATCATTTTAGTCAGGAAGATAGTCAATAAAATAGCCACTGTCATCATTTTAGTCAGGAAGATAGCCACTGTCATTACTTTAGTCAGGAAAATAGTCAGTAAGATAGCTACTGTCATTATTTTAGTCAGTAAGATAGCTACTGTCATTACTTTAGTCAGGAAAATAGTCAGTAAGATAGCCACTGTCATCATTTTAGTCAGTAAGATAGCCACTGTCATCATTTTAGTCAGTAAGATAGCAATTGTCATTATTTTAGTCAGGAAGATAGTCAGTAAGATAGCCACTGTCATTACTTTAGTCAGGAAAATAGTCAGTAAGATAGCCACTGTCAACTTTTTTAAGTCAGGAAAATAGTCAGTAAGATAGTCACTGTCATCATTTTAGTCAGTAAGATAGTCACTGTCATCATTTTAATCAGGAAAATAGTCAGTAAGATAGTCACTGTCATCATTTTAGTCAGGAAAATAGTCAGTAAGAAAGTCACTGTCATCATTTTAGTCAGGAAAATAATCAGTAAGATAGTCACTGTCAATATTTTAGTCAGTAAGATAATTACTGTCATCATTTTAGTCTGTAAGACAGTCACTGTCATCATTTTAGTCAGTAAGATAGCCACTGTCATCATTTTAGTCAGTAAGATAGTCACTGTCAATATTTTAGTCAGTAAGATAGTCACTGTCATCATTTTAGTCAGTAAGATAGTCACTGTCAATATTTTAGTCAGTAAGATAGTCACTGTCATCATTTTAGTCAGTAAGATAGTCACTGTCATCATCATTATTTTCCCTTTCCCTCTTTAGGGAGCATGGAGCCACCACTTCAGCTGGTCCCCCCTTGCAGGAAGTCTGAACCAAACATTAACATGCTTTTACAGCAGTGGGTTTTTAGTAGCTTGTTTTATATTATGAGGTTGCCAGCCATATGAGGTACCTTGTATTAGTTGCCTTCTACGACATGCTAGATGGAGCAGTAATCCAATGTTTTCTTGTTCTCATTATAGACCCCCCTTCTGTTTCTCTCCCCCATCTACACACGGAAAGATAGCCACTATAATTTTTTTATTTTTTCATTCTTACATTCATTTTCTGCTTCAGCTCCTTCATCATCATCATCAGTTGCCATCTCCACAACGAAGGTTGGCTGTAATGGATCTCCAACGTCTTCTGTCTCTTGTCTTGGTGGTGCACTCTGATAGACTCTTTCCTGTCCATCTCTTGATGTTATCTTCCCACTTATAGCGATGTCTTCCCCTTGCACGTTTGCCTTCAACTCTCCCTTCTGTTATGGTCTTCTGCAAGGTGTTATGCCTTTTTATGTGGCCAAAGTATTTTAGCTGCCGAACTTTGACCTCCCTCATTAGTTTTCTTTTCATACCTAGATTTTCTAGGACCTCCTTATTTGTTTTCATCTTTTTCCATGAGATACGCCCCATTCTTCTATATATCCACATTTCAAGAGCCTCAATTCTTTCTTCCAAATGCTTATTCATCGTCCATGTTTCTGCACCATACAGAAATGCAGAATATATACAACACTTTATGATTCTCAGTTTTAATTTGTGAGATAACTGTTTGGATGTCAGTATATGTTTCATGTTGTTGAATGTAGCTTTGGCCATTCCTATTCTCTTCTTGATTTCTGTTTCACATCTGCCATCTTCTGTTATTATATGACCAAGATATACGTAGCTCTTGACTTGTTCCAGGATTTTCCCATTTACGCTTATCTTTAATGTGGGTTTATCGTCTGTTTTGCTAATTATCATAGTTTTTGTTTTCTCAATATTAATGTCGAGTCCATATTCATGACTTATACTGTTCACTTGCTTCACTAGTTCTTGTAACTCCTGTTCGCTTTCAGCTAACAACACGGTATCATCTGCATATCTAAGGTTGTTTATTGACCTTCCACAGATGTTCAGTCCTGGTATTTCCTGTATCTGTTTGAAAATTTTTTCGGTGTATAAATTAAATAGGCAGGGGGACAGCACACAACCTTGTCTGTCACCTCTTTTTATGTTTATGTATGGTGAATAATTCCTTCCCGATCTTACTGTGGCAGTTTGCTCCCAATAAAGGTTACTGAGTATTCTTATATCTTTTCCATCAATACCTATGTCTTTGAGGCATTCAATTATTTTCTCATGATGGACTCTGTCAAAAGCCTTCTTATAGTCAATGAAGCACATATACATACTTTTTTGGACCTCTGTATATTTTTCTGCTAATATTCTTAGGCAAAATATTGCCTATCTTGTTCCACTGTTCCATCTAAAGCCAAACTGTTCTTCTTGGATTTCGCTGTCTACTTTACTTTTTATTCTTTCCTGTATGATTTTGAGCAGTATCTTAATTGCATGACTCATCAGGCTGATTGTTCTGAAGTCTGAACATTCTGTTGCATTTGGTTTTTTGGGCATTGTTATGAAAACTGATGTCTTCATGTCGTGTGGTATATCCTGTATTGTATATATCGTTGCATATTTCTGTGATTGTATCTATACCAAAGCTCTCCAGAGCTTCTATCATTTCAATTTTTATGTTATCAATGCCTGCTGATTTTCCTTTTTGTATCATATGAATGGCATTCTCTACTTCTGATCTGAGAATGTGTGGGCCTTCATTAGAATCTGGTGATGGTTTTTTACCTCTGTTGTCCTCGAATAGTTCTTTTACGTATTCTGCCCATCTGTTTGATATGTCTTTCTCATCAAGTAATATTACACAATTTTTGTTCTTGATACAGCTTCCTCCTTGAGCAAACCGCGACCGATTTGATAATTTCTTTATTTCTTCATGCATATCTCTTGACATGTGTTTTGCTTCCAAGTCTTCTATTACGAAGCATTAAACCACTACTGCTGATCGTCTGCCTTTGTTAAAGCTTCCGTACTCTTGTAGCGGTGGTTTCTGTTTCGCATGATGAGGTACTGGCGGAATTAGGAATTGTCCAAGGAAGGGCGATACTTTAGAATGATAAGGGTATCCCGCTATCGCTCATAATTTACATATGTTTTTAGACAATTAAAAAATAAAATAACGAATTTTTAAAAATAAAATGTGTTATTATACAGTAACTCAGAAAATATTAATTTTTATAAAAAACAAAAATAACTATTTATAACATAATTACATAAATGTAGGGTACAACTACAAAGAGGCAAAATTTGATAAAATTCACACATATTTTGTATTATAGCATAATATTTTTTTTATTTGGGATTGGCCGCCCGATACAGAAATTATCCGCTTCTTGTCACAAAGTTCTCTGTTTTTGCGGCACGAGTGAAGTATCCTTGTGTCGCCTGCCTGGCAGCAGTCTTTTGTTTCATTGTTATATGGTGGTTTCCTTGATTGTCAGTCATTGTCCCGCAATGCAGAATTACTTGCAAGCTACGTACGTAACCTTTAGGGCACTTACCATCATCCTGTACCAAAACATGTTTAAATTCGTCCGACCTAACGATTACTTACATTTACATCCAAAGTTGAGAGGGGAGGGGGGGGGGGGGAAGAATACTGGAGTGGTTTATATGAAATAAAGGTTTTCAAAGTCTCAAGGGAAGGGCAATAACCCCGTCGCCACCCCTTCGGATCCACCAATGTGATGAAGGTGCCAACCTCATGTACAACTTTATATTAATCGCGTCTTACGACGACATGCCGGAGACAGCAGCAGTTCAATCCTTTCTTTGTACCCGGGGACCCCAGGAAACAACAGGGGCATCATCATAATTATCCTTCAGCTTCCCAAGGAGCATACGCCTTTGACAAACTCATTCTAAGTTCTCCTGGCCTGTGCCATCAGCTCAAGGCCTTTCCATGTCCTTCTCACTTCTTTTTTTTTCTGTCTCAATTTTTTTTTCCTCCACGTGTTATTCGGTTTCCTCTACATCTTTCACTCTTGAGATTCCAAAAACAGAGACTACATTATAAGGCTATCAACCGGTTTCATCAATGTGTGTCCTATCCACCGCCAGCGTCTTCGTCTCATCTCCAGTTCCACTGGCACTTGTCTGGTTCTTGTCATCAATATCTGCAGCCATCTAGACACATTTAAATGCAAAACCATCACAAGCATCTAAATCAAGAATTGCCCAGGCGGGAAAATGACATCAACGGTTGAAAACGAATAAACTGTTTAATTGTAAACATGCACCCTATCACTTTGGTGTGATGTGAATGTGCCATTCCGGAATTGTTTACTTACGAATTACACAAAGATGTCCAGTTGGCGGTTTGCTCCAACCCGGACAGCAATATCGTCTTGATCGGGCACCACAGACGTTCGGACTGAAATTGACAATAGAGTTATAGTTCTTAGTTAGACATATCCCGAACATGGAGAGATTACAATTTGTTATTCACTAAACAATTTCACGAGATAAACATGTTTATTATCTTAGAAACCAATCTTAGCTAGGCGTGTGTGTCGGGTAATTTTTCAAATATTTTTGGTATCCTAATTTAACATTTCTTTATTCATTCTTTTTTTTTCTATTCTTAGGGAGACGAAACATAACACAAAGAAGAGAAATGCAGACAGATATAAAACGGATAAAGAAGAGATGAAAATACCGTAAATAGATGTACATGAAAAAATGAGTAATGACTCATGCAAATGAACTGCCGTTGTCAAATGAAATGAAGTAGATAAGCTTCTCGTGAAGTAATTGCTCCATGCTTGTCCCCAAAACGAAGTGTTTTTTCTAGTGAGTGAAAATATTATATTTTACTTAGAACTGAACATTTGATCACAGCTTCCTTCATTTCCTAGCAAATCTGGAAGGAGAACGATTCGTCATAACTTTCACGTCTGCCGTGATAAAACTCTGCTGATGAGGTAACACCAAAATACCTCACTAGACTAATCTCTGTTCGCCTACAGAACCTCCCTATATCCTTCTTCGATTAAAACACCTCCTGAATCACTGCATGGGCGACAACCAAGAACACAGTTACGATGCCAGAGGCAAAATGGACAGTCCTTTCGTATATGTGCAGATCTTCTAGATTCAAGGCTGGTGATTCATTCTTCGTCAATGATTTCACAACCAAAGAAGATCCCGGGTATCAAGGTCACAGCACACGTATACTAGGTTGCATATGATTTCACAACGATTATGTTTTCCGAAGACACCAGAATCAATTGCCCTCAGGAAGCGTTTTAAAGAAGAAGATATACGAATCAAGGTGTGTATTATTATTATTTTTTTTTGTATAAAGTTTTGCCTCGTGTTGGCGAGGCGCTTCCCGTTCAACCTAGTCGGTTATATTAGGGCGCATGTCCAAACATAAAAGACCCTTAGTGTGTATTATGATTTCTTACTGAATAAAGCAATTGAAAGGAACTCAGCTGATTGGCAACTACGTTAAACATTGCTATGCTTATGAAAGTTCCAGATGACCAGTTGTCTGTTCATGAACTACTTCAACAGAATCAGCGCATCAACAGAAGAATTTTTACAAGTAAATATTGAACGAATTGAAAGGAATGTAGTTCAGTTGTTTTAAATTGTGTTAGGCATTCTTAAGCACCACTTGTGTCAAGAGTCTGTGCCCTTGAAGATTCCGAATATGCTTGTTGAAAAATGAAGAAATGGACTTGACAATTTGTGATACCATTTTCGTAGTGATAATAAATGCATATACATCAGTTGTTTAGAAGACTTAGCGTTATCGATGAAACAGTTTGAAGATTTTACATATTTTTTCATGAATGACCTTACACAGCGCTCCAACATGCGAAGATGTGCGAGCTTCTGGTCAATATTTAATTGATAAAGATGTTGCATTTGACGATGCAAGTGATGTGATCAACTTAACAATACGACATTTGTTGAAAGTAACAATAATGATGACGGATTCATGGAGCTGCTGGTACATGCAAAATTAATCAAATTTTTAAAACTATCAGTAAATATTTAAGTTCTTTCTGAACTTATAATGATCGCATAATATTTCTTTGCGGTAGCAAGTTACAACACACGCGTGAGCAATCTTATTTTATTGATGAAAGGCCACTGGACAAAATACAGAAACAGTTTCTATGTGGATTCCATCAACTGAATTTTGCTTCGGCAATATAATTTTTAAAATGTTTCTACTTCTTCTTCTGCGTTCGTCCTGAAAAGGCCGTTGGTTACGTTGTGTCGCCGTTTACAGCGAATCTGCGATATTTGCATTATTATTAAATTATTAAATTAGTTATTTATTTAATTATTTTGTTGCAGAAATTGTCTGCTTTGAATAGTCAGTATTTCCTTTTAAATAATCACAGAATTGACAGCTTCAAACATTTTAGGGACCGAAGACGCAGCAAAAGAGATGAATTCAGTCAGCGGCTCATAGCTTGACTGCTTGCGTCAGGGTCAGCGAACCAGAGCTGACAACGACCCTACTCCACCTCCAAGTGGTGGTCCTGGAAACAGGCTGCATCACTGCAGTCTGGCCGAGAAAGTAGGGATCGCAGAGCAAAGGCAACCCCCCCCCCCCCCCCCCCCCCCCCCCCCCCCCAAATGCCGTGCGGAAGTCGATGTTTCGGGCCGAAAGGCGCAAATATCGCAGCTTTGCTGTAAACGGTGACACAACGCAACCAACGTCCTTTTCAGGACAAACGAGGAAGAAGAAGAAGTGTCTACCGAGACATCGTTTCGGGGGCGCGTTCCTATAATTACAAATGACTGAAAGGGATACAACAACAACAACAACAACAACAACTACTACTACTACTACTACTACTACTACTACTACTACTACTACTACTACTACTACTACTACTACTACTACTACTACTACTACTACTACTACTACTACTACTAATATGTTTCATGTTGTAGTGATATTATCATGTCCAGTCTTTTCTCATTATTCGTCCTTTGATGGTCGACTGTCGTCATCTTATTGTATTTATTGATGTTATTATATTTACTGTTTATTAAATATTGTTACCAGGCATGATCGTAATAGGAACCCTTTAGGGAAGAGAAAAGCGGGGGGCAGCGAATAACACTGTAGGAGAAGAGTGGAAGAGAAGGCTAAGCCAGTTACCTTCTAAAACAGAAATTAATGGCGACCAACGGTGGCAACCCTAGGTTTCACACTGAACAAAAAGTAATGAGTGAATGAGTGAGTCAGTCAATCAGCCAGTGAATGTCAATCAGTTAGTTTGTTAATTAGTTAGCTAGCTAGTTAATTAGTTAGTTCGCTGGCTAGTCAGTTAGTTGGTTATTTAGCTGGTTAGTTAGTTAGTTAGTTAGTTAGTTAGTTAGTTAGTTAGTTAGTTAAGTTAAGATAGGTTAAGTTAAATTAAGTTAAGTTAAGTTAAGTTAATTCTTTTAAAAACATTCTTCATTTGTTCCTTTGGCTGTTCGTGGGATTTTTAACATTTTATCAGAAAGCTCATTCCTGTTGCCTCAGAGATTTAAAAAAAAAATTAATTTGTTATACTCAAGTTCAAGATTAACTTCTGTATACAGTAATAACATTGGTTCGATATAACATTGTAATACTCTGTGTCTTAAATTCACCAACAATGATGCCTTATACATTATCAATCAAGGAATTACAATTAAACGCAGAAATGTCGACACAGTAAAGAAACAATTAAAACCAATTTACTCAACAGAAAAGCAAATTTTCGCTTAGTGCTAAATAAAAATGATAAAACATCTATTTTAAGCACGTTTATATATTTGTTCATTATGCGTTTTTCCGTCATTGCTACCTCTGTGCGTTATTATGCTTACAGTAATTGTGTACCGGAATATGTGTTTAACTGAGCCTGAAGTAGAAAAGTCTCGTGGCAGACAAAAGTTGTATTTAATATTTTTCAGTCACTTTTGATTCGCTGTAAAAAATGTTGGTAGAGATTTGATGGAATGTGTCGTGGAAAAATATGTATTATGGGAATGACAGAAATAAACAGAGAGAGTGAGAGAGAGAGAGAGGGAGGGAGAGAGAAAGAGAGATTGGCAAGGCAACTGAACCACCGGTACATGAAAAAAAAAAAACATAAACAAACCAGTAAGGTATAGCCATAATGATTTGCGATAAATATCTAGATTCAGGTGTTGAGTGAAAATGTTCCACGGTATATTTTTCCACGCAGTCCTAACAATGTCATAAATATACTCGACCAAAGCCAATTATAATCAACAATATTCCAAAAGTGAGTACTTCAACGCTGGAAGCTTTTCTCATTAATTTCAGTGGCAGGAAATATATTCCGCATGTGATATGAGCAGTACAGAAAAGTGCAATGACATAATCGTCCGTTTTCTTTCCGCTGTTTTTATGTCATCTAAAAACATCACACGGACAAGAAACTATGCTGTTGGAAACTTAATTTATACATACTATTAATGTTATTATAACCAATATGGACGTGATTGAAAAAATAGGAGGAAGTAGATGTGAGGAGAACTTCCTGGAGTTGGATAGAATGCGCGCTGAGAAAACCAGCTGATAGCGTTGCTTGGCAGTGCATGTTCGCGGATCTACAAAGGAAGAGAAATAAAGTGATGACCCTCTTCCCCCCCCACCCCCCCAAAAAAAAACCGCACACACATGGAATTGGACATAGATACTAGGGGTGGGGGTGGGGGGGGGGGGGGTAAGGAAGACGTGGAAATGCTGTCAGCGGATGGCACAGAAGAGGCGGATTGGCGATTATATGTTGAGGAACTTTGCTCCCCCCGTGAGCTGACAGGTAATGAGTAAATATCACGTTTCATTTCGTAATCGTGGAAATCGTCCCCATATACGTTTTTCTCGTCATGTCCTGTCACGTTGGTCTTTATATCATTAAATTGCCTACATCTTCTTCCTATTCTCTCACCCGCATCCTTTACTTTATTATCTTTCCTTACTTGTTTTTTCCTGTATTTATGGCATCACTTGTTTGCGAAAAATATTTTCTTCAGTATTCTCAAACTTTACCTTGTGTTTTTTCTCATACTGGGATACGTAATTTTATTACATAGATGTCAGTCAGACGTGAAGTGCGGTTTAGTTGCAGTCCATCTCAGACATCGAGCCGACTTGGGTCTGCACCTTCAGATGACACGACACTCCTGAGTTAGATTCTCGACGTAAACGCGTGAGAATGCTAGGAGAGAGCCGACATCCGTCTGCATTTTCACCGGTCAAACAACGAGTCGCATCGGCCGTACGCTTAAGTAGGAGCGAATATTTACACCTTATAGTCGTAGTTTCAGACGGTTGTCTGAGATTTGCTACTGACACGCGCTTTTCCCGGTCAGTTTGTTACCGCAGGTGCGTAATCGCCCTGGTGGCAGTTACGACACGCCTCTAAGTTAAACGTAGCTGTTATGAGAAGGGGGAGAGATCGGGGCGGGGGAGATAGTTCATCCTTTGTCTGGTTTAAAATATTAACCCACGTTTGAAACTATTTCATTTCACTCAGTAACTTTGCAGTTAGACCAGAACAACCTTCGTTCGATTTCTAAATAATCTCTGTTAATAGAGATGGCCTTTAGTTTGGTCGAAGTGGTTTAAGTTCTTAGTACTTCTGTGTTTTGAGGTAAATATTATATATAATAGATCTCTAGTATTTTGTGAAGTGATTTAGTGTTAAAATCACCGATTTCATTTTAAACTAGTTCTGTGTGCAGAGTGAATATTTTGATAGTTTGTTATTTCTTTAATCGACGAGTTGCAGTGGAAATACAAAAGAAATTATATTTTTAGCGTAACAAACAAGTAGCTGGAATGAGTTTAATTTAACTGTTAAATACTCAGTCGAAACTGTTTTAATAACTAACTTATAAATGCTAGGTGCGACATCAGTGAATATTGACGGAATACGAAGATATTCCTAATTCCTGATGATTGATTTTTATATAACTTATTTCACGGGAAGTTTTAAATATAAGTCAAGCTGTAGGCTTGTCGTGTAAAATGTAAGTTATATTGAGTACATATATGTAAATTATTTGATATGTGTTCTTTCCATTCTTATAGTGAAACGGTGGTACCCAACTTGCCAGCGTTTAGTAAAGAGACATATTGTGTGAAGCATAGACAGTTCCTATCTTTAACCACGTGGGGTTTTTTTGTTTCAAGTAACACTAGTCTGACAGTGCATATGCCATCAGAGAGAGACAGTAATAGCAATCCCACTAACGGTTTCTAAAGACTAGAAATATATATATTGGTCTTTTGAGCCAGTTCATATTGCTCCACAAATTTAAATGTACATGCTGCCTGGCGGCGAGAATATTACAATAATAACATTAACATTCCGACAGAGATTGTGACTAGTATTGTGGTGACCAAATATAGTACCTGCCTGAAAGAAGACACCGATCTGACATTCCTTAAATCCTAGAATCCAAAGCTAATGACATTGTGCTCTGCTAACTTTCGTGCCTGGACAAATTTTATGTGACTTAATCAGACATTCGGAAAAAATTAGAACACCCAAGGAATCGTTCCTGAGACAGAGAGTTCAGTACGTCTTTTGGAACTGGGGGTTTCTTGGTCGATGACTGCATTTTTTCGGGTCTGTGCGAAGGTCCTAGAATTATTATGTTCCCAGAGGCAGCGAGCAAAGTTGTGAGTATATATGTGTGAGCAAGGCCATGGCTGAATGAATGAGAGTACACAGGTCAGAGTGTTATTTTACCGGTGTACTATTGTCACCCATTTGCTATCTTAAATTTTAAAATCTGCAGAATTTGTTACAAATGCTAGAGTTTCTTTTTCTTAGGCTAAATCAGATTATCCAACTCTGTTCATACATTTACGAGAAAGAAAGAAACCTCTTAGACTCAACCCTATGTATCTATAACTCTTTGGGCCATCATCTGTTCTCTTAACGGGGCTGTGGGCTAAACCTAGAGTAAGATTCTAACGGGCTATCATCCCTGTAGCATTTTCTTAAATTTTATGACTATTTGTATATGTTTCTCCTTGATGTATTTCTTTGGTGTTGTGAGAAGATTTATTTTTGATGATAATAATAAAAATCTCTCTTGAACTAATCAGTGCGTTGGTCAGCTCGTTCTAAAAATATACATATATTCATTGTTATAGATCTCCCACGTCTGTGTGTTTAACTGTCGTCACGTGGATGTGCGTGCCCGTGATTAGATAGAAAGAAGATAGGTGAGAGAGAGAAGATTATCTCGATTCTCAAAGACAGCCTCTATATCACATTCTATCATCTCACGTGTGGAAATTCTATTTCATTTTTACTAACTCACACTGTGACTCTCACTCATTCCAAGCTATTCAGAAGGGACCAACCCAAGTCTTAATTCTCCTATCTAAAAATCTACGACAAATGGGGTCTCGCCCGACGGATTTTTGAACTTAGAATACCAAGACGAGTACGACAAATGTGGACTCGTCTATCTGGATTTTGTACTTAAGATTCTTTATTCTGTAATAGAGTAAGAGTGTGATTGTCTGGTGAGTTTTATTTTATAATAATTTATCCCCTAGACTAACGATCTGTTTACGAGCGTGCTGACCACACAAACTGATAAGTTTTTTTTTTCCACAGCATTTTGAATAATATACATTTGAGTTACAGGTTGATTTTGTCGGAATACATGTTAATTAATGATTTTGTAATACTAAACGCTGGTAAAGTTTTGTGAGTGTATAACATTCACAAGGGTTCTGAAGCAGGAAGGTGTTTGAACTAAAGTTAAGGAGTGCGTTTCGGACTATTTGTCCAGATTAATTGCCTCCCTCACCCTAACTGTCTTCAGGGGTGAACTATAGTGGATTTTATAATTAAGGGATTATTTTTCTCTTTAATTTTTGCAATAATTATTTTGCTTTTCCACTGTAGCAACTTATTTTTCAGAAGTAATCTTAACTACCATTTAGTTGGCGTAGTCGTGTTTTGCATTAAGTGCTTTATTGCCGATAATAGCAGCGATAGTTAGATTTTACTTTGAAGGAGGTATCCCAGGGTTAAGGATATCATCTTTTGAATTTTTGGAAATTTTTTTCTCGTAAGTGGTAGGAACCAGTGTATCCTTTTTCCTAATTTCTTTCTCCACTAGTCTCAGTCACTGACATAATATGGCCGAGAGGGCAAAGCTTAGACAACTCCTCAGGGACGAAGCGAGAGAGGAGGGACTGGAAGGAGAGGAAGCGAAAGCATTTGTCAGAGACGAACTTGAGAGATATGATGCGGAGAGGAAAGCAGCTGAAGCTAAAGAGGAAAAAGAAGCAGCGGAGAGGAAAGAAGCGGAGGAACGTCTTTTACAGCAGAAGAAGATGGATGAGGAAATGGAAATTCGCAGGATGCAGCATGAGGAAAGAGAGAAGGAGAAGGAGAGACAGCATGAGGAAAGAGAAAATGAGCAACGACGACAGCATGAGCTGGCGCTTAAGACTCTAGAGTTCCAAAGCCGTGGTGCTGCCTCTACCTCCAGCAATGGAGAGTCTTCTCCTCATTCTTCCTTAACTGATCCTTCTAACAGTCAATCTCTTCACCTCACTGCTATGTCTTTTCCGCTAGAATCTTTCCCTTGTCCAAATGAGAAGATTGACACTTGGCTAGAAAAATTTGAGAAAATTGCAACTCTGTACGGTTTAGAGAGGTCGCGCTGGAATATGAAGCTTTCCCAGGCTTTGAAAAGTTCTGCTTACGATGTGTATGCAAAACTGGAGAGCAGCCAACAAGACAACTATGATCTGTTGAAGAAAACCTTACTGGAGCGCTTTGAAGTGAACGCTCGTGTTACGGTGTTATTTTAAATGACGGCGTCTGCTGGGGTTTACCCATGCGCAACGTTTAGGGGTCATTAATATTTATAGAATATGTCGATATTTTACGGTATAGTGAACGCGAAATATATGCGGAGATTATGACGCATTCGCGTTGGGAAGGTCACGCCGGGTGACTTGGTTACAGGGCCTTTGTTACGCTATCCGTCAAGCAAGAAGGTCGTGTCTTGTATTTCTTCCAAGGAAATAAGGCTGAGTATATAGCCTATATTATATAGATGAATCGATGTAGACTTCAGGGTCAGTTCGGAAATTAATCTAAGCATGAGATTAATTAAATTAAACTAATAATGGAAGGAGAATCGTATTATGATTCAAATTGTAGATGTCAAGAACTCATGTGCTCATTTCTGGCTGTTGACTACAACAGCGCACGTATATAGCCACGATGTTCATCTGACATATTGTTTTGACACGGACGGATACTTACTGATATTATTTGGAATTCAATTGTTACGCTGAATTGTACATGAAACCTTTGTGAATGTCGATTATCGTTTTTGTATGAATCTCAATACATGTGGACTCAAAGCAGAAGGCTTGATCCTTTATTTACGTTTCGGGTTCGGTTCTACAGCTGTTGGTGTTTACCTTTGTCAGCACGATAACTCTCCCACAAGGGAAATCAAATACTATATACTATGCAAATCAGAACGTCGAAGGGATGTTCTGATGCCCAGAGCTAACCATTTATAACCAACATTGATACGTCTAAAGAGTGACTTTACTATTCAATAAATAATACCATAACCAAGGAATCGCAACACCAACCAACAACACCACCACCACCGACCCGTCACAACTGGTGGCCATTAGTGGTTTTGAAATTTTTCAAAAGAACGAACCACAAAAAAATAAGACATTTTTCCTTTCGAGCCAAAATGGACATTATTTGCAAAAACACCGGTGACGTCATGCCCTTGACGACAGTATGAACGGTTGGAAAAGCCAGCAGCTGACAATGTCCTTCAAACAAATTTATTTGCAGCTTTCAAACATCAAATGAAACCTATTGCTGACTTTCTCAATGATACAAACAAGCTCTCGAGTCTGTCGGCGAAGCATATAATGTACGATATTACCGCCAAAACAAGATAAGTCACTAATTTTAAAGGTTAAAATATTTCGTCCTGTTTGTCCAAATAATGCCATGTTCTTTTTTCGTTGTATCCATGTTAAATATTGTTCCGGTCCTTTTCATGTAGCGGGTATGGTTGGGCGGCGGTTCGGAATGAATAAAATGGCTCTCAGGATGCCGATATTCATTCTGAATGTTCCTAAGGCTGTGAATTAATAGAACCTCGCGAAGAAAGCGTCGAATTATCATTATCGGTGATCGGTTCGTTCGGACTTGCATTAATTCACTTTGCATGTTAGGTGTATAGTCATGTTATAACTGGTGTTTTCATGTGTATTTGGTTCTTATTTTTATTCATTTACAGTCTTATGTTGGTAATCTATCTTGTTTATTCTGATCTAGCTATCTTTAATTTTAATTAAATGTATTGTATTAACGTCAAATGAGTCCTGTGACGTCACTATTTGTTACGTACACAGCTTAACTTTCTATTCAGTTCATTCTTAATCTCTCACTTCCGTTTTATACCACTTAGTTATTAATGCATTTTTTATTGTGAAAATGTCTTGTCGTATGGTAATACTGTTTCGTAATCCTTGGTTAACCCATTGTATTGTTTGTATTCATTTCATCCTTCTATAATTTAATATTAATGCTATAATTTCTTCATTAATAATAGTGTAGATGAATATGATTAAATTTTTATCAGCTTTGATGAGGAATTAGGGACTTTGCACATATTTGCAGTAGTGGTCCTAGAAATGGGCAATGCACTTTATGCTTCATGATTATGGCATATTATATAATGATTAATTATTAAAACGTTATAACATATTAATACATATTTAATATAAATTAGTACACTTTCTCAGTACTATATTGTGAACTTAGTGACAATTAAGACTAATCATTTGGGGATAATACACATAATTATTAAATATTAATATTAAGCGCTTGATATAATTTCAGCAGGGAAAAGATTGTAATAAAAAGGGAGAGGCACTCCTTGAATTTGCTGAACAACAACTTGCGAACCATGAGGCAAAAGAGGCTGAAAAGAAAACTATTGCTAAGGCAGAGATGGAAGAACTTGAAAGAAAAGAGGCTGAAAAGAAAACTATTGCTAAAGCAGAGAGAGAAGAATTAAGACAAGAAGAAGAAAGAAAGATAGCAAGAGATGAAATCCTACGGATTGAAGAAGAGAATAAATTGAAACGACAAGAAATCATATTGCAGCAAGAAATGGAATTGCAACGGCTTAAATTGGAAACAGCAAAACTTAATTCGCAGAGTGCTGCAGCAAGCCAAAATGATAATGCTCAATCTGGATCTTCATCCACCCGACTTAAAGGCAATTATTACTTTAAATTACCACCATTCAAATTACACGTGGACGACCTTTCATCGTGGCTGGCGCGCTTTGAGGATATATGTAAGGTCAATAACCTTGACAAAACTGCATGGGCACTTAAACTTAAGGAATTTCTGGATGGCGAACCTGCAAGTGCAGCACAAAACATTGATCCTACATTAGCCACAGATTATGAGGCCATTAAGACGTTGTTATTACGTCGTTTCCACTTGAACGAAGAGGCATGTAGACTACGTTTTAAAAGTTTGTTGCCAGATAATAATAAGGATTTTACGGGATTTATTGCTAACATACGCAATACTTTTAACAGATGGGTTGAACTGGCAGGTGTCAACAAATCTTACGACAAATTAGTTGATTTATTATTGAGGGATAAAGTATTATCTTCTGTCAGCTCACCATTCTTTGCTTATCTGCAAGAAAGAAAACCAGAATCTATTGATGAGTTAGAAAAAATTTCTTTAAATTACTGCACAGCTCATCCGAATGCTAATATTTCTGGCTCGTTGATAAGAGAACCACTTCCTGTAGCCTCCAATATGGCATATCATAATCATAACAAACCTAGAACACACAGTGTGGACAGAGGTAGGTTCAAAGGAAACTATGACATTAATTTTCATAAGGGACAGAATAACTTTAACAATAACTTTAATAGAGGAAGACAACAAACCAGAAATTATTCACCTCAGTCAAGACACAACAGTAATCCACGTAACTCATGTTATAATCGGTCATATCAATATAATAATGGTAACAATTGGAAGAATAGCGATAATTATAACTCGAGACATCGAGATAACAATTACAATAGACGACAACGGGATAATTCAACTAATTATTCTCGTAATCGTTCTCATTCTCGTGGATCTTCACATTATATAACCATAATACCGGGGCAGCAGTGACAAATGATATTACCCCTAAGGTTCAGGTTCCACCTAACGATAATACAATGAATTCTTCTGCTGCATGCTTTGCTATTAATTATAACGTGGCGAATAGTTGCCCACAATGCAATCTTATTTTTCAGAAGGCAAAGGAGACAGAGCTAAATTGCGGACACATTCCACCAGAAGTAGGTCTTGCAGCCAATGATGGAACAGGCTCTCTGATTTTTAACAGAGGGATAGTAAACGGTTCTGTAGTTTCTGTATTGAGAGACTCGGGGTCCACAACCATTGGAGTGCGACAGTCGCTAGTACATCCTAGCTGTGCAACGGGGGAATATGTCCGTTGCATGAATTTTGGGGGAACTATTGAGTTTTACCCCACAGCTCTTGTCCATGTTAATACACCTTTCTTTTCAGGACAAGTTAAGGTATGCATGCTTCAGAATCCAATTGCAGATCTGATGTTGGGACGCATCCATGGTAGTAAGGATTGTTCCCCACAGGAAATTGAGGAATGGGAATTAAAGAATGTGCAATCTTATTGCAACGCTAACGCTGTCATTGCAACAGCTACATTACGGGCCAACAAAATAAATACATGTGGCACAGTTTTCTCCAATTTCAGTCTCAGTACCATTCTGGAAATCGATATGGAGAAGGATAAGACTCTCCTACAGGATAAAAAGTATACTAAACTACCAGCCCATCCTAGGAAGATTAGAAAATCATTTCGAGGCAGATATACCTTTTCTCAAGAGAATGCCACCAAGTCGGAAGATAGATGTTGGCGACAGAATCATATTAACAGTGATCTTAATAAAATTGTTGAAAATGGGAAAAGAAGGGATGTCCCAAACAAGGGTAATGATGGTGAAGTTCTTATGAACTTAACTAATAAAATTAGGACAAATAAATATGCCAATCATTATGAGACATCATCTCATAAGACTACCATATCCAAAAGATTAAATAGAAGAACTATTTATCACGTTAGTGACACTGATCCCACTTACATTGGGAAGGGTGCATATTCTCGCACTGTGTTAGTGCGCAATCTGCCACAAGGTACCAGATGGCAGGCACTTAGCAATTTCTTTAATGACACGGCAGACGTTATGTTTGTACGGTTGTTGTCACCTACCAATGACAGGTATGGTGAAGCTATAGTTACATTTCGTAACAATAGAGATGCTCGAATGGTCATCGAGCATGATAATGGTGCTTACTTTAACCATCATTGTCTACGGTTACAATTAGTACCTAATGCTGCGTCACGCAGATAACATGCTATGGTAATACAATTGTCTCATATCATTGATGACTCAGCATAGTCAATCATCATTTCTTTTCCTTACTGGTCCTTATAAGGTTACTGATAAAATTTCAGACGTTGATTACGTCTTAGATATCAAGGGACACAGAAAGATATTCCATATTAATATGCTCAAGCAATTTCATACACGTCCTATACACTTACAGTCAATTTTTCATGAATTAGATGACAATACTGTATCTACTTGTCATTATTCTAATCTATCTGTTATACAGGAGGAAGAATCTTCTTTTCCTGAAGTGCAGATGCCTTTACCTGTACTTACTGTCCAATCTACTGAATCTTGGCGTGATGTGACCATTTCTTCTACGGTTACACCGCAACAGCATCAACGCGTTGCTGATCTTCTACAATCTTTCCCAGATGTGTTAACTGATGTACCGGGTTGCACATCTGTAATTAGTCACGATATTATTCTTAACGATGATACACCAATTCGTGTTCATCCTTATTCTGTACCTCTACATTTTCTGAGTAAGACATCTCAGGAACTCAAACAGATGATATCATTAGGTATTATTGAGACTAGTACATCTCCATTTTCTTCTCCTTTAGTCATTGTCCGGAAAAAGGACAACAACATACGTTTATGTGTTGACTATAGGAAACTTAATGCGCAGACAGTACCGGATAGCGAACCACATCCTATCCTTGACGATTTACTTCCTCGTCTATCCAATGCTACACTTTTCACTAAAATTGACTTAACTAAAGGTTATTGGCAGATTCCACTAACCGAAAGAGCCAAATACTACACAGCATTCTCAACTCCACAAGGTCTTTACCAGTGGAACGTGATGCCTTTTGGGCTAATGAATGCTCCAGCTACCTTTATTCGCATGATGCGAAAAATTTTAGCAGGTAGATCAGATATAATTACCTATATTGACGACATAATGTTTGTTTAGTTCATCATTTGAGGAACATTTTTTGGGTCTTAAATCAGTTTTGGAAATATTGCGGGATAACCATTTAACCGCTAAACCAACTAAAATTCAAATAGCATGTAATGAGATAACATTCCTGGGGCACATTATTGGATCGGGACGTATCCAAACAATTCCCAGTACAGTTTCTAAAATATTAAATTTATCTGTTCCTCAAACGAAGAAAACAGGTTAGGAGTCTGTTAGGTTTAATCCAATACTATAGCAGATTTGTACCTCACCTATCATCCATCACGGCTGTCCTGTCTTCGTTACTAAAGAAGAACATGCCTTTAAGGATAAATTGGACCGACGAATGTGACAAAACTTTTCGCACTATCTTAAAAATATTTTCATGCCCACCTGTTTTAAGATTACCAGATGCTTCTAAAAAGTTTGTTCTACGTACAGATGCGAGTAATTACGGACTCGGGGCATGTCTACTGCAATATCATGATGATGTCCTTCACCCCGTAATGTATATCTCACGCAAACTGAAACCTCCGGAGACGAAATATTCCACTGTGGACCGAGAATTGCTCTCCGTAATCTGGGCAATTACCAAGTTGGAAAAGTTTTTGCTGGGATCTCCATTCCTGATCCAGACTGATCAGAAATCAGTGGCAGCATTACGTCGCTCAAACCATAAAAGTGCTAAACTTGCACGATTTGCTATTACGTTGCAACCCTACGAGTTCGAGATACAGTCGATACCTGGAACTGAAAACGTCATAGCCGACACGTTGTCCAGACATCCTACGGATTCTGAATGAATATTACAATTTCAAGAAAATTTTCTGACTAGTCAAGCATTACAGTTGCAATGAACGTTATTGATATCAAGTCAGAATATACAACAATTCAGTTGGACTTCCTACCTAAATAAGGACATTTCGAAATAAACTATTGTGATCAAAATATCAAGTTTTACGGATCGTTTGAAAATTTGAACTTCAATTCCACTTTGAGTATCACTCATTTCGATTGAAAACTGTTAAAAAGGAACAATCTCTGATGTAGAAGGGACAGATACGTTGATGACTTAGTCAATTAACTTTCAAAGTTTAATAAAGGAACTAACAATGAACGGATAATCAAATCATAATTTGATAATATGAACCTTGTGTCTTAATGAACTTTCATACAATTCAACAGGAGGTAACTACGATTGGATCTTCATGTCCAATATTATTAAATTTTCTAGTTATTAAATTAGTATATAATATATAATAAAGTCAAAGTGTGATGAAATAAAAAAATAAAATATACTAAGAAAAGATGAAACAAAAGAATATCACACCAATTAAACCTTTTAATTAGTGTAATTATTAAGGTAATGGATATTACATTATGACATTTCATATATATAGTTAAATTGTATGAATTTTTTCTGCTCTTTTCTTCTGATTGCGTTAATTTAATTAGGTATCTATCCTTACACTTCATTTTCACACGCATGCTAATTTAATGTATACTTTAATATTTGGTTTCAATTGTCCGTACTTCTCAATTTTTTATTTCTTTTACTCTCTTATACTATTTCTCATTTTCCTCTATTAGATATTAATTAGCTAGTACCATACGTACATACTATAATTAATTATTTTAATTTTAGTTAGTTAGAATAATTTTAATAACACCTCACATTATTAGTTAGTCTATACATACAACAAATTAATTAGTTAATTAGTTAGTGACAGTGACATTTCCTTGTTTAATATAAGGTATCTATATGATATGACGTTGATTTTATTATAATATATTACTGACATGACCGCGACACTGTTCTAGATAGAACATCGTAGGTCATACGTCGGGTTTTGTTAAATTTTTGATAATTTGATTAATATTGTTCAAAAAAAAATCTATTTAATAGATTTTTTTTGCCCCCGTCTGACAGGAAATCTGTTACGGTGTTATTTTAAATGACGGCGTCTGCTGGGGTTTACCCATGCGCAACGTTTAGGGGTCATTAATATTTATAGAATATGTCGATATTTTACGGTATAGTGAACGCGAAATATATGCGGAGATTATGACGCATTCGCGTTGGGAAGGTCACGCCGGGTGACTTGGTTACAGGGCCTTTGTTACGCTATCCGTCAAGCAAGAAGGTCGTGTCTTGTATTTCTTCCAAGGAAATAAGGCTGAGTATATAGCCTATATTATATAGATGAATCGATGTAGACTTCAGGGTCAGTTCGGAAATTAATCTAAGCATGAGATTAATTAAATTAAACTAATAATGGAAGGAGAATCGTATTATGATTCAAATTGTAGATGTCAAGAACTCATGTGCTCATTTCTGGCTGTTGACTACAACAGCGCACGTATATAGCCACGATGTTCATCTGACATATTGTTTTGACACGGACGGATACTTACTGATATTATTTGGAATTCAATTGTTACGCTGAATTGTACATGAAACCTTTGTGAATGTCGATTATCGTTTTTGTATGAATCTCAATACATGTGGACTCAAAGCAGAAGGCTTGATCCTTTATTTACGTTTCGGGTTCGGTTCTACAGCTGTTGGTGTTTACCTTTGTCAGCACGATAACTCTCCCACAAGGGAAATCAAATACTATATACTATGCAAATCAGAACGTCGAAGGGATGTTCTGATGCCCAGAGCTAACCATTTATAACCAACATTGATACGTCTAAAGAGTGACTTTACTATTCAATAAATAATACCATAACCAAGGAATCGCAACACCAACCAACAACACCACCACCACCGACCCGTCACAGCTCACAAATTTTTGCAACTGTTTCGCAACAGCAGAAAGGAGAATTCTGAATCTTTTCACCAGTTCTCTTCCCGTCTAAAGGGATATTTGACAAAGTGCCTAGAGCTCTCGCAGCTCCCCTCTACCTACGAAGGTCTTGAGGAATTTGTTTTAACAGAACAAATAAAGAACACATTGTCTGCTGATACCCGGAGATTTCTCGCTGAGCAGGGGGCAGAAAAACTTGAAGACATTTTTGGAAAAGTCTGAGCGTTATCACAATGCGCTGGCTGAACTACCGGCCACAAAGCGGAAACCGACAGAGGAGCATTTTCGAAAACATAACCTAGAGCAATCTTCTCAGGCTTCTAACCAAAATAACCACAGAGAAACTGGACCTCAAAACCCCCCTCCTGAAAAATCCAAGTTCTACAAGAACAAGTACCCCAACCACCCCAAACAGTCTGATCAACCCGACCGCCCTACATGGCAGCGCAGCCAGAAAGGTCAAGGTGGCAAAGGGAAAACCCCTGAGCACGGGACATATGATCAGACCGAGCACACCGAGCCGAAACGCATCGGATGCTTATTAACAGTCTCGCAAGGTGGAATTATTGACAGTGATTCCCAACCTGTTGGGGATAGACCCTCAACGCGAGGTACTGTTACTTTGAACGGTTCTCAAATTTCTTGTTTATTTGACACGGGGCTTTCTTATGATTGCATTGTTGCCAGAAACCTGGTTAAACCCGGTCAAGAGACAGCAGAGACCGTCCAACTTTGTGGAGTTCATAAGAGTGATGCACCTACAGCGCTTCCCATTGCATTGGTGGAGATCCACTCTGATTTTGTCAGAGGCGTGATCAAAGCGGCTGTTATGGATGATCCCATCTACCCAGTCATACTTGGCGGGAGATACGTGTGTATTGGGAAACCGGAAGAGCCGATTGTGGCAGCAGTAACTACAAGAGGGCAAACCAAAAAGGAACAGGAGCCTGCGCCTAATTTGTTACCTATGGAACTTAAAAAAGCGCAACAAAAGGATCCTACTTTGGCACCCTGCTTTAGGAAACTGCCCATGGCTAAGGAACCCAGACAGCACGGGGACATTTTTTCTAAGGATGGCGTACTTTATCGCAGAACGGGCAAGCCTGACCAAGGTTACAACCAGCTCCTAGTACCGAAACAGTACAGAAGCCAAATCCTAGAAATGGGGCACTCTCTTCCCTTTAGCGGACATATGGGACAGAACGCCACAAACCAACGTATAACCACTCATTATTGGTGGCCAGGAGTAAATACTGATATTATCAGATATGTCAAATCCTGTGCCCAGTGCCAACGTGTGCGACCCAAGCAACGGGCACCCCCAGTCTCTTTGGGTGAAATGCCAATAGTGGGAACACCATTCGAACGGGTTGTGATCGACATTTTAGGGCCTTTCGAAAGGACTAAAAAAAGGAACAGGTTTATCCTGACCTTAGTCGATACATGCACTTTATGGGCAGAAGCTATCCCGCTAACATGCGCAGATGCCAAGCATGTAGCAGAAGCCCTTGTGCAGATTTTCACTCGGTTGGGATTCCCTCAACAAGTGTTGACGGATAACGGATCTCCATACCGGAACCTGTTGATGGATGAGATCGTTAAGATCTTGAGGACCCAACACATCTACACAAAGCCTTATACTCCGGCCGGAAATGGGCTCGTGGAACGTGTTAATGGAAACCTCAACATGATGCTAAGTAAACTGGCACAAGTGAAACCTGAAGATTGGGATCTTTGTATTCCTGGAGCTTTATTTGGCTACAGAGAATCTCTTCATACTTCCACAGGATTTCCGCCAGCTACACTCTTATTCGGCAGACCCATTAAGGGCCCGCTTGAAGCCTTACTTCAGTCTCTGACAGACAAGAAGGCGTATGAGACAGTTGTCTCAGCAAGTAAATATGTGTCGGTTTTAAAGGAAAGGTTGAAACTAGGGTGGGACCTAGCAACGACTAACTTTAAGCGAGCACGCACCAAGCACGCTAACCGATACAGGAAAGTCGCGAAAGAGAGAGAACTGGAAGCAGGAGAGAAAGTTTTGGTGTTACTCCCTACCGAGAACAACCACTGAAGATCGGATGGCAAGGGCCGTTTACCGTCCTGAAAAAGATTTCTAAGGCTAACTACCAGATATCTATTCAAGGAAAGGAAAAGGTTTTCCATTTAAATCTCTTAAAGAGATACTTGGAAAGACCTGTGCCGACCTCCGACCATCTCCTGACGATCGCCAAAACTGACGAAGATGACGATAGTGGCAGGGAAACTCCACTGCACACACAGGAAATCTTTGAAAAATGTCAGAAGCGGTGACGCTCTTTCAAGCGCGCATGGGAGACATTCCAGAGGAAGGAAACGTCGGGGCAGACTTCATGAGTAGATATTAGAGAGAGATGGAGGGGGAAGATGAGAGGGAAGAAGACTGACACCCCGAAGCTACGGTTATAGGAAATTTAAATTCCATAACGTAGACATGGAGTGCTTCCATATCTTACAGGGGGGACGTCCTGTCACGTAGGTCTTTATATCATTAAATTGTTTACATCTTCTTCCTATTCTCTCACCCGCATCCTTTACTTTATTATCTTTCCTTACTTGTTTTTTCCTGTATTTATCGCATCACTTGTTTGCGAAAAATATTTTCTTCAGTATTCTCAAACTTCACCTTGTGTTTTTTCTCATACTGGGATACGTAATTTTATTACATAGATGTCAGTCAGACGTGAAGTGCGATTTAGTTGCAGTCCATCTCAGACATCGAGCCGACTTGGGTCTGCACCTTCAGATGACACGACACTCCTGAGTTAGATTCTCGACGTAATCGCGGGAGAATGCTAGGAGAGAGCCGACATCCGTCTGCATTTTCACCGGTCAAACAACGAGTCGCATAGGCCGTACGCTTAAGTAGGAGCGAATATTTACACCTTATAGTCGTAGTTTCAGACGGTTGTCTGAGATTTGCTACCGACACGCGCTTTTCCCAGTCAGTTTGTTACCGCAGGTGCGTAATCGCCCTGGTGGCAGTTACGACACGCCTCTAAGTTAAACGTAGCTGTTATGAGAAGGGGAGAGATCGGGGCGGGGGAGATAGTTCATCCTTTGTCTGGTTTAAAATATTAACCCACGTTTGAAACTATTTCATTTCACTCAGTAACTTTGCAGTTAGACTAGAACAACCTTCGTTCGATTTCTAAATAATCTCTGTTAATAGAGATGGCCTTTAGTTTGGTCGAAGTGGTTTAAGTTCTTAGTACTTCTGTGTTTTGAGGTAAATATTATATATAATAGATCTCTAGTATTTTGTGAAGTGATTTAGTGTTAAAATCGCCGATTTCATTTTAAACTAGTTCTGTGTGCAGAGTGAATATTTTGATAGTTTGTTATTTCTTTAATCGACGAGTTGCAGTGGAAATACAAAAGAAATTATATTTTTAGCGTAACAAACAAGTAGCTGGAATGAGTTTAATTTAACTGTTAAATACTCAGTCGAAACTGTTTTAATAACTAACTTATAAATGCTAGGTGCGACATCAGTGAATATTGACGGAATACGAAGATATTCCTAATTCCTGATGATTGATTTTTATATAACTTATTTCACGGGAAGTTTTAAATATAAGTCAAGCTGTAGGCTTGTCGTGTAAAATGTAAGTTATATTGAGTACATATATGTAAATTATTTGATATGTGTTCTTTCCATTCTTATAGTGAAACGGTGGTACCCAACTTGCCAGCGTTTAGTAAAGAGACATATTGTGTGAAGCATAGACAGTTCCTATCTTTAACCACGTGGGGTTTTTTTTGTTTCAAGTAACACTAGTCTGACAGTGCATATGCCATCAGAGAGAGACAGTAATAGCAATCCCACTAACGGTTTCTAAAGACTAGAAATATATATATTGGGCTTTTGAGCCAGTTCATATTGCTCCACAAATTTAAATGTACATGCTGCCTGGCGGCGAGAATATTACAATAATAACATTAACATTCCGACAGAGATTGTGACTAGTATTGTGGTGACCAAATATAGTACCTGCCTGAAAGAAGACACCGATCTGACATTCCTTAAATCCTAGAATCCAAAGCTAATGACATTGTGCTCTGCTAACTTTCGTGCCTGGACAAATTTTATGTGACTTAATCAGACATTCGGAAAAAAATAGAACACCCAAGGAATCGTTCCTGAGACAGAGAGTTCAGTACGTCTTTTGGAACTGGGGGTTTCTTGGTCGATGACTGCATTTTTTCGGGTCTGTGCGAAGGTCCTAGAATTATTATGTTCCCAGAGGCAGCGAGCAAAGTTGTGAGTATATATGTGTGAGCAAGGCCACGGCTGAATGAATGAGAGTACACAGGTCAGAGTGTTATTTTACCGGTGTACTATTGTCACCCATTTGCTATCTTAAATTTTAAAATCTGCAGAATTTGTTACAAATGCTAGAGTTTCTTTTTCTTAGGCTAAATCAGATTATCCAACTCTGTTCATACATTTACGAGAAAGAAAGAAACCTCTTAGACTCAACCCTATGTATCTATAACTCTTTGGGCCATCATCTGTTCTCTTAACGGGGCTGTGGGCTAAACCTAGAGTAAGATTCTAACGGGCTATCATCCCTGTAGCATTTTCTTAAATTTTATGACTATTTGTATATGTTTCTCCTTGATGTATTTCTTTGGTGTTGTGAGAAGATTTTTTTTTAAATGATAATAATAAAAATCTCTCTTGAACTAATCAGTGCGTTGGTCAGCTCGTTCTAAAAATATACATATATTCATTGTTATAGATTTCCCACGTCTGTGTGTTTAACTGTCGTCACGTGGATGTGCGTGCCCGTGATTATATAGAAATATATGTACTATATATCTGTGGTTTAGACTGTCTGACACTTTAAAAGCAGTCGTAGAAGATAGGTGAGAGAGAGAAGATTATCTCGATTCTCAAAGACAGCCTCTATATCACATTCTATCATCTCACGTGTGGAAATTCTATTTCATTTTTACTAACTCACACTGTGACTCTCACTCATTCCAAGCTATTCAGAAGGGACCAACCCAAGTCTTAATTCTCCTATCTAAAAATCTACGACAGGTCCATCCAAATGAAAGAAAGCAAGAAATAATAGCATCAGCCTTTTCGTGAAAATAAGGAAATGGCATGCATTGCACTGTGAAAGTTGTCTAGAACACTCATTTCAATTTTCTCATGGTGCATTGGTGAGTGTGTTAGAAACATTCGCATTAGCTTTTCGGGGAAATTCGGAAATGGTCCATATTGCACTGTGCTTTGAGTAAAAGCTGTCACACATAATACCTGTAATAGCCCCTTCAGTAATAACATGTCTAGTGGAATGCGCCCCCGAGGTGACAGTCCTCAGCTGCTTATTACGTAGAGGCCAATAATATAATCTATGTTATTTAGATTTTACAGATCTATTCACAAGTAACAACTTAAGAAATGACTGGGAAGTTTAATATTTAGTTTTATAATAAAATATCAACCCAATACTTTATCATGTTCTTTTTTTTTCTTTTCAACTGTAATATTCTGTTAAAACTGAAGATAGAAGACTAATTTTTCTTAAATACAACAAATCACAGGCAGTAATTAAAATGGGCGAGTTTTCAATCCGCGCATCAATTTGAATTTAGTGCCTACATATCAGGTTTGTGGTGTCAGTCAACAAATATTCCGACTCCAGAAATTTTAGAGGTCCTGTCACGGATTGCCTCTTTGCAGTAGTGGTCCAGCTGTGACCAAAACTCAAGTATCTAATATTGGCTTCCAATGTGTAGCGAAAGGTTTTCCTATTATGATAATAGTGGTAGAGCAGAAGTAGAATCTCTCTCCAGAAAGTATGAAGTTCCAGTGCCCGAGAAGTACACTGGTATCACAAGTGAGTTACAGCTGTGAATACTCTGAGCTGGACAATAGATTTAGGCTTCAGAAGTATAAGTTGCTACTTTCGCTATCGTAACCCTATGTGATAATATAATTAAATTTGAAAAGGTAACTCAAAATTTAACAGTTAAAAATTTAACAAGTCAAATGAGTACAATTATCCAATTTATTATGTACATCTATATATTCTTGTAATGATAAATGGGTGTTGGAAGATGGTAAAATGTATGATTATTTACAGTTACAAATTAAAATAACTAATAGAAAAAGTCTTGGATTTATCTTCCACTGAATTTACAACAAAAGGATTGTCACATTATCTCTTGCCATCTAGTTGTCATCATTAAACAGTCGTTTTAGAAACTGCTCACATGATTTGTTGGATGGATACAAAGAAACTCAACTTTAGCCACGTCTGCTCGAGGTTCCTCCGACACACTGGAGTACGGAAGACTTTCTTTCAGCCCGCCCTATAACTACGGGGGACTAAGGTGTTGAAGTTTGGTTGACCTCTAGGCTTCAGTGAGCTGGATCAACTTCTTCAAGTCTTTAGTTTCTCGATCAGGAATGATCATAAACATTGATTATATAAACCTGGAACAAGAAGTAATAGGTGGCCATGTTGTTCCAACAATCTCACCACCAACTACTGTTCATGATGCGACCATGTCTTCAGTGTTTGTATATAAATGAATGAATCATGGTAGTATGTTACAGAGATAGCATGATAAGATAATGTATACTGTGCAGAATTAACAAATTACATGAATAAATCATATGTTATGATACATGGGTACGATATAACCTTTGCCTTCCACTTATGGATGTCAAGTCACTTATGTACTTGCTGGTATGTCGTAAGCTTCCAGGCAAGAATTAGCCATGATATATTTGGCTAACCAATTAATGGTTATGCTTCCTGACAATACCGGTGAAGGTTATCTCTGGTTAGCGTCATTCTCTTTTTTATTATATCTGATACAATTAATCAGAAATAAAATCTGAAATAAAATGATATTATTCATACATATATCTTTAATAAACTTACATACCCTCTTAGGATCTATAAGCTCACGGTGAGATTATTTTGGTTGAAGTTAATCTGCCCTGCATGCAGCGTGAAAAAAATAACTTTTCTTGCAGATACTGTCTTCCAGTTTCTCACTTTGGCTTCTGGATTTGATGTGTGTGATTTTCAACGCGTCCCTCTGTCCTTATATTTCAGTCTCTCGCGCGTACGAGAAAGCACCTCTAAAAGTCCCAAAAGATTTTCGTTTCATCTCCTGGTTTGAGGCTATTTGAAGCAATCTGTGTTTTTCCTGTACTTGTTTTTTTTCTTCTGTTCACTACACACTTATATTCTTCCGTCCTTTCTATGTATCATTTCCTTTTCCCCATATGAGGCTTTCATTACATATAAGTTTTATACAAATCCGTTGAGGCTTGTTAGTGTAATAAATTTTTAAAGATTATTAGCTAACTTTTAGCCGATGTGATGAAGGTGAAAAAATATTAATTATCTTTAAAACTATTTATATTTGAATAATATCCTTTTGGATATAATTCCTAGTCTATCTCCTTTGTTGAATTATTTTTATTTAATATTATTCCAACCGGGCGTTCTCCTGTAGTTAATAATTTAATGTCCAGTAAATGCAAACTTTGAAAGTCCGCCATTCATTCTTATTAGCTATTTCATCATTCTTCGGTAATACTGTATGGCTTTTAACCGTAATTCACATTTCCCGTCTACTACAAACTTCAAAGAAAGACCGCCGCGCTGACCTTGCGCTGGTGTGTGTGTGTGGGAGTCGCGCTACACATTTTTTTTCCCACAACAAAGCAAGAGGAACCAAATTTCGCTACACAATGTATCTACCTGCACTCAAGATTACTCTTTGCAGAGATGTAGATAGAAGATTAATGACACTTTTACTTTAAGGGAGCTTTCACAAGATATTCCCAGAAGGCAAGAACAAAAGCTCCTTAGGGCTGAGCAATTTGTTAACTTATTATCTGGTCCGTCGCCTTTTGTGAAGGATTTAAGCAATGGTTCTGGCCCGTTAAGCCCCCAGTTGGTGTAATTCAACAAATGCCCTCTTATAAGTAATGGCTTTATATATATATATATATATATATATATATATATATATATATATATATATATCTATATATATATATATATATATATATATATATATATATATATATATATATATATAATTATTAAATAGTCTTGCTCATACGTTTGCTTTCATACTTCTAATGACTGAATAAACAATTATTTGTTTAGTTTAAAATAACATACAACAAATTTAATAGTCAATTAGTTCAACAAGTTAAAATAAGGATTAAATGGGGGTGAAAGGTAAATTAAATTTTTCCTCACAGAGGTTGGATCGGGGCGCTATCAATGTCCGTGTTTTGCTGTTGCCTGTGACAAAAAACCTTAACCCCAGATGAGTCCTGCAGCTGTGGTTCATCAATTCTGTGATGACGGAAGCCTTCTCCGCACTCTCTTCCACTGTAGGCGGTTAAGGTGGATGCTTTTCCCTCACAATAGCGGCGTTAATACCACAAACCGTCTGATGGCTTGTAACCACGAGCTTTAGACAAACAGAACGAAACAAATGCCTGCTAAGTACATTTCTTTGCCGCAAACTAACAGGCCCGTTGTCATGCGCTCCACCCACCAATGTTAACCTCTCAGAAGAATTAAATTCTCGAGCACACAGTGTAACTCGGGGAATATGATGAAAATTCACCAATATCCTTCTGGGTGTTAACTAGGAAATTGCATCTGGAGTGCGTGAATAATGATTTGCCGGAATTACAATTAAAAAAGGTACATAAATCTCACAAGATAATATGTTACACCTTAGGCACATGTGATGTAATCATTATTCATTACTCATCACTACTCCCGTCAGAGTCTGGGGTTGCTCTGCTGTTGGGTTTCCCCGCACGACTAGTCAGAAACAATCACCAGATCTTGCAGTAGTGGTTCATGAATAAACTATTTTCATATGTTGTGGTTGCCAGTCTCATATACAACCACTTAGCAAGAAACCTGTAAAATTTACATTAGTAAATAAATTGTTTACACTTACCCCAACATTTTGGGAATACACAATCTCCTTGCACAGATTTAGACTGGAAACAGCTGCGTATTAGATGCTTCGAAATCACTTTGGTCTGGAAATTAGAGTTAATTTTTCTGACGGCGGGTGTTCTGCGAAATCCTGGCCTGGGAAAACTTTTGTTTAATTCTTCTATGACTTAGTCTGGGAAATTAGAGTTAATTCCTCTGACGGCGGATGTTCTGTGAAATCACCTGGGCCTGGGAAAACTTTTGTTGAATTACTCTATGACGTGATCAAATTCCTAGGATTCCAGTCTTGTTAATTAAAGTCCTGGCCCCTTTAAGTTTCCAGTCTTGTATTGAAAATGTGGGTTTACTTGTGAATTCCAAAGTTGCCCAATACTCGATCTGTTACTTCTAGTTGTGGAATTTCTAATTCCGATGTCTCCTTTTTCTTTCTGGCTTTTAATGAGTCGCTGATATGACTTATGCGCTGCAATCTCTCTGTGTGATCTGTGTCTGTGTTTTCATCACACTATATTCTCAGTTCTTAGTGCAAATCACAGATTGCACTTCCGACTAGTGTGTCAATAAAATACATTGTATACTTCAGCTCCTCACAACGAACCAATCCAATCGAATCTCGTTCAGCACTTCGTGGGTAGGGGCGTTTTTTTCAAATTCGAAAAATACCCTCACGTGCTTCAAAATATTAAATTTAATATCCACGCGTGACTTCTTACAGTGATGTCATATCGTTGCGTCAAAATTCCGCCGACATCTTGTGCACAACTCATTAACACCATCTGTGAACTAATTTGATGTCCATATGCTACCTATCGCCAATATTGTCTCTCCAGAAAGATTATCGTGATAATCACACACAGGGATGGTCCCGTGAATAGATAAACGCATCTACCTATGTAATCTGCCCACCTCAGACAGCTATCACAGACAAAACGCATCTACCTATGTAATCTGCCCACCTCAGACGGCTATCACAGACAGACAATATTGGCTTCTATAGATGTTGATCGGGCGAGACTGTCTTTTCATGATAAGAATCTCGCTCTCTGACTGGTGATAATGACTGGGTATTGTTACGATAATATCCTAGTTCACCTGGCGGAACGTAAATAAGTCCGAGGAGTGGTAAACAAGATAAAGACAGTCCCATAGCAAGTACTTCCGTATAGGAGTGGAGTGTTATAGATTTTCCCCTGCTAGATTCAGCATAGAGAGTAAAATAATGGTGCATAAAATATGCCACATAATAATGACAGGGGAGAGAAAAATAAGAAAATATCACTCGCACGGAAATGTAATGCAATTGCCTGGGTGGACTTGAGATCGCCCAACTGTATCGTCATAGGTCAGACTCCGACTCCTGACTCCTACTTTAGTTCTTTTACTAGTCATATTGTATTGTCACGCGTGGTTTTCATGAGTCTGCCTAAGACAAGACAAAAGTCTGAGACAAGACAAAAGTCTGTGTGATGTCTGAGAAGATAGATGAGTTATGGTGTTGAATGTGGATAGAGTGACTTATAGTTATCAGGAGTAAAGAACAGATCCTGACTCTCCCTCCTGCCACGCAATGACTATGTTTTAACTACTGTCACACTGACTCTCTCTCTTCTTAGAGATAAGGTTTAGTACACATTAGTGACTCCACAAACAACTAAATTTAAGTTTAGAAAGAGAATAGAAAGAGGATCAGATCCGCTAAGAAATTTTCTATTTTTATTCACACACAAAAAAACTCTCATGTAAAAAAAAAAAAAGAATTATCGATCACAAGCAAATACACCCAAACAAATACATTACAAAAAAATTAATCAAGCGACCACAATGCTAGCAAGCATAATATTAGACTTAATGCACCCAGATTTAACTCCAGCTGTTATTGGGAAGAAGTTTAAGCTAATCCTTCAGCAGGAACCCTGAAATAAACAAGTTTCTTCACCACCACATGACCCTGCTGACTTATCCTTGTCAGCGATATAACCAGTACATGCACTAGTGTCCCTCAGTTCTTAAAATGCGCCAATTCTCTGCGCACAATTCCCCAACAAAATTAATAATCTTTCTCCTTTGGCACTCTTGTTATATATTCCTCTTGAAATTGGCGGATCGCTAACAGGGAAGATGATTACCCTCTCCTTTCCCTAGACTGCTGCAAATCCGTAGAACCAACTCCACCATAACTCCACCACTGAAACGAAATCCTCTACCAAGGTGCTGTAGATCTAAGATAAAACCCCGAGGTAATCAATGCAGGCACTTCAGATTTAATGAGACGCTGAAGGTAATCCCTCCACTTGTACAAAGGCCCGCCACTCTTGGGAAGGCGCGAGCAGATATATATAGAAGGTGAATGGAGATGACCCATTTTGTCACAGACATAAAATTATGCACTTTTATGTATTAAGTACGGTATACGTGTGAATAAATGAATACGTGGCTTTAGTAGATTACATTTTTAACTATTCATTTCTTCATGAAAAAATGCAAAACCTAAAGATGCAAAACCTCAGAAAATATTTTAAAATATAATATTTAAAAAATTTAAATAGAATTGATTCTTTTTTAAAAAAAAAGGAATCGCTTAGAGAAGAGCTAGAGGCACTTATAGAGTGCGTGACCTGAAATAAGTAGCGGACATTTTATCTCCCCCCAAACCGCTTCACACTGCGCACTATTGGATTCCATTTTTGAAGGTTGCATGATGTTTGCAACAATTATTGAGGCAGAACCCTTAGCGTAAATAAATTATGTTCCATGTTAATGCATGTATATTAGTTATAATTTAAATTTATTTTTTCAAATGTATTCATTAGAAAAAGGGAGTGTTGAGTTCGTTTTATGGTTGAGTACAGTTTATACTGGTGAAGAGGTAGCTTCAAACGCGAATGGTTAAAATGAACGAATGTCAACAATATTCTTCCAACGAACTTCAACAAGTAGTGAACTGGGCAAGTACTGGCAGTACATAAGTCGGTGATAACTGTACATCGATTTTATTCAACATGACACAGACGGAGTGGACAAGACTAACATCGTCACAGGCGCAAAGATCATACATCAGCATAATGGTAATAACTTTTAAAGTTCCTGAAGATTCTCTACCATATTGTCCTCTGACTCAAGTGACTAAGGATCACAAACTGTTACCGTATAATATTCTTCTCATTCAAGTCCGTTGACCTTCTCTCAAGGACGTCTATCATGGTAACGTATTCATACTCCAGGATAAAATCTTCCATATCATACTTCACAATCCCATACGTTCTCCAAAACATAACGTTAGATAGCATATAGTTTCAAACAAAGTCATACACGATAATACGAACAGGTTAGAGATTCCAGTTGGCTAACCTCTCCCATTCTATGCCACGCTTCTGGCATTGTTGTAACATCATATTAAAACATGTGCATAAGGTAATCAATAACTTCTTCCACTCGTAGGAATCCTTCTTCTACGATACAAATCCTAAAGGCAAACGACTCTGTAGATCCATTCTAGGAATAACATCTTCCCGCTAGACTAGTATTAGAGCGGCCTTATAATACAGCTTTAAATAAGAAGTGGGGCGATAACTTACGTGACATTGCTGCTATTGGTTTCGACCTGAAGACCAATACAGATCACTAGAATAAATGACTTTCCATAAACAAGCCATTGAATACAAATATAATATAACAATCATGGACATAAACAAGTTCCATGTTGCCCTTCAAATCATGACGTCAGAAACTACTCAACTAGGTTACCCGTGCGTCCCAAAGCAACACTCACTGCTTCGTGCACGTCAGTGCGCGAATCATTCGACCGCACAAATAATATAACTATATCAAGACTGGTGCGTACATTTGGCAGGACCGAAGACTACCCCCTTAGGTAATAAATGTACGTAACAGCTCCCTTATTGCCTCCCCTTAAAAAAATTAATTCTATTAATTTTTTTCGAACTAAGTACCCGAGAGAGGTGAGTCAGAACTGCAACAAGATATGAAATGCATAAAGTTATATCATATTAAGAAAAGAATATTAAATTGAAATCAATATAACTAAATGACAGTATGCATTAAAGCACACATCCACACTCGACCTACTTTGGAACGATGTGGTAATATTCGAAGTAAAACAAGTTGAAAAATGAAAATGAAGAAACCATTAAAAAAAAATGATAATAAAATTCAACTAAGTTTTCCAAAAAAATTTGAAACATATGATTTCAAAAATGAAAATGAACAGCAACACTGATGATGATCAATGACAAGAGAATCAATAAAACAGAGAAATTTTAAAATACAACATGCAAAATGAAACAAAGCATAATTAAACACTTTAAGAAGCAACACACTTACTATTTTCTAACACTAGTAAGTTTTTTGACTAGTTATCTAAAAGTGAGATATCATGTAGTGGGATACGTGAATACACGTATTGCGAGAAACTAATAAAGTTAGTAGATGTGTGATTTATAATCAATCAAATAGATTAAGTTGAATTAATCTAATTTATATATTCCTTAATTACAAACAAATAACTAGTTAACAATATATTCTAAATAATTCCAGTATCACTCATTGTCAATGTTCAGTTGTAAATAGTTAGTTATCGACACTTCAATGTACTGAATTTTCCATAGAAGATAAAATATATTCTGGGACACGCCAGGTAGTGTACTAATTACTATAAGAATAACAAATGTATATTTGTAGCTCTTAACAATGTTGCCATATTAATAAAAAGTTACTGTAGAACCAATGTCTGCGTACTAAGACAACGTTAGTATAGTATCAATAACAATGTACAAAGTTCCTCATGTTTCGGTGAGGATGTTTTCACCATCTAGAAGTGGTTTAGTTTCGACACGTTCACTTGGGCATCTTGAAAGACATCTGTCTGCGAACACATTCTGCACTCCAGGAATAGCTCGTATCTCAAAATGGAACGGTTGAAGCGCTATAGCGAAAACGCGCTGACTTTGATGACTTAACGTTCCCTGTGTTCAGTGCGGTAAGAGCTTTCTGGTCAGACTCCACCACAAAAGTGTGATCCGAGGAGATAACGATCCAGTTTTTAATTTTTAGTGATTGCCCAGACAAGAGCAAGGAGCTCTTTATCCAGAACGGAATATTTCATCTCGCTCGTTGTGAGCTTTCTGGATACGTACATAACCGGAAATAAGGTGCCTCCGTATTTCCTGCATCAAAACTGCCGCAATAGCGTAGGAAGAAGCATCACTGCGAAGAACAAAGGTGAGATCTTTGTTAGGCAACCTTAAAAAAGGCTTATTTGAAAAAAATTGTTTTATATAGTCTAAAGCCGTTTGGTGATCCTGCGACCACTTTATTACATTAGATGTGCCTTTTTTTAGTAACGAAGAAAGAGGTGCAGTTTATAGTAGACAACAAATGAGGGATGAATTTAGAATAGTAAAAAACTGTATTAGTCCTAAGAAGCGACCTCACAATTGTTTTTTTGTCTTAGGTGCTGAGATGTTTAAAATTTTAGAGACGTTACTGTCTTCTGTATACATTAAACCGCGACCTATACGGTGACCAAGAAAGGAGATGTCATGAAAACCGACAAAAGCCTTTGAAGGTTTCGCTGTTAAGTTATAATCCCGTAAGGTAGAAAGTAAAGATTTTAAACCCTGAATATGTTCATCCCAAGAGTCACTGAAAAGACAGATGTCATCTATATAAGTAATGACATCGGGACGATGAGACAAAAGCGGCGCATCATGCGTACAAAGGTAGCTGGCGCATTCATTAACCCGAATGGCATAAAATTCCATTGAAAAAGACCCCGTGGTGTCGAGAAAGCGGTGAATGGCTTTGCTTTAGGAGTGAGTGGCACTTGCCAATATCCCTTTGAAAGGTCAAATTTCGAAAAGAATGTAGCATGAGATAATCTCTCCAATAAGTCATCTAAAAGAGGTAATGGTTCCGCATCGAATTTTGTAACTTTGTTTAATTTCCTGTAATCTACGCAAAGACGTATATTGTTGTCTTTCTTCCTAATGATTACCATGGAAGAAGAATATGGTGATGAAGATGGTTCAATTATATTTAATTGGAGCATCTCATCCAATTCCTTATCAACCTTATCACGAAAGTGTAAAGGAATAGGATATGGGCGAACTCGAATAGGCGTATCGTCAGTCAGAATAATGTCATATTGGATGACTGACGTATGACCTGGGATGTCAGTGAGGACATCCTCATACGAGTGTAGAATATTAGAGACTTGCTGACGTTGATCAGCCGAAAGAGTAGATGAGATCGTAACATCATTCCATTTCTCAGTGGAATGGAGTGGTACAACTGGTATTGGTAGTTGTACATCATCGAAAGAAGATTCCTCTTCTTGGATGACTGACAAACTAGAATAGTGTTGAATAGGTGGTGTAGGATCGTCAGTTGCCTGAAACACTGACTGTAGATAATCAGGACGTGAGTAATACTCCTTCAACATGTTAATGTGGAAGGTTTTATGTTTACCATTAACATCAACGATGTAGTCGACATCGGATATTCTTGAGATGATCCTGAAAGGACCTCTCCAGGTAATAAAAAGACGATTGTTATGCGCAGGTAGTAAGACAAAAGCTTCATCACCAGGTATGAGCTGGCGAAGACGTCTATACTTGTTTGCAAATAGACGAGCTTTTTCTTTGGCTTGTTCAGATGATGCAGTAGCTAGTCTACAAGCATCTATGATTCTCTTTCTCAGAGAGATCACATACTCATAAGAGGATTGAGTTTCCTCTTCAATATTCTCGTCAACCAATAAGTCGTGGATTAACGACATAGGACCGCGTGGTTGCATGCCAAAAACAAGCTGGAATGGAGAAAACCCCGTTGCTTGATTTTGTACTTCGCGATACGCAAAGAGACAAGCGGGTAGGACCCGATCCCAGTCTTGGGGATGGTCTTGAGTCATCTTACCCAACAACTGCTTGAGTGTCCTATTGAGACGCTCAATTAACCCATTTGACATCGGATGATAAATAGAACTAAGAGATCTGTCTATACCTAATGTCTTCATAACTTGAGACATGGATTCAGAAATGAACTGAACCCCATGATCCGACAAGATTTTCCGTGGAAAACCAATGCGTGAGAAGATTAACATCAATGCCTCTGCTACACTGGCAGATGAAGTGTTCTTGAGAGGGATGGCCTCAGGCCAACGAGTGCACATATCAATGCACGTAAGGATATGCGTATGCCCTCTAGCAGATGGAAGTATCGGACCAATAATGTCAATGGCCATTTTATCAAATGGTCTAATCGGGATGTCCGCAGCTTGAATAGGAGCCGCATGAAATGGACCCCGTACCTTAACTTCCTGACATATCAAACAGGACCGACAATAGAGAGTGATGTCCCTATGGACGCCTGGCCAGTAGAATGCCGAAAGCACTCTGGATTTGGTACGCGAAAAAACCCATATGGCCCGCACATTGCGAGTCATGCGCATGTCGTAAAATACGAGATCTCATACAGGATGGGACTAGAATCTGAGAACATAAGGATGAATCCTTTTCCCGTATTACTCTAACCAAAATCCCATTTTTAAGTATAAAGTCATGTCTAGATTTTGCAAGTTTGTTGCTTGTATTATTTTTGTTAACATACTGAAAAATTTTTTTTAATGAATCATCATTCTTTTGCAATGTAGCAAACAACTCCCGTGAAATAGGAGCATCATCATCACAAGTGGTATGAACTGTAGGTTCAATAGGTGTATCATGCGACATATTAGTAGCTTGCGCTCTAGTCACTACTGCATTTGCAGTTTGAATATGTCGCTCTTCCCATTCAGCAATTTGTTGAGGTGAACACTCTTTAATACCATGTATGCGACCAAGTATTAAATCACAAATTGGATTTGGAAGAAGACAAGCCTGGATCTGTCCTGAAAAAAAAATGGTGTATGAAGTGTTATAATGGCTGTGGGAAATGTTTCCACAGTTCCGCCAAACGTCACACATTTCACAACCCTGCCCGTCGCACAACTAGGGTCGATCAGCGAAGTCCGGACGCCCACAGTGGTACAACCTGAGTCGAATAAAAGAGAGCATGAAATATTGTTAACAAATCCTCTGCTAAACTTAAGAGAGCCCTGTCCCTGGTGTACTGACGCAGGAGTGGCCATGCAGACTGCAGGTAGACTAGGCAAAGTATGACCGCAACGCAGCGTCGTGATCGCCTTGGGCTGGAAAAGAGTAGAGCATTCTGGACAGTCTTTCACCTGGGTACAATCAAGAGAACAAGACATAGCATTGTGAGTTTCAGCTACTTTACCCTGTTCAATGTTAGCCTGTGTATCAATTAAAGAGACATTAGAATGTCTAACCGTATTACTTGACGATCTATCTCGTCGGCGCGATCGATTTTGATTATTTGCATTAAAATTGCCATAATTGTCTTTTCTACTAGAGTTAAAATTTGGATGAGTCCGATAGTTTGTATAATTAAAGTTATGCTGTTCTTTAAAATTTTTATTCCAAGAACCTTGTCTGTTTTGCGGACCCTGAGATTTTGATCTCCAGTTTTGTTTATTATAATGGCCTTGATTATTTTTAAAATTATTGTTACCAAAATCTCGCGATCTGTGAGCTTGGTTCCAAGAAACATTAAATGGAGCAGATTGTTGAAATTGCTTCCCTTTGTAAAAGTTATCATTGTTAAAATTGTAATTATTTCCCTTATTGGCATACCTATCAGCACTAAAAGAACGATTGCGTGAAAAATTGTTTTGTTGTGCTGCAAAAGCAACAGGCAATTCATTCTTAATCTGTGCATTACTTAGATCCATGGATGGGTGAGCAGTGCAAAAAATTTTTGCATGTTCTTCTAAATTTTTCATTGATAAAGGTTTCCTTTCGAGTAAAAATGCGAGAAATGTAGGATTTACAGACGAAAGTACCTTATCGCGCATCAGTAAATCGAAGAGACCTTCATACGACTTTTCAATTTTGGATAATTCGATCCATCTTTCTAATGTTAGTCGTATCTGTGACAGAAAATCACTAAAATTTCTGCCAGATTGAGGTAGTAATGTATGAAATCTTAAACGATATTCGTCTTCTGTCATTTGGAATTTTTGCAGAAGTGCCGCTCTAAGAGCATTATAGTCATTTTTCTCACCAATGCTGGTGGTATGATAAACTGCTAATGCATCCCCTGTAAGTAATCTGGATAAATATGTACAGTATAGCGCTTTATCCACGTTATAAGACCCACAAGTGGCCTCAAACCTATCTAGGAAGAACATCACGTCATCAGACGGGGGATTAAATTTTGGTAATTTAAGGTGAATTTCCTTAAAATGATCCTGTCTGGATGAAGTTTGGCTTTCAAAAGTTCTCTGAGAATTAGATTCCTGCGTTAACCTAATTCTCTCATATTCTGACTCTGCTAATTTCAGTTCATGCTGTCGTTTTTTTTTCATTCTCTTCCATCTCAAGCTGAAGTCGTTTTACATTTTGTTCAGCTATTAATCTCCTCTCTTCCATTTCTTTTTGTTTATTTTCCATCTCAATCTTAAGTCTTTCTTCAGCCTCCCTTTGCTTCTGTTCTGCCTCTCGCTGAAATCGTTTCTCTTCTAATTCAGAGGCTAATCTCATTTTTTTCTCCTCTTCCTCAGCTATAAATTTCCTCTTCTTTTCATGTTCCTCAGCATCAATCCGTTTTTGATCTGCCTCAAATTTCATCTTCTTCTCTTGTTCCTCAGCCTCAATCCGTTTTTGATCTGCCTCAAATTGAAGTTTTTCTAGTCTTAAAGTTTCTAACTTTCTCTGTTCGGCTTCTATTTCTTGAGCTTTCCTATATTCTGCAAGTGCAAATGTTTTTGCTTCATCAGGAGCCATCTGAAGAGCTTTTGCTTGCTTAATGAAATAGTCTAAGGTAGCCATTATTCAATATTATAATGTAATAATACTATTTAAAAGTGTTACTACAACTAGTGGTCTTCGTTCCTGTTCTAGAACGGTAAAATCAATTTATATAATAGGCAATAATATTTATAATTAATAATGTAATTTATAACATGAAATGATGTGAAAGCAATAACGTGACAGACAATAGCACAATACTGACGCGACACGATAATTAGGACAAATGAAAACGTTCGCAGAAATCCAATGAAAATAATATATGGAACTAAAATGGAATGTCGTAAAGAATTACGATGATAACTGCGATCAAATATTCAACAGGACAATAGACACCACAGTGTAAAAACATATGCTTTGTAAAAAACTAAATGACAGGAAAGGTGAGACGGACAATAATCACATACAAAATACATCCTGAAACTAAGGTACAAGTAAAAATAGCTACCAAAAACAACGATTAAACGTGACGAAACAGCTAAATAGATAATATTATAAGAAGCAACTAGCGATCGGAACTTCGGCAAGGTTTCTAGCCTTGTACCGGAACTATCGCTCAATTGAAACTTACAAGTTGAGCCCTACAGAACGTCTGACGAAGAGCCCGAATTGGCTTCGAGATGGATCTCGTTCGTCAGATCAACCTCCCTACCTCCCACGAAGAATACAACACATATAACATGTAACATGTAAAATATAGATATGGACATATCACGGAAGGCACAGCTAAAAGTAATAAAGCATATAAGGAGAACACGTTATACTTAACTCGCGTGCAGGTAAAAAATCAATGTGCCTCGTCTCCGTGTATGTACGTGTGAGGATAAAAATACTTCGTTCTGAGTATTAGACCACAGCTCGCACGTAATAGTGACTAAGAGATGATCCCAAGATGTTGTCGCCTTGAAAGTTCAGATCTTCAGATGATCCTAAGATGTTGTCGCCTTGAAAGTTCAGATCTTCCATTGCTGATACTTGTATAGGGTACGTTTCCTGTGAAATTCTAGATTTCATAAACACACTGGAGCACCAATTACTGTTGAGTTCGTTTTATGGTTGAGTACAGTCTATACTGGTGAAGAGGTAGCTTCAAACGCGAATGGTTAAAATGAACGAATGTCAACAATATTCTTCCAACGAACTTCAACAAGTAGTGAACTGGGCAAGTACTGGCAGTACATAAGTCGGTGATAACTGTACATCGATTTTATTCAACATGACACAGACGGAGTGGACAAGACTAACATCGTCACAGGCGCAAAGATCATACATCAGCATAATGGTAATTACTTTTAAAGTTCCTGAAGATTCTCTACCATATTGTCCTCTGACTCAAGTGACTAAGGATCACAAACTGTTACCGTATAATAATATTCTTCTCATTCAAGTCCGTTGACCTTCTCTCAAGGACGTCTATCATGGTAACGTATTCATACTCCAGGATAAAATCTTCCATATCATACTTCACAATCCCATACGTTCTCCAAAACATAACGTTAGATAGCATATAGGATTCAAACAAAGTCATACACGATAATACGAACAGGTTAGAGATTCCAGTTGGCTAACCTCTCCCATTCTATGCCACGCTTCTGGCATTGTTGTAACATCATATTAAAACATGTGCATAAGGTAATCAATAACTTCTTCCACTCGTAGGAATCCTTCTTCTACGATACAAATCCTAAAGGCAAACGACTCTGTAGATCCATTCTAGGAATAACATCTTCCCGCTAGACTAGTATTAGAGCGGCCTTATAATACAGCTTTAAATAAGAAGTGGGGCGATAACTTACGTGACATTGCTGCTATTGGTTTCGACCTGAAGACCAATACAGATCACTAGAATAAATGGCTTTCCATAAACATGCCATTGAATACAAATATAATATAACAATCATGGACATAAACAAGTTCCATGTTGCCCTTCAAATCATGACGTCAGAAACTACTCAACTAGGTTACCCGTGCGTCCCAAAGCAACACTCACTGCTTCGTGCACGTCAGTGCGCGAATCATTCGACCGCACAAATAATATAACTATATCAAGACTGGTGCGTACATTTGGCAGGACCGAAGACTACCCCCTTAGGTAATAAATGTACGTAACAGGGAGGTTGGCCCCTTTGGTTTCGTCACAAGAGGACTCCACTGTATTTAAATTTAAGAACATTTCATTTACAAAACGTACCTGCAATCCCTACTTTTTCCAGCAGTTAATTGAATGAATTGCACGAAAATATCATAAAACAAATGTGCACTATAATAAATCTAACTAAACTAAGTACTGGGCTGAGGTGACTATATCTACGTAATTATTAAAGTAATCTCCATACCTCGGACAATATGACCGGTTGAAGAGGTCAATAATCAGATATTCTACCATGTTCAGCATGCGAAGAAAGAGGTACTATAAGTCGACCTTTTTCGCTCTGCTTTGTCAAATAGATAAATTGGCTTGTTATTAGCAGAAAGCCGGAGTCAATGCAGATGTTGCACCATTTGGCGCGCTATACCATATGGTTTAGAAGCATCATATTCGACCATCCCGTCCGTGACTGCCTGCTCTCAGAAGTCAAAGGAAGTGTGGCACAACTTGAATGATATGGCAGGATTAGCAGAACTCTTGACCTTTCTAATTTATACGGCAGAAGATTTGTTTTTTTGCGTGTTTAACTCATTATTTCAAAAACTGCACAAGGTAAGTTTTACTTCCGTTGCTTAAAATATACTAAGTTAATAATAAACAGCTTCGGTACTTTGTGATTTGAATTATTTACCTCCCGTTATGCATGGATTAAACGTGGATCTGCGTTGAGTTAAGTCTCGCAAAATTCGGAGTAGGGACATTTTTCACCGACTCTACTAAAAAGGGTCCGACTCACCGACTCCGACTCCCTACTCCGATTCCACAGCGCTGCTAGCTATACCAGCTGTAGCGACACGGGCAAGAAACTCTGGAGTTGCCACGTACAGCAGTGTCTTCATGATAAGTTATGAATCGCACACCATAAATTCTGCTATAAATTTTTGATTAATGCCCCGAATGGAAAAAAAATATTTTTTTTTCAATTTGAACAGTAACTACAAATACATGTAATTATGGCAGTGGGAAATCATTACCTTTGGTAATTGACGAGGAAATCATGAATTTGCACAGTAGCATTGAAATCCTACGCAAGTTACAAGTAGAAAAGAAGAAAGAAAGGGTTAGATCTAGACTGAACTTATATTCAATTCTGGACTCAAAATTTCACAGCTAAAAAGACGTCCAGTGGACTGACACATTTATCGAAGCCACATAACCATCGCCCATGGCTGAGAAAAGCAAAGCTGACCTGCTTGTGATAAGCTGAGAACCGTAATACTGCGTCTGAAGGGTATGTTAAACTTGTATTAATCGTTGGGTTACAAATATTTTGATGTTATCTAAATTGCTGTAATATTTAATATTGTTAACATTGACTTTGAATTACCTGCTGATATCTTAATCTTGGTACTCTAAACGCTTTGCTGATAACTGAAATTGGTTTCCAAACTGAATATAACCTGAAAAATCCTGAACAGCATGATGCAGCTAGAAGCCCTTGTCAGGACCGCGAAATACTAGCTATAAGAGCTTACAACCCTTTTCAGGGCTTAGCTTTTAAATGCTGCATGCCAAAGTGTTCGTCGTCGTCTTCTTCTTCCTCTTCCTCCACAGCTGTACTTCATTGATTGTTTAACGTACTTCTTAGAATGACATGACCACGGTTTCGTGGACTATGTTGTCTAAACGAGAATTCTGATCAACAGTGACCCGTCATCACCGGAGGTCGTCTTGGTGGTAGGAAACAGATACCATAATATGTCCATATGTTTCAGGTTCTTATCTGAGAGTCACAACAAAAGCTTCTGATAAGTAGCATAACAGACTGAAGAGTGTCATTCAAGGACCACCTCTTCATTCGCCAATTAGTAGCATTGTGGCTACCTGTTCAAGTGAAATTAAGTATCTTTGACATCCACACCTGATTATTGATGGGAAGTGTCAGCAGTGAAAGGACCTGAATTAGATAAGTATTCATTACTTTGAAGAAACAAGATCCAGAAGTCACAAATTGCCCGAAATGATGATCAAAGTCATTGCCATTATAATTTTCTAATTGTATTTGTGTAAATACATATTTGTAATCTTCACCAAAACTTCTATTTTAAAACATATTATGCAGGAGGCTCTTTATGATTATAAAACAACCATATCAATTGGAGGCCGACCTCTTTGCAATCTACGTTTTGCTGATGATATCGATCTGATAGCTGGATCAGAATCAGAACTTCAAGACCTTACCTCTAGACTGGAGAAAGTAACAAGAACATATGGGATGGAAATTAATATAGAAAAAGCAAGATATTGGTGAATAGCCATAAGAAACATGTTCCCACCAACATTACGTTGAATGGGCAAACGTTAGAAGAAGTTAACACCTTTAAATATCTCGGGTCCACTATATGTAGTGATGGGAGATCAAGTAAAGAAATCAAGACAAGACTTGAGATGGCCTCAGCTGCCATGACAAGACTGAATGTGATCTGGAAAAGTAACATCAGTTCTCCTGTGAAGATCAAATTATACAAATCACTTGTATTATCTATTCTCTTATATGGGTGTGAGAGCTGGACACTCACTGCAGATACGGAGCGAAAGATTCAGGCTTTCGAGCATAAATGTTATAGAAGAATTTTGCGCATTTGCTATAAAGAGCACAAAACAAATGTCTATGTTAGAGAGAAGATAAACACCTATGCAGGCCACCAAGAACCACTTTTGTCAGTAGTGAAACGTCGAAAGCTTGCCTGGTTTGGGCATGTAACTCGTCATGACTCCCTTTCGAAAACGATCCTCCAGGGAACAGTCGAAGGTAAACGGAGAAGAGGAAGGCAAAGAAAATCCTGGGCTGATAACATCAAAGAATGGGCAGGACACGGTTTTTCCACACTTGTACGCATTGCTGAGAATAGAGAGCAGTGGAGGACCATGTCTGCTGATGCTTCCACCATGGCACCCCTACGACCCATGACGGGTTACGGGTTGAGATGATGAGATGATTAATAGAGACACTCTTGGAGCATTGGATATGTCTAGCTAGAAGGTGACTTACTTCACAGCTCTCTTCTACTGCTACCATCTAGAACTGAGCAGTTTACTACCTGAGTTGTCCTGTGCTATCCATACAACATGTTCACCAGTTTTCTTCTTCATTGCTGGGATCTGTATCTATTTTAATCACAGATTTACGAAAAATGTTATGGTCAAAGAGCTGTTATGTAATTCGTCAAATTACATTCAATTTACTTTAATAAAAAAATAACATTAAAGACAAATGGTAAAAGGATCACTCATTGCCCGACATCGCTGTCACGGATTGCCTCCCCTGCTTTGCAGTAGTGGTCTCACAATGGCCAAAACTCAAGAGTATCTAAATGGGTCGTCAAAGGTGTTTACCTTTGCACAAGATTACTCTTGGCCGACATATAGATAGAAGTGTAAGGGCGCTTCTATCCGAAGGATGTCTTCACAAGATAATTCAGAAGTCAAGAACCATGCGGCATAGCGTTGAGCAATGGTTAACTTATATCTGTCCGTCGCCTTTTGTGAAGGATTTAAGCAATAGTTTTTAGCCCGTTCAAGCCCCCAGTTGGTGTAATCCAACGAAATTTCCTCTTATAGTGGTATAGCTCTGTTTAGAGGTAAATATATATGTGTGTATATATATATTATATATATATATATATATATATATATATATATATATATATTTAAATATATATATATATATATATATATATATTTAAATATATATGTATATATAATATTCTGGCTCATACGTTTGCTTTCATACATATAATAACTGAATCAATTATATTTGTTTAGTTTTAAAATAACGTGTAACAAATTTAACAGTGAATTAGTCTTTAACAGGTTAAAATAAATATGGAAAGATTGGTGACATTTTTCTGTAAATATTAGTTTTCATCACTGAGACGTAGGTGAGGATTTATCAAAGTCCGCTGCTTTCGCCTATTTTACACGAAACTTAACTCTAGGTGAGTCCTGTCACCGTGGTTTCCGTCACTTTTTTTTGGTGATGAGTGCACTTCTCCACATACTAGCGGCGTCGTAACGTTAGTACTTCAAACCGTCTGATGCTTGTAACCACGTACTTTTGGAAAAATTGACCAAAAAATGCCTCTCCTAAGTACACTGAGTTGGAAGCTTAACAGGCGGTAGTGTAACCGGGATGGCAATGTAGAATGTAACCGGGTCTGTCAGTCAATTACAAATTATAAACGTCTGTTATTCCTATCTTCTATAAGTGTTATATAACTCGTATAAATGGTAGTATGCCAAGCGGTCACAATGCTCTCGTTGTTCACACCACCAATGTTAATGATCTTGAGTACACAACGTAGCTCAAGAAAGATGATTAATAAATTCACCCGCTGGGTATTTGTGTTCACTACCCGCCATGGAAACTAACTTGTTAGACGTGAAGACAAAATGTTTACCCTTGGAGACGGGAGGGAACGGAGATCAAAAAGAAAAAATATGACTGAACACGTGCTTGAAACTAGCAAGGCTAAAAAGACGCAATTGGTGGGGAAAGGAAAAAAATTCACGTCCCCAAGTTGACACGATGTAAAGAAATGGACAAAAGGGACCTTAGCTATTATACGCAACAGTCATTTCTTGGACGCTTTTACGATACTGAGTCCTTTTATTTGAATTCAGCGGCAAACGCATTACAGAAGATGCTCGAACATATTTCAAAAAAAACAACTAACCTTGAAAAAGTAACTTTTTCTTAATAATAATGTTAGGAATATAAAAACTAGCTAGTCGGATAGACCATCTTGAGCAGAGAAATAATATGCTTTCATTTATACAGACGGATAGATAATACTGAAGATATTGACAAAAGACTGTGTTGTTCATAACAGACGAGCGACTGCACTGTTAAAAAAATGTCACTAATTTTCAAAAATTGCGGCCTTGAGACTCAAGTGCTAAAATCTAGTTAGAATGAAAGAGAGGGGGAAATAGTGGAAAATTGTGGCTAAAAATAACTTTAGAGACCGATTCGTGTAAAAAGGCATGTAGAACCAAGCGTGTTTTTTATGAAAAAGCAAGTAGAGACTGACGGACCAACAGACAATAATACATACTTGACTGAGGTATGACTGAATTGACTTTTGGTAGGAGGTTTGAAATTTGAAAGGGGGAAAGTCGGTGATTGGCCACAGATAATCATATTATCGGCGCACAGACGCGCATTTTTGCCATTCAACAATAAATTGTCCAGTAGTAGACACAGTAATTCTTCAGTGGTGTATTTCCCAGAAGCTAATTGCCATATTTAGAGGGACGCCATACTAGAGCCAGCAGCTCAGCTGAGTTTTGCTAGAATATAACTGTGTTCTCTATTCATAATTCTGGTAAGAATGAAAGTATTTCTTTGTATATTTTAATATTGTTTAATGTTTCGAGTGATTTGATACTGCCATATCAAAATCTATCCCTTACAACAAGTAAGGATTCGCTCTAGATCCCTAGCCCAAGTTCAGGGTCTAGAGACAAACACAATACATAAACGCCAGCAAGGATTATGAAGGGCGGATCAAGTGTTGAGATCAATGGAACATATCACCTATCTTATTCAATAGCAGGAAGCTAATGAACATATTTCAGAATATGTAGTCTTGGGGAACTAGTACTATGTGAAACCAACTTAGTAAGATGTGCTGTATGGTCAGAGAGATCTGACCCCGTCTATGTGGTGTTGTTGTGTGGTGTTGTGTGTAGAAGTGGCTCAGGAGGTAGAGTTCTGACACATGACCCAATACTTTTGTTGCAGAAGTGTGAGTTTCTGTTTGGCACCAAAGTGGTGTCAAATGCTGTGTTGATAAATACAAGTGTGGACCAGTGCAGTCTAGTATTTTGTCAGAGCAGCCTTATATTGCCCCCAAGCACGGAGAGGTGGGGCCACCAGATTCCAGCACCAGAACTACTCAGTCAAGATACGTGAGCGTCTGGCCTGCTGGACCTTCACCAACTTATTTACTAACTAACACACCAACTATATTACCATCACTAGAACCCACAAAATTTTGGGAAATAAAACTTGTATTACTCCCATCAGTGAATGGACAATGTTTGGTAGTCATAGACAGGGAGTGATGATATCACCCCAACAGCATATATAGAAATAAGTTCTCCTGGGACTATCTTAAGATAATTACTATTAACCAGTCATTTGAAATACATATGTACACATTTTCTATTTTATTATGACATATATTCATGCATTTCATTCATAATTTCAAAATTTTTCATATGTTCTGACCAAAATAAAACCTTGATTCAGAACAAATAAACTTAAAGAAAATTTAATATCAAAAATTTAAACAGCTTGAGTTAGTTCAGTGTATTATAAATTTTATTAATATTATTAGACTTATTAAATATCTGTGTGTGTGTATGTAATCTACCACAACACATTACATATCAGTACCCTAGATTTTAACGTAGCCACATTCATTAGTAAAAAAAGATATGTCTGAGGTCGTAAGTGGTAGCAAGAAGGGCCTTCTGTAAATTCACAGCTACATTTATCTCAGGAGCCTTCACAGCTGACCTCATGCATCACACTAGGTAACATCAACCATACAATACCATCAAATCCACTACAGTATTAACGGAGAAAATGTGTCTGGACATCGCGAATAATGATTTGTGCATGAACTAACATTAACAAGCTACATATGTCTCACAAAATGATATGCTACACTTGAGGCACATGTGATGTAATCATCACTTATCACTGCTCCTGTCGGAGTCTGGGGTTACCTCTGCTGTCAGGTTTTCCGCACGACTAGCCAGAAACGATCACCAGCGCTTGCTGTAGTGGTTTATGAATATACTATTTCGTATGTTGAGGTTGCCAGCCTCATATACTATGACGGTATTGCCTCCCCTGCTTTGCAGTAGTGGTCCAACAGTGGCCAAAACTCAAGAGTATCTAATATGGGCTTCAAAGGTATCTACCTTCGCACAAGATCACTTTTGGCAGAGATGTAGATAGAAGGGTGATGACACTTCTATTACAAAGGGAGTCTTCACAAGATATTCAGAATAAGTGAGAACAATACTGCTTTGGCTGAGTATGTTAACTCTGTAATTCTGCCGACGCTTTTGTGAAGGATTTAAGCAATTATTATTTTCAGCTCGTTTAAGCCCCCACCCCTGATTTACTCAGTGGAATTCTATTATTCTAGTATAGCTCTGTTTAGAGGGTGTGTAGTAATTTGACTGAGACAAACATGCAGTAACTTTAAAATGATTAAATCGAAGTTAAATTTGTAACATTACAAATAACAAAATTTAATAATCACTTTAGGTTTTAACAGTTGGAAAATAATTTGAATAGTTATGGATCAAGAAAAGTTATCATCACAGTCTTTATGGAATGTGAGATGTTACAAGAAGTTTAAGTGGCAGCATAGATTTAAACTTAGCTGCCAATGACGATTTTGTTCCTTCTTATGGGTTGGTACTTTTCACTCTGCTCACGCTCGTCTCTGATCAAGGTTGTCGGGAGCAGCTCGTTTCCGAGAAATGTCAAGGAGAGTCTACCACGTGGGTCCTTCGTCTTAAAGCTTAGGCCACGGTTCCCTTCTTGTTCCAGAGATGGTACTTTCTGCTGGTACCACCAATAAGCCAATCCTGACTCACAGACTTTTTGCTCAGATGAATAAAAGAGACTTGAATCGGCCTCTTACATGCGTCTGGGGTGTCGTTAATTTAATAAGTTCCCTCTCTGAATTCGTGTGGTTCTTCAGTTTCCTCAGTCCCGGTTTCCTTTTTTAAAATGTTAGAGATTTCCTGGGCTATATTGTAAGTCCTGATGAATACTCCAATAAAAGGTGTCCGGTATATTAAGAAGGAATTCTGAATTATAATTCTTCACTGTAGCAGTCTGGTGTCTTGGCGAGCGATTTCTCAAGTGAAATAGCTTGAGAAAATGGTCAGATTATATTCCCTGCCTTCCCACGCCTTCATTTGTTATGAGCTATCAAAAAACTTCAATCATATTCAAACAGGCGGGTTATGGGGTAATTTCAAAATATTCCGACATCGGATAATTTTGAACGTAAGGCAGAGGTCAACTCTCCCATATATGGTAATAAAATGTCCGATGCCCTTGTGTACAAACATACAGACAGATCGATAAACTCATACAATAGAGTGTTCAAAATGTAACCATCATTACTTTTTCAGTAAGTACTCTTGTCATAACAAGGAGGACAAGAAACGCTTATGTCATAAGTTCCCGCCAGTACACGAGATCTTGTGCTAATCTTAGCCAAACTGTGCCGCTCTCTTGCGACATCGAGTAATTATCTCAGAAAATCTGTGAAGCGTCAAGCAAATGTGATTATTATCACCTACAGGGAGTATCAAGCAATTCGACAATACTCAAATATCTGCTAGTTAGCAGAAAAATAACGAAGAAAGAAAGAAAAGTGCGACAATTAACAGCAAATAATAAAAATCAGTACCACAAATGTACGATACTGCCGGAGTGAAACAAAGATCGACAGGGGCCGCCCCGTTTTGTCACATATATAACCACTTAGCAAGAAAACATGTTAATTCACATTTGTAAAATAAATGTTCACAACTTACCCCAAGATTTTGGGTTATACACAATCTCCTCGCACAGGTTTTGGATGGACACGCGCAATTTCGGTGCATATGCTCTCGAATCACTTGGTCTGGGAAAGTGTATTAATTGCTTCTTATGACGGGTGTTATATGATACATTTGGCCTGGGAAACTAGTAATTCCTCATCGTCGGGTGTTCAGCGAAAAACTTGGTTTGAGAAACTGTAATAATTCCTCTTTGACGGGTGATCCAATTCCTTTAGGTCTCTAGACTCTGTATTTAAAGTCCTGGTCCCTTAAATTTTTCAGTCTCTGTATTTATAAAGGTGGGCTTACTTTTAAGGTTTTAAGTTTCCGAAATACTTCGATATGTCACTGATAAATATGGAATTCTAGGTCCGATCCTTCTCTTTCTGGCTTTTTTTTTTGTGGGAGTTGCTCGTTTGAAGTTGCGAAGCTGTCTGTTCTGTGTCTCTGATTTCGCAGCTAGATTTTATTTTCAGTTTCCAGTTCAAATCACATATTGTACTTGCCGGCAAACTTGCCAATGAGGTTCATTGTATATTCCGGCTCTCACTTCAATCCAATCGTTAGCTCTTTTTTGCAATACGTGGGTTGGGGTGTTCAATTCATAATCTCCCCCGCGAGTTTAAAATATTAAATTTAATAATCCCACGCGTGACCTCTTTCAAATCACACACAGGGACGGGCCCGGGAAACTATTATCTCATTATCGCCTGTGGGTTCGTGCCTTCTTCAGGCAGTCAAACAAAAGGGTCGCCGGCCGCTCAGACAAACAATATGGTTGTCTAACGAGGATCGGCTGTTATCAAAGATTGGCTAGGCAACTGAAAGCGACAAACGTATTACCGCTGACCGGTGATAATGACCGGGTATTGTTACGATAATACCACAGTTCGCCTGTCGGAACGTAAATAAGTCTGAATAGTGGTAAAGCAAAAATGTAAGAGATAAAGATAGTCCCATAGCAGATACTTCCGCAGGGGAGTGGAGTGTTAGAGACTTCACCCTACTAGATTCAGCATAGAGAGTAAAATAATGAATGAAAGGGCAAAAAATTGCCAAATAATAAGCGATCGGAGAGAAAAAAATGAAGAAAAGAAATGATACTGCCGTAGTGGCTACGGGTGTGAGAGAGCCACCAAAAGACCACGTACATACGTTTTGTCACAATCGTAGAACCATACTATACATTACCAAGAAGAGGTCAAGTGATAATTTTCAGGCTAAACACTGGCCATTGCAGACTCAAATACCATCTTTTCGACAAACTAAAAAACGGACAGACATACATGAGTCCCCGTGAGGAGGACAAACAAACAGTAGAGCATGTCCTCCAAGACTGTCGGTGAGAGGACCACGGTTGCTGCATGGCCTTCTCCAACCCAGATGACGGACGAGAGATGCCTGAGACGGACTTCCAGCTTTATAAGAGGGAGAGATGTGGTTATTTGAGAGCGAACGAAGAAGGACTTCGAAAAGTGCTGCACATGCTGCCAGTTTTAGATGTTGGCTTTCATTCTTCTTCCGCCATGGCTTTGACGGACATACTTGATAGTACACTAACAATTATGACCACTAGTTTATAATGAGAATAAGTCAAGCATTTATCAATCCCCACTTATTTAGCACTTTGTTGCTTTACTTTCCCTACACACCTCAATATTACTTCCTCAGATTCACGATGTAATAGAAAATAGATTTTGTGTTTACTGTAGAGCTTGTATTCAAAAATTCAGTTTATTTTATGTTAACGCTAGCAACCAACAATGCCCTTTGTCTCAACAAAACTACCCCTATTCGTGGGAATGTTGCCCATGTGTGCAACTTTTGTAAGTCGACTGTACTTTACACATTTGTGTTAACCCGCCAAAACTTAACATGGAGATTGGCTGTAGTAGGGAAATCTAGTGCAGGGGAAATAAATCTCACGCCGAGTCTGCTCCACTATTGAATGTGTATATAGATATCATTTTGTCCTGGCATATAGTATATTCCAATCAACTCCCAAGTATGACAGTACATGGCAAAATACTTAATTTATTCCGTGTAAACTGATTATGTGCATCGACCTCAGCACATATCAGAAAGAAGAGCAGACGCAGTAGAATATACGTATACGATTTGTGTATGTGACGGGCGGTGAAAAAAAAAAATTGTCCAGCCCATAATCTTTCCACTTGGGTAACGGAAACTTGTGTAAGAGAACAACACCCAAAACAACATGGGGAGAAAAACTACAAAGGCAGAGAGGAAACGGAAAAAAAAATGTGTGGATACGACAGAAGAAAACAGAAAAAAATCCACGAGTCTAGACAGTTGATGGTACAAATAAAAATGTGGACAGAATTAAAAGCCAAAAATATATATATATATATGGAGAAGAGGGGAAGAACAGAAAACATGCTGATTATTTACATGGAAAGAGCAGGAGGTGAAGGTAAGAATGATAAATGGGTCATACAAGAGAAAGACAGAAAGATGAAAAACAGAATGAAAAATAGGAAGAAATATCAGAAAACGAAATTATATACAGATATTTGACAAAACTTTGATTAAAGATGTTAAGGGTAAGGTAAAGGATCCCGTTACACACCCATTGAGGCATATTGGGAATATAGTGTAAGGCCCATATTTTCTTGACCATCGGCACACTAGGGGTGATGTGGCCAGCATCACGCCGGCCGCCTTAACCTTCCCAGAGTTGCTATGGTACCCAGTTGGGGCTGGGTCGACCCAGGAGCCGTTTGCGGCCTAAAAATATTCCACCTCATCTGGGGATCGAACCAAAGACCACTGAGCTAGGAAGCCAGTGCACTAACCACTATGCTACCGCGGCTCCCAAAGATGTTAAGGGCCATCAGAAAAAGAGAAATGAAATGAAATAAACACGATTAATATTAAACGATAGAAGAGAATAATGCAGAGAAGAAAAAAATATAAGAGGTAAAAATACGAAATTTGCTAGCGTATATAATGAAGAGTACGTTGAGATACCATGACATAAAGCAGGCAAAGAAAGGAAGTGAAAGGTTTATAAATGGTGTTACGCTAAAATTTCTGCAACATGTGAATTTGATTCAGACCAAACACAAAACGTGCACACGCGTCGTGTCCAACTGTTGTGTCAATCTGTTTTGTGTCAAATCTACAAAGATAGTCTGTATTACAGATTAGTTGAGGATTTTGATGTTGGAAATTGGAAAATAGGATTTGCGAAAACAATGTGTGTGCTTTGGAAAATATAGACCCTACAAACTAACTGCGCTGTATTGTCGCATTTCTGTATAACACTGGCACGAGGGCTATACAAAATAGACAATAAGGGATTTGGGGACAGTTGTATGGGAGTCGTGACTTTGCATGTAGAATTTTGCTTTCGAGGTGGGTTAATGAATCTTAACGGAGTGGGGAATGAGGTTACCAAATCTGTGTTTTGGCTTTTCATATACAGTGTACAAACAAAAGTTTCACAGATTTAATCAGATTTGGACATTACAGCTAGGTATTTGTTGATGTTGATATTTTTGTAGTTTAAAGTTTCTACATGGTGGGACAGCTCTAGAATCGCCATGGTGATAGATGCGGAGATAGATCAAAAACACACGGAGAAGAGAATTAGAGACAGAAATAAGGAAGACGTGGAATGACCTTGAGCTGATGACACTCGAGACACGAGGACTTGGTATGCGTTTGTTGAGGACTTGGTATGCGTTTGTTGAGGACTTGGTATGCGTTTGTTGAAAGCTTACATTCCTTTGGAGAACTGAGATATGATGAATGAATTAAACTGTTTTATAAACCTAGAGTTGTAATGTTCACTCGCTACTTTTAATTTTATATGGTACTAAGGCTGCGTCTCGTGTCGGTCCTATAGGTCTCTGAATAGGTCACCCTCAGGCAGGTCACGTACGTCTCTGAATAGGATAAGAAAGACTTGGACTAGTTCACTCTCAGGCATACTGTTCAGAGCGACTAGTATGAGTTAAATATCTCGGGTCCACTATATGTAGTGATGGGAGATCAAGTAAAGAAATCAAGACAAGACTTGATATGGCCTCAGCTGCCATGACAAAACTGAATGTGATCTTGAAAAGTAACATCAGTTTTCCTGTGAAGATCAAATTATACAAATCACTTGTATTATCTATTCTCTTATATGGGTGTGAGAGCTGGACACTCACTGCAGATACGGAGCGAAGGATTCAGGCTTTCGAGCATAAATGTTATAGAAGAATTTTGCGCATTTGCTATAAAGAGCACAAAACAAATGTCTATGTTAGAGAGAAGATAAACACCTATGCAGGCCACCAAGAACAACTTTTGTCAGTAGTAAAACGTCGAAAGCTTGCCTGGTTTGGGCATGTAACTCGTCATGACTCCCTTTCGAAAATGATCCTTCAGGGAACAGTCGAAGGTAAACGGAGAAGAGGAAGGCAAAGAAAATCCTGGGCTGATAACATCAAAGAATGGGCAGGACACGGTTTTTCCACACTTGTACGCATTGCTGAGGATAGAGAGCAGTGGAGGACCCTGTCTGCTGATGCTTCCACCATGGCACCCCTACGACCCATGACGGGTTACGGGTTGAGATGAGATGAGATGAGATGAGATGAGATGAGATGAGTATGAGTTTGTTTATGGAGCTGGCAACCTCATCATGTAAAATAATTTGCCACAGCTACTACTGCTGAAGAGCATGTAGGGATCCCTGTAGGGATCAGCTGCAGTGGTGACTACATGCTCTATAAGGAGCACATAAGAAAATGATGATGGTGAAAGAGATACAGTTATTCTCCAGGCATTATTTTGCTGCCCCAGTCTCCTTCCCCTGGGTGTTACAGACTTGCTTCTTCAGTGTATCCTATCCATCTTCACTTTCTTTTACCTCCAGCTCAGTTGATTTGAAAAGGTGTAAGAAAAAAAGTGGGTAAGAGTTTTCAATAACTCATAAGTAAAACAATAAAATATTGAAGACAATGCATGTAGACAGTGTTTTTTTTCTTCAATACTGACTCAAGTCATCCAAATATTAAATGTTAATGTTAATGTTTCTGCCATCACTGGTGTCAATAGCTTGTCGAGGTATGGCGGCTTGCGTACCCTGATTACCCCCAGAACTATGCCAGTTTTACTCCTGGAAGGTTCTACCAAGCTGGACAGGTTTGCGCGGGCAGGGGTCAGACTAAAGCAGACACCCTGGTCCTCCAGGTTGGGGGTTTTAGCATAGGGCTGACACCCCTGTCTATGTAAAAAGAAATGAACTTACGGAAACGACAACAAATGAACAAACCTTGCTGCGGGATGGACATCCGGAGTCTGAGGCTCGTATGACTGTCAGTGGTGAAAGCCGAAAGGAAGCCTCTGACACGAAAATGGACGTCCTGACCGCAAAACGTGACATATGAATAGAATATTGGAATGTCAGGACAATTACGAGACGGGTAAACTAAAACAGGTCACAGCAGAAATGAGAAACTATAGATTACACATTCTAGGGATAAGCGAGAGCAGATGGACAGGGGCAGGTGTGGTGAAGTGGGATGTTATAAATATTTATAGGGGAATTAGTGTACTGACTGAGATCAGCTGTGAAGGTATATATATCTAATAAGAGTAGTGTATTATATATAACCTTACTTGCTGCCACATATGTATACCTCAGTCAGAATTATTCTGGAATAGTGTGATGACTACATTATATGTCTAGGGTATGTGTATGATGAAGTGTAAGTCAAAACAACAACAGACAGATAAACAATTTAATTTATTCCACTACACTTGACAACACTGTGACACTCACATACATAAAACACTCTACGAGGATATCTTAAAGGAGTCACTGATAACTTTTCAAATAACAATATGTATTCATTGCTGTCATGAATGTATATGTGTCCTGATTCAAATACAAAGGGAACCAGGAATCACAATCAATTTTAATTACAAGTTATATGTACAGAATTTATCAATATGAATATTGTAGTGACATATATTATTAAAAGTATCCTATGTGTGTCAGTTGTGTAGTAGTAATATGAGGTAATACTGGTTTTGTTTTGTTCAAGCTCTGTTGGTATTTGTCATCATGACTTCAATAGTTTGTCTTTATTGGAACTAGTATTGGAGATGTTCTCAGTTCCTGATATTAAAACAATTAAATTCCCCTCTTAATTGTATTTTACACTGTCATTTTAAGATGGGGGTACATAATGTTGAGCTCAGCTGGCCACATCAGCTTATCTTGCGTGATGGCGGCAGGAAAAGACTCCTCTGCTCGATTTCTCCCCTGGGCTCTGGAGACACCTCACTGATAGCTAAATGGACCAAGGAGTATGCTGTCCGACTCTGGATTCAGCAAAGCTCTGACCAGGTGCTGCTCAATAACGTTAAGACCACAGTCCCTGAAAACAAGAAGGATGTACCTTCTACTTCATAACTAATTGATACTCTAGTTCTACATTGAGCACAATACATCACAAACATTGAGTTCAGAGCGTTAGGCCAACTGTCAGCTTCATCTGAAATACTTTATACCAGTATTTCCCTCCCTAATGGTTACTACGCCTCTGCAATTCCAGCATTATTTCTGTCTAATCAATAATCTGGGTGTCAGTGTACTGTTTGGCCATTCCATGCAGTTTTACTTTCCTCCGACACCTTCTGTTCAGGCTGGAGCATTATAGGCTTTACATCATGTTCGCTACTGAACTACACATATATACAGGCATAAATTAACAATTTACATTCAATTTTCATTAAAAGATATTGAATATTTCAAGCTTACCACAATTCATAGAATAATAAACAGTTTCGTTGACTGGCAATGGATATAGCACAACTCCGATCTGCCGGTGTTCCAGGCTTTATTTTATATAAAATATACACTGGTGCTCAACGTACTGCTTCTTAGTAGGTTTATTACAAGATGTGGCAATGAACAGACGCTCTGAATCAAGTATATTCGCAGCTCTACCCAATGAAACCACGTCTCCACATCTTTTCAAAAAAGTACCCCGTCTATTCGTTTCCCATAACAACACAAGATAGTATTTATAGCCCGACCAATCGTGTTTAGTCTTATATTTGTTGCGCTCCAATCAATTAGGAGTTAACATGGTAGGCTATTTCCGTAACGTAAGGTTTTTTCAAACACGTTATAAAAAAATTTTATGAGCAGAAATGATTTCATGCTGTCAGGCATCCCCACTATTTTATTTTGGTTATAATTTATTAATTCCTAGACTATTTGCGTAACGTTTTACATATTCTTTGTCAGCAAGCCCTAAGGAACCCAAATATACAAATTTAAAAGAGCTAAGTGGCTGCGTTCAAAATATGCAATTTCTTCTACCTCCTGTTTCGAAGATGTGCTGTCTGGGTACTGTAATGTTTTCAAACGTAAACCCATCTAATGTTATCTTTTCTAATAAGCGTTTTTCAGGATTTAAAAACCTAACTCTGGGAAGGTTAGTGTTTTTATCACTGTCCGTCTGAAAAAAAAGTTAGTGCATGTGGCCTTACACGCGTGATAGTAGTAATTGTGTATCGCGCGACGCGTGTTGGGGGGTGGCATTAATAGCGAGACACGTGTTTAGTGTTGCATGCGTTCCTGATTTTCAGCCCTCCCTTCTTTCTATTTGAGTCCATCTGTTCGTTCGTTTTGGTAACGTAGTATAATTAATGTTAGGATTAATTTAGGTCATTACGCAGTGTGCCTCTCAATGTTTTTCTTAGAAATGCAATACCCGTTTTAATGTGTTGTGGAAACGCTTGTATTTATGCAGTGGCTTATATTTAACGTGGAAACGTTACAATTTGCAGACGAAGCATAAAACAAAGGGGGATTTCGAGTACATTCTTTGTGACAGCACTGTTATTTTACCATTGCTCTTTTCTTTATTAAATTTATTTGTTAGGCTTTATATTTACCTGATAATTTATATATGTGGATTAGAATATTTCACGACACCTCCCCTCTTAAAACAGACATCCCATGTCAGTCCTTTATTCTATATACACATAGATAAATGTAAGTCAACTTGACTTTACTCTGCTGTGGTGCTATCATGGTTTTATGTAGTTGGGTCCATTCAGAGTAGGCACTACTCATGAAATCTGCCTCAGACTTCTACAACCAATAATATATTTCGGTTATGTTACTGAACAGCCGCAAGTGTGAGTGCTTGTCTTAATGCTGCTTCGCAACCCGTATTCACCATTTCTCTTCTCTGAGTCTGCGCAATGACATGTCCAGAGAACATTATATTTCCCTCAAAATGTACGTTATGAGGAGATAACATATACCTGGTGATAGCAGAGTTTTCGTAGTGGATCCCATAATCTTCTTATTATCCTGTATGAAACATTCGGAATATCCTCAATCAAAGAGGCAACTCAGGGATTCATTACGTTCCTCCGAAATGTTTACATCCAACAATTTTCTCATCATTCTAGAGAAGACACTAGGCGCATTCTTCAATCCAAATGGCAATCTATTAAACTCATAGTGTCCTTCTGAGGTACTAAAAGCTAGGTATGGTCTAACCTCAGGCTTTACTGGAATCTGATAGTATCCTTTACTCAGATCCACTTTTGAGAAATATTTAGCTTTATTTAGTCTGGCAAACAGCTGATTTGTATCCGGCAATGGATCCACCTGTCCTTCTGTAATAGCATTCAGTCTCCTGTAATCTATACAGAGTCTATGTTCTCCAGAGGGCTTCCTTAAGAGTACAACACCGGAACTATACGAAGATTCACTGTGCGAAATAATTCCTTCCTTCAACAGATAGTCTATCTCTTCCTTCAAAGCTTTCTCCTTAGCAAACGGAATCGAATATGGTTTCATACAGACAGGTGTGGGGGTCTATCAGTTTCATATCATATTCCAATAGGTTTGTATGCCCTGGTCGGTCTGTTAACACCTCTGCATGATTATTTAGAACCTGTTGCACTCTCTCTTTCTGAGTTTTCGTTAAATGTGTACTGATTTTCACCTGTGCTGCTGTCTCACAGGGGTGTAATGGATATTCAAATGATGAAAGTGGTTCCTTTTTCATCTCCATGGCGATGGACAAGGTCAACAAGTGTGTCTCTTCCTGATGTTCTCTTTCCAAATATTTCTTCAGGAGATTCACATGATAGATTTTTTCTTTCCCCTTCTTATCTATCTTATAATTTGTTCTAGACACCTTCTCTAGAACTGTATATGGACCCTGCCATCCAATTTGTAACTTATTCTGACTCCCGGGCAAAAGAAGCAGTACTTTCTCTCCCACAGCCAAATTTCTGTCTTTCGCCTTCCTGTTATAATAGGCAGCATGTTTCTTCCTGGCTTGTTTCAAATTTTCATTGGCAAGTTTTCAGCCAGTTTTTAAACGAGTGGTCAGCTCATTCACATATTGGTATGAAGATGTAATGTTTTCCTCTGCCTTTTCATCAGTCCACGTTCTTAACAAAGCTACATATGGACCTTTAATTTTGTGGACCTATTTGTCCATGCACCGGTATGGTCTCTTCCACTCGAAGCTCTATAGTGATGATTTTTCTTCCCAGAATTATCATGCACAAAAAGACCGCTACCAATTTTTTTTGGGGCTTTCTCCCCACTTAAAATTCTTGATGAGAGATTTCCTCTCTACATCTTCTTCCTCCAGTTTGTTTAAGTCCGATTGAGGGATTTTCGGCTTATCCTGGGGTAAGACATCTTTTTGCACTCTCCGCATAGTGGCCATTGTAAAACAGTTAAGTGAAGCTTGTCCGTGAAAAGGGGCTTCCCATTCCATTTGGTCCACTTTATCAAATCTATTTTTCTTTTTATTATCAGGCCTAATTTTGCCCCGTGGCGTGTCCAGGTCCTGATCAATGTTCCCACTTGTGGGTGTTCCCTCATGTGCTATGCTACACCTTTCTACAAAATTCTCAATGTCCCATCTTGCTTTGGGCCAATAATAATTGTGAGCCACCTTTTGAATGATGGTACCTATCTTCTCATGGTCCCCATCTGGTTTCACATGTAGGCTCCTTATTAAGTCTGCCCTATATCTTTTAGGAAGTACCAGCTGTCCCTGACCTTTGGATCTAGCTCCAGTCTTCCTATACATCAACTTGTTTTTCATGTAAAAATCTCCCTTGCCTGGAGTTGTATGACAAGTTGACAATTTTCTGAAACAAGGCTTGAGTGTTTTATCCCCAGCCTGTGCCTTCCTCATCTCTTCTGGAGTGGTATCCAACATAATATCCTCCTCCTGTCTTGAGGTCGACCTGACCTGAAGGGTTGCCATATACACAGGTTTCCTTCTGCAACGGTAAGTGTCATGATTGTCCATCTGACAATTTTTACACCACCTTTTTCCTTGGTTGAAAGATTTTCTTTCATCATATTTCCTTTCATCGAATTGTGGGAATTTATTTTTATTTTCATACCGTGGCTTATCAAACTGGTGCTTACCTTTGTTTTGATCCCTAGGATCAAATTTATTAAAGTTCTGTGGTGCCCTAAAGTTATCCACTTGTTTCTTTTTATTACCTGTTACCTCTGCTTGAGCTGCTTGATACCTTTCAGCAACATTTAGCAACTCACCCAGCCTCTCTGCACCTTGTTCCATGAGAAACTTTCTCAGGTCTGGAGCCATGGACTCTCTTAATTGCTCTATAAGGACCATTTCCTTAAGATCTTGGGTTTTCCCCAGAGAAGTCCATTTCTCCAAGTATGTCTCTATTCGTGCAGAGAACTGGTGATAGGTTTCACCTGACAGTAGTTTAGCATTCCTAAATTTTTTCCTATAAAATTCTGCATTCTTTTCATATCTTAACAAAAGAGCCTGCTTTAGCATGTCATAATTTTCCTGATCACCTCTGCTCATTTTTGCAAAAACTTCATAAGCTGCCCCACGAAGTCCTTGAGATAACTTTAAGCTCCACCTTTCTCTCTCTAACCCATACGTGGTAGCTAATAGTTCATACCTATTTAGATAGCTCTCTATATCATCGTCTTTCTCAACAAAATGATCTAAATGAAAATTCATAGCTGAGGTTGAGGCTCCTTGGCTAGCAGTGGCATCAGAGGCAAAGGGACTGGCACCATTTTCAGGAGCATGGCCCTGAAACTCAAACTCCCTAAGTCGTAACTCATGTTCCCTTTGTAATCTTTTATCTTCTGCTTCCCTTTCTGCAGCTAATTTTCTTCTCTTCTCTTTCTGCAGCTCTCTTTCTGCAGCCTGTCTTCTTTCCTCGGCTTCCCTTTCTGCAGCTAATCTTTTTTGTCTTCTCTTTCTGCTTCCAATTTCTTAGCCTCAGCCTCAATCTGCAACCTCTTAGTCTCAGCCTCAGCCTCAAATTGTAACTTCTTAATTTCCCTTTCAGCCTCTAACTTTCTTTCGGCTTCAAACCTTCTTTCTTCGCGTTCAATAAATTTGTCACATTCCGTAGTGACATAGGCAACCATAACTTGCCCATCTAATCCTAACTCTTTTGCAGTCTGAACAGCAGCAGATCGAAATTTGGCCAGGTCCGCCATTGTCTATCAGGTAAATTTATACAATGTCTAACCAACAATTCAATCTCTAAATATATATCTAATGGACAACACAGGCACCGAGAGCTCAACCTTATTTAATTCCACCCAAGGATACCTTTTAATTCTTATATTCCCTGAAGTGAATTACCCCCACTATTTTTAATAGGTAAAGATTCAAAATCCCAAGAGCGAGACCCCAATATATGTGGTGAAGTGGGATGTTATAAATATTTATAGGGGACTTAGTGTACTGACTGAGATCAGCTGTGAAGGTATATATATCTAATAAGAGTAGTGTATTATATATAACCTTACTTGCTGCCACATATGTATACCTCAGTCAGAATTATTCTGGAATAGTGTGATGACTACGTTATATGTCTAGGGTATGTGTATGATGAAGTGTAAGTCAAAACAACAACAGACAGATAAACAATTTAATTTATTCCACTACACTTGACAACACTGTGACACTCACATACATAAAACACTCTACGAGGATATCTTAAAGGAGTCACTGATAACTTTTCAAATAACAATATGTATTCATTGCTGTCATGAATGTATATGTGTCCTGATTCAAATACAAAGGGAACCAGGAATCACAATCAATTTTAATTACAAGTTATATGTACAGAATTTATCAATATGAATATTGTAGTGACATATATTATTAAAAGTATCCTATGTGTGTCAGTTGTGTAGTAGTAATATGAGGTAATACTGGTTTTGTTTTGTTCAAGCTCTGTTGGTATTTGTCATCATGACTTCAATAGTTTGTCTTTATTGGAACTAGTATTGGAGATGTTCTCAGTTCCTGATATTAAAACAATTAAATTCCCCTCTTAATTGTATTTTACACTGTCATTTTAAGATGGGGGTACATAATGTTGAGCTCAGCTGGCCACATCAGCTTATCTTGCGTGATGGCGGCAGGAAAAGACTCCTCTGCTCGATTTCTCCCCTGGGCTCTGGAGACACCTCACTGATAGCTAAATGGACCAAGGAGTATGCTGTCCGACTCTGGATTCAGCAAAGCTCTGACCAGGTGCTGCTCAATAACGTTAAGACCACAGTCCCTGAAAACAAGAAGGATGTACCTTCTACTTCATAACTAATTGATACTCTAGTTCTACACTGAGCACAATACATCACAAACATTGAGTTCAGAGCGTTAGGCCAACTGTCAGCTTCATCTGAAATACTTTATACCAGTATTTCCCTCCCTAATGGTTACTACGCCTCTGCAATTCCAGCATTATTTCTGTCTAATCAATAATCTAGGTGTCAGTGTACTGTTTGGCCATTCCATGCAGTTTTACTTTCCTCCGACACCTTCTGTTCAGGCTGGAGCATTATAGGCTTTACATCATGTTCGCTACTGAACTACACATATATACAGGCATAAATTAACAATTTACATTCAATTTTCATTAAAAGATATTGAATATTTCAAGCTTACCACAATTCATAGAATAATAAACAGTTTCGTTGACTGGCAATGGATATAGCACAACTCCGATCTGCCGATGTTCCAGGCTTTATTTTATATAAAATATACACTGGTGCTCAACGTACTGCTTCTTAGTAGGTTTATTACAAGATGTGGCAATGAACAGACGCTCTGAATCAAGTATATTCGCAGCTCTACCCAATGAAACCACGTCTCCACATCTTTTCAAAAAAGTACCCCTTCTATTCGTTTCCCATAACAACACAAGATAGTATTTATAGCCCGACCAATCGTGTTTAGTCTTATATTTGTTGCGCTCCAATCAATTAGGAGTTAACATGGTAGGCTATTTCCGTAACGTAAGGTTTTTTCAAACACGTTATAAAAAAATTTTATGAGCAGAAATGATTTCATGCTGTCAGGCATCCCCACTATTTTATTTTGGTTATAATTTATTAATTCCTAGACTATTTGCGTAACGTTTTACATATTCTTTGTCAGCAAGCCCTAAGGAACCCAAATATACAAATTTAAAAGAGCTAAGTGGCTGCGTTCAAAATATGCAATTTCTTCTACCTCCTGTTTCGAAGATGTGCTGTCTGGGTACTGTAATGTTTTCAAACGTAAACCCATCTAATGTTATCTTTTCTAATAAGCGTTTTTCAGGATTTTAAAACCTAACTCTGGGAAGGTTAGTGTTTTTATCACTGTCCGTCTGAAAAAAAGTTAGTGCATGTGGCCTTACACGCGTGATAGTAGTAATTGTGTATCGCGCGACGCGTGTTGGGGGTGGCATTAATAGCGAGACACGTGTTTAGTGTTGCATGCGTTCCTGATTTTCAGCCCTCCCTTCTTTCTATTTGAGTCCATCTGTTCGTTCGTTTTGGTAACGTAGTATAATTAATGTTAGGATTAATTTAGGTCATTACGCAGTGTGCCTCTCAATGTTTTTCTTAGAAATGCAATACCCGTTTTAATGTGTTGTGGAAACGCTTGTATTTATGCAGTGGCTTATATTTAACGTGGAAACGTTACAATTTGCAGACGAAGCATAAAACAAAGGGGGATTTCGAGTACATTCTTTGTGACAGCACTGTTATTTTACCATTGCTCTTTTCTTTATTAGAATTTATTTGTTAGGCTTTATATTTACCTGATAATTTATATATGTGGATTAGAATATTTCACGACACCTCCCCTCTTAAAACAGACATTATATGTCAGTCCTTTATTCTATATACACATAGATAAATGTAAGTCAACTTGACTTTACTCTGCTGTGGTGCTATCATGGTTTTATGTAGTTGGGTCCATTCAGAGTAGGCACTACTCATGAAATCTGCCTCAGACTTCTACAACCAATAATATATTTCGGTTATGTTACTGAACAGCCGCAAGTGTGAGTGCTTGTCTTAATGCTGCTTCGCAACCCGTATTCACCATTTCTCTTCTCTGAGTCTGCGCAATGACATGTCCAGAGAACATTATATTTCCCTCAAAATGTACGTTATGAGGAGATAACATATACCTGGTGATAGCAGAGTTTTCGTAGTGGATCCCATAATCTTCTTATTATCCTGTATGAAACATTCGGAATATCCTCAATCAAAGAGGCAACTCAGGGATTCATTACGTTCCTCCGAAATGTTTACATCCAACAATTTTCTCATCATTCTAGAGAAGACACTAGGCGCATTCTTCAATCCAAATGGCAATCTATTAAACTCATAGTGTCCTTCTGAGGTACTAAAAGCTAGGTATGGTCTAACCTCAGGCTTTACTGGAATCTGATAGTATCCTTTACTCAGATCCACTTTTGAGAAATATTTAGCTTTATTTAGTCTGGCAAACAGCTGATTTGTATCCGGCAATGGATCCACCTGTCCTTCTGTAATAGCATTCAGTCTCCTGTAATCTATACAGAGTCTATGTTCTCCAGAGGGCTTCCTTAAGAGTACAACACCGGAACTATACGAAGATTCACTGTGCGAAATAATTCCTTCCTTCAACAGATAGTCTATCTCTTCCTTCAAAGCTTTCTCCTTAGCAAACGGAATCGAATATGGTTTCATACATACAGGTGTGGGGTCTATCAGTTTCATATCATATTCCAATAGGTTTGTATGCCCTGGTCGGTCTGTTAACACCTCTGCATGATTATTTAGAACCTGTTGCACTCTCTCTTTCTGAGTTTTCGTTAAATGTGTACTGATTTTCACCTGTGCTGCTGTCTCACAGGGGTGTAATGGATATTCAAATGATGAAAGTGGTTCCTTTTTCATCTCCATGGCGATGGACAAGGTCAACAAGTGTGTCTCTTCCTGATGTTCTCTTTCCAAATATTTCTTCAGGAGATTCACATGATAGATTTTTTCTTTCCCCTTCTTATCTATCTTATAATTTGTTCTAGACACCTTCTCTAGAACTGTATATGGACCCTGCCATCCAATTTGTAACTTATTCTGACTCCCGGGCAAAGAAGCAGTACTTTCTCTCCCACAGCCAAATTTCTGTCTTTCGCCTTCCTGTTATAATAGGCAGCATGTTTCTTCCTGGCTTGTTTCAAATTTTCATTGGCAAGTTTCCAGCCAGTTTTTAAACGAGTGGTCAGCTCATTCACATATTGGTATGAAGATGTAATGTTTTCCTCTGCCTTTTCATCAGTCCACGTTCTTAACAAAGCTACATATGGACCTTTAATTTTGTGGACCTATTTGTCCATGCACCGGTATGGTCTCTTCCACTCGAAGCTCTATAGTGATGATTTTTCCTCCCAGAATTATCATTCACAAAACGACCGCTACCAATTTTTCTTTTGGGGCTTTCTCCCCACTTAAATTTCTTGATGAGAGATTTCCTCTCTACATCCTCTTCCTCCAGTTTGTTTAAGTCCGATTGAGGGATTTTCGGCTTATCCTGGGGTAAGACATCTTTTTGCACTCTCCGCATAGTGGCCATTGTAAAACAGTTAAGTGAAGCTTGTCCGTGAAAAGGGGCTTCCCATTCCATTTGGTCCACTTTATCAAATCTATTTTTCTTTTTATTGTCAGGCCTAATTTTGCCCCGTGGCGTGTCCAGGTCCTGATCCATGTTCCCACTTGTGGGTGTTCCCTCATGTGCTATGCTACACCTTTCTACAAAATTCTCAATGTCCCATCTTGCTTTGGGCCAATAATAATTGTGAGCCACCTTTTGAATGATGGTACCTATTTTCTCATGGTCCCCATCTGGTTTCACATGTAGGCTCCTTATTAAGTCTGTCCTATATCTTTTAGGAAGTACCAGCTGTCCCTGACCTTTGGATCTAGCTCCAGTCTTCCTATACATCAACTTGTTTTTCATGTAAAAATCTCCCTTGCCTGGAGTTGTATGACAAGTTGACAATTTTCTGAAACAAGGCTTGAGTGTTTTATCCCCAGCCTGTGCCTTCCTCATCTCTTCTGGAGTGGTATCCAACATAATATCCTCCTCCTGTCTTGAGGTCGACCTGACCTGAAGGGTGGCCATATACACAGGTTTCCTTCTGCAACGGTCAGTGTCATGATTGTCCATCTGACAATTTTTACACCACCTTTTTCCTTGGTTGAAAGATTTTCTTTCATCATATTTCCTTTCATCGAATTGTGGGAATTTATTTTTATTTTCATACCGTGGCCTATCAAACTGGTGCTTACCTTTGTTTTGATCCCTAGGATCAAATTTATTAAAGTTCTGTGGTGCCCTAAAGTTATCCACTTGTTTCTTTTTATTACCTGTTACCTCTGCTTGAGCTGCTTGATACCTTTCAGCAACATTTAGCAACTCACCCAGCCTCTCTGCACCTTGTTCCATGAGAAAGTTTCTCAGGTCTGGAGCCATGGACTCTCTTAATTGCTCTATAAGGACCATTTCCTTAAGATCTTGGGTTTTCCCCAGAGAAGTCCATTTCTCCAAGTATGTCTCTATTCGTGCAGAGAACTGGGGATAGGTTTCATTTGACAGTAGTTTAGCATTCCTAAATTTTTTCCTATAAAATTCTGCATTCTTTTCATATCTTAACAAAAGAGCCTGCTTTAGCATGTCATAATTTTCCTGATCACCTCTGCTCATTTTTGCAAAAACTTCATAAGCTGCCCCACGAAGTCCTTGAGATAACTTTAAGCTCCACCTTTCTCTCTCTAACCCATACGTGGTAGCTAATAGTTCATACCTATTTAGATAGCTCTCTATATCATCGTCTTTCTCAACAAAATGATCTAAATGAAAATTCATAGCTGAGGTTGAGGCTCCTTGGCTAGCAGTGGCATCAGAGGCAAAGGGACTGGCACCATTTTCAGGAGCATGGCCCTGAAACTCAAACTCCCTAAGTCGTAACTCATGTTCCCTTTGTAATCTTTTATCTTCTGCTTCCCTTTCTGCAGCTAATTTCTTGTCTTCTCTTTCTGCAGCTAATTTCTTCTCTTCTCTTTCTGCAGCCTGTCTTCTTTCCTCGGCTTCCCTTTCTGCAGCTAATCTTTTGTCTTCTCTTTCTGCTTCCAATTTCTTAGCCTCAGCCTCAATCTGCAACCTCTTAGTCTCAGCCTCAGCCTCAAATTGTAACTTCTTAATTTCCCTTTCAGCCTCTAACTTTCTTTCGGCTTCAAACCTTCTTTCTTCGCGTTCAATAAATTTGTCACATTCCGTAGTGACATAGGCAACCATAACTTGCCCATCTAATCCTAACTCTTTTGCAGTCTGAACAGCAGCAGATCGAAATTTGGCCAGGTCCGCCATTGTCTATCAGGTAAATTTTTACAATGTCTAACCAACAATTCAATCTCTAAATATATATCTAATGGACAACACAGGCACCGAGAGCTCAACCTTATTTAATTCCACCCAAGGATACCTTTTAATTCTTATATTCCCTGAAGTGAATTACCCCCCACTATTTTTAATAGGTAAAGATTCAAAATCCCAAGAGCGAGACCCCAATATATGTGGTGAAGTGGGATGTTATAAATATTTATAGGGGACTTAGTGTACTGACTGAGATCAGCTGTGAAGGTATATATATCTAATAAGAGTAGTGTATTATATATAACCTTACTTGCTGCCACATATGTATACCTCAGTCAGAATTATTCTGGAATAGTGTGATGACTACGTTATATGTCTAGGGTATGTGTATGATGAAGTGTAAGTCAAAACAACAACAGACAGATAAACAATTTAATTTATTCCACTACACTTGACAACACTGTGACACTCACATACATAAAACACTCTACGAGGATATCTTAAAGGAGTCACTGATAACTTTTCAAATAACAATATGTATTCATTGCTGTCATGAATGTATATGTGTCCTGATTCAAATACAAAGGGAACCAGGAATCACAATCAATTTTAATTACAAGTTATATGTACAGAATTTATCAATATGAATATTGTAGTGACATATATTATTAAAAGTATCCTATGTGTGTCAGTTGTGTAGTAGTAATATGAGGTAATACTGGTTTTGTTTTGTTCAAGCTCTGTTGGTATTTGTCATCATGACTTCAATAGTTTGTCTTTATTGGAACTAGTATTGGAGATGTTCTCAGTTCCTGATATTAAAACAATTAAATTCCCCTCTTAATTGTATTTTTACACTGTCATTTTAAGATGGGGGTACATAATGTTGAGCTCAGCTGGCCACATCAGCTTATCTTGCGTGATGGCGGCAGGAAAAGACTCCTCTGCTCGATTTCTCCCCTGGGCTCTGGAGACACCTCACTGATAGCTAAATGGACCAAGGAGTATGCTGTCCGACTCTGGATTCAGCAAAGCTCTGACCAGGTGCTGCTCAATAACGTTAAGACCACAGTCCCTGAAAACAAGAAGGATGTACCTTCTACTTCATAACTAATTGATACTCTAGTTCTACACTGAGCACAATACATCACAAACATTGAGTTCAGAGCGTTAGGCCAACTGTCAGCTTCATCTGAAATACTTTATACCAGTATTTCCCTCCCTAATGGTTACTACGCCTCTGCAATTCCAGCATTATTTCTGTCTAATCAATAATCTAGGTGTCAGTGTACTGTTTGGCCATTCCATGCAGTTTTACTTTCCTCCGACACCTTCTGTTCAGGCTGGAGCATTATAGGCTTTACATCATGTTCGCTACTGAACTACACATATATACAGGCATAAATTAACAATTTACATTCAATTTTCATTAAAAGATATTGAATATTTCAAGCTTACCACAATTCATAGAATAATAAACAGTTTCGTTGACTGGCAATGGATATAGCACAACTCCGATCTGCCGATGTTCCAGGCTTTATTTTATATAAAATATACACTGGTGCTCAACGTACTGCTTCTTAGTAGGTTTATTACAAGATGTGGCAATGAACAGACGCTCTGAATCAAGTATATTCGCAGCTCTACCCAATGAAACCACGTCTCCACATCTTTTCAAAAAAGTACCCCGTCTATTCGTTTCCCATAACAACACAAGATAGTATTTATAGCCCGACCAATCGTGTTTAGTCTTATATTTGTTGCGCTCCAATCAATTAGGAGTTAACATGGTAGGCTATTTCCGTAACGTAAGGTTTTTTCAAACACGTTATAAAAAAATTTTATGAGCAGAAATGATTTCATGCTGTCAGGCATCCCCACTATTTTATTTTGGTTATAATTTATTAATTCCTAGACTATTTGCGTAACGTTTTACATATTCTTTGTCAGCAAGCCCTAAGGAACCCAAATATACAAATTTAAAAAGAGCTAAGTGGCTGCGTTCAAAATATGCAATTTCTTCTACCTCCTGTTTCGAAGATGTGCTGTCTGGGTACTGTAATGTTTTCAAACGTAAACCCATCTAATGTTATCTTTTCTAATAAGCGTTTTTCAGGATTTTTAAAACCTAACTCTGGGAAGGTTAGTGTTTTTATCACTGTCCGTCTGAAAAAAAGTTAGTGCATGTGGCCTTACACGCGTGATAGTAGTAATTGTGTATCGCGCGACGCGTGTTGGGGGTGGCATTAATAGCGAGACACGTGTTTAGTGTTGCATGCGTTCCTGATTTTCAGCCCTCCCTTCTTTCTATTTGAGTCCATCTGTTCGTTCGTTTTGGTAACGTAGTATAATTAATGTTAGGATTAATTTAGGTCATTACGCAGTGTGCCTCTCAATGTTTTTCTTAGAAATGCAATACCCGTTTTAATGTGTTGTGGAAACGCTTGTATTTATGCAGTGGCTTATATTTAACGTGGAAACGTTACAATTTGCAGACGAAGCATAAAACAAAGGGGGATTTCGAGTACATTCTTTGTGACAGCACTGTTATTTTACCATTGCTCTTTTCTTTATTAGAATTTATTTGTTAGACTTTATATTTACCTGATAATTTATATATGTGGATTAGAATATTTCACGACACCTCCCCTCTTAAAACAGACATTATATGTCAGTCCTTTATTCTATATACACATAGATAAATGTAAGTCAACTTGACTTTACTCTGCTGTGGTGCTATCATGGTTTTATGTAGTTGGGTCCATTCAGAGTAGGCACTACTCATGAAATCTGCCTCAGACTTCTACAACCAATAATATATTATTGGTTATGTTACTGAACAGCCGCAAGTGTGAGTGCTTGTCTTAATGCTGCTTTGCAACCCGTATTCACCATTTCTCTTCTCTGAGTCTGCGCAATGACATGTCCAGAGAACATTATATTTCCCTCAAAATGTACGTTATGAGGAGATAACATATACCTGGTGATAGCAGAGTTTTCGTAGTGGATCCCATAATCTTCTTATTATCCTGTATGAAACATTCGGAATATCCTCAATCAAAGAGGCAACTCAGGGATTCATTACGTTCCTCCGAAATGTTTACATCCAATAATTTTCTCATCATTCTAGAGAAGACACTAGGCGCATTCTTCAATCCAAATGGCAATCTATTAGACTCATAGTGTCCTTCTGAGGTACTAAAAGCTAGGTATGGTCTAACCTCAGGCTTTACTGGAATCTGATAGTATCCTTTACTCAGATCCACTTTTGAGAAATATTTAGCTTTATTTAGCCTGGCAAACAGCTGATTTGTATCCGGCAATGGATCCACCTGTCCTTCTGTAATAGCATTCAGTCTCCTGTAATCTATACAGAGTCTATGTTCTCCAGAGGGCTTCCTTAAGAGTACAACACCGGAACTATACGAAGATTCACTGTGCGAAATAATTCCTTCCTTCAACAGATAGTCTATCTCTTCCTTCAAAGCTTTCTCCTTAGCAAACGGAATCGAATATGGTTTCATACAGACAGGTGTGGGGTCTATCAGTTTCATATCATATTCCAATAGGTTTGTATGCCCTGGTCGGTCTGTTAACACCTCTGCATGATTATTTAGAACCTGTTGCACTCTCTCTTTCTGAGTTTTCGTTAAATGTGTACTGATTTTCACCTGTGCTGCTGTCTCACAGGGGTGTAATGGATATTCAAATGATGAAAGTGGTTCCTTTTTCATCTCCATGGCGATGGACAAGGTCAACAAGTGTGTCTCTTCCTGATGTTCTCTTTCCAAATATTTCTTCAGGAGATTCACATGATAGATTTTTTCTTTCCCCTTCTTATCTATCTTATAATTTGTTCTAGACACCTTCTCTAGAACTGTATATGGACCTTGCCATCCAATCTGTAACTTATTCTGACTCCCGGGCAAAAGAAGCAGTACTTTCTCTCCCACAGCCAAATTTCTGTCTTTCGCCTTCCTGTTATAATAGGCAGCATGTTTCTTCCTGGCTTGTTTCAAATTTTCATTGGCAAGTTTCCAGCCAGTTTTTAAACGAGTGGTCAGCTCATTCACATATTGGTATGAAGATGTAATGTTTTCCTCTGCCTTTTCATCAGTCCACGTTCTTAACAAAGCTACATATGGACCTTTAATTTTGTGGACCTATTTGTCCATGCACCGGTATGGTCTCTTCCACTCGAAGCTCTATAGTGATGATTTTTCCTCCCAGAATTATCATTCACAAAACGACCGCTACCAATTCTTTTCCTGGGGCTTTCTCCCCACTTAAAATTCTTGATGAGAGATTTCCTCTCTACATCCTCTTCCTCCAGTTTGTTTAAGTCCGATTGAGGGATTTTCGGCTTATCCTGGGGTAAGACATCTTTTTGCACTCTCCGCATAGTGGCCATTGTAAAACAGTTAAGTGAAGCTTGTCCGTGAAAAGGGGCTTCCCATTCCATTTGGTCCACTTTATCAAATCTATATTTCTTTTTATTGTCAGGCCTAATTTTGCCCCATGGCGTGTCCAGGTCCTGATCCATGTTCCCACTTGTGGGTGTTCCCTCATGTGCTATGCTACACCTTTCTACAAAATTCTCAATGTCCCATCTTGCTTTGGGCCAATAATAATTGTGAGCCACCTTTTGAATGATGGTACCTATTTTCTCATGGTCCCCATCTGGTTTCACATGTAGGCTCCTTATTAATTCTGCCCTGTATCTTTTAGGAAGTACCAGCTGTCCCTGACCTTTGGATCTAGCTCCAGTCTTCCTATACATCAACTTGTTTTTCATGTAAAAATCTCCCTTGCCTGGAGTTGTATGACAAGTTGACAATTTTCTGTAACAAGGCTTGAGTGTTTTATCCCCAGCCTGTGCCTTCCTCATCTCTTCTGGAGTGGTATCCAACATAATATCCTCCTCCTGTCTTGAGGTCGACCTGACCTGAAGGGTGGCCATATACACAGGTTTCCTTCTGCAACGGTCAGTGTCATGATTGTCCATCTGACAATTTTTACACCACCTTTTTTCCTTGGTTGAAAGATTTTCTTTCATCATATTTCCTTTCATCGAATTGTGGGGTTTTATTTTTATTTTCATACCGTGGCCTATCAAACTGGTGCTTACCTTTGTTTTGATCCCTAGGATCAAATTTATTAAAGTTCTGTGGTGCCCTAAAGTTATCCACTTGTTTCTTTTTATTACCTGTTACCTCTGCTTGAGCTGCTTGATACCTTTCAGCAACATTTAGCAACTCACCCAGCCTCTCTGCACCTTGTTCCATGAGAAACTTTCTCAGGTCTGGAGCCATGGACTCTCTTAATTGCTCTATAAGGACCATTTCCTTAAGATCTTGGGTTTTCCCCAGAGAAGTCCATTTCTCCAAGTATGTCTCTATTCGTGCAGAGAACTGGTGATAGGTTTCACCTGACAGTAGTTTAGCATTCCTAAATTTTTTCCTATAAAATTCTGCATTCTTTTCATATCTTAACAAAAGAGCCTGCTTTAGCATGTCATAATTTTCCTGATCATCTCTGCTCATTTTTGCAAAAACTTCATAAGCTGCCCCACGAAGTCCTTGAGATAACTTTAAGCTCCACCTTTCTCTCTCTAACCCATACGTGGTAGCTAATAGTTCATACCTATTTAGATAGCTCTCTATATCATCGTCTTTCTCAACAAAATGATCTAAATGAAAATTCATAGCTGAGGTTGAGGCTCCTTGGCTAGCAGTGGCATCAGAGGCAAAGGGACTGGCACCATTTTCAGGAGCATGGCCCTGAAACTCAAACTCCCTAAGTCGTAACTCATGTTCCCTTTGTAATCTTTTATCTTCTGCTTCCCTTTCTGCAGCTAATTTCTTGTCTTCTCTTTCTGCAGCTAATTTCTTCTCTTCTCTTTCTGCAGCCTGTCTTCTTTCCTCGGCTTCCCTTTCTGCAGCTAATCTTTTGTCTTCTCTTTCTGCTTCCAATTTCTTAGCCTCAGCCTCAATCTGCAACCTCTTAGTCTCAGCCTCAGCCTCAAATTGTAACTTCTTAATTTCCCTTTCAGCCTCTAACTTTCTTTCGGCTTCAAACCTTCTTTCTTCGCGTTCAATAAATTTGTCACATTCCGTAGTGACATAGGCAACCATAACTTGCCCATCTAATCCTAACTCTTTTGCAGTCTGAACAGCAGCAGATCGAAATTTGGCCAGGTCCGCCATTGTCTATCAGGTAAATTTATACAATGTCTAACCAACAATTCAATCTCTAAATATATATCTAATGGACAACACAGGCACCGAGAGCTCAACCTTATTTAATTCCACCCAAGGATACCTTTTAATTCTTATATTCCCTGAAGTGAATTACCCCCACTATTTTTAATAGGTAAAGATTCAAAATCCCAAGAGCGAGACCCCAATATATGTGGTGAAGTGGGATGTTATAAATATTTATAGGGGAATTAGTGTACTGACTGAGATCAGCTGTGAAGGTATATATATCTAATAAGAGTAGTGTATTATATATAACCTTACTTGCTGCCACATATGTATACCTCAGTCAGAATTATTCTGGAATAGTGTGATGACTACGTTATATGTCTAGGGTATGTGTATGATGAAGTGTAAGTCAAAACAACAACAGACAGATAAACAATTTAATTTATTCCACTACACTTGACAACACTGTGACACTCACATACATAAAACACTCTACGAGGATATCTTAAAGGAGTCACTGATAACTTTTCAAATAACAATATGTATTCATTGCTGTCATGAATGTATATGTGTCCTGATTCAAATACAAAGGGAACCAGGAATCACAATCAATTTTAATTACAAGTTATATGTACAGAATTTATCAATATGAATATTGTAGTGACATATATTATTAAAAGTATTCTATAGTAATATGAGGTAATACTGGTTTTGTTTTGTTCAAGCTCTGTTGGTATTTGTCATCATGACTTCAATAGTTTGTCTTTATTGGAACTAGTATTGGAGATGTTCTCAGTTCCTGATATTAAAACAATTAAATTCCCCTCTTAATTGTATTTTACACTGTCATTTTAAGATGGGGGTACATAATGTTGAGCTCAGCTGGCCACATCAGCTTATCTTGCGTGATGGCGGCAGGAAAAGACTCCTCTGCTCGATTTCTCCCCTGGGCTCTGGAGACACCTCACTGATAGCTAAATGGACCAAGGAGTATGCTGTCCGACTCTGGATTCAGCAAAGCTCTGACCAGGTGCTGCTCAATAACGTTAAGACCACAGTCCCTGAAAACAAGAAGGATGTACCTTCTACTTCATAACTAATTGATACTCTAGTTCTACATTGAGCACAATACATCACAAACATTGAGTTCAGAGCGTTAGGCCAACTGTCAGCTTCATCTGAAATACTTTATACCAGTATTTCCCTCCCTAATGGTTACTACGCCTCTGCAATTCCAGCATTATTTCTGTCTAATCAATACTCTAGGTGTCAGTGTACTGTTTGGCCATTCCATGCAGTTTTACTTTCCTCCGACACCTTCTGTTCAGGCTGGAGCATTATAGGCTTTACATCATGTTCGCTACTGAACTACACATATATACAGGCATAAATTAACAATTTACATTCAATTTTCATTAAAAGATATTGAATATTTCAAGCTTACCACAATTCATAGAATAATAAACAGTTTCGTTGACTGGCAATGGATATAGCACAACTCCGATCTGCCGGTGTTCCAGGCTTTATTTTATATAAAATATACACTGGTGCTCAACGTACTGCTTCTTAGTAGGTTTATTACAAGATGTGGCAATGAACAGACGCTCTGAATCAAGTATATTCGCAGCTCTACCCAATGAAACCACGTCTCCACATCTTTTCAAAAAAGTACCCCGTCTATTCGTTTCCCATAACAACACAAGATAGTATTTATAGCCCGACCAATCGTGTTTAGTCTTATATTTGTTGCGCTCCAATCAATTAGGGGTTAACATGGTAGGCTATTTCCGTAACGTAAGGTTTTTTCAAACACGTTATAAAAAAAATTTTATGAGCAGAAATGATTTCATGCTGTCAGGCATCCCCACTATTTTATTTTGGTTATAATTTATTAATTCCTAGACTATTTGCGTAACGTTTTACATATTCTTTGTCAGCAAGCCCTAAGGAACCCAAATATACAAATTTAAAAGAGCTAAGTGGCTGCGTTCAAAAAATTCAATTTCTTCTACCTCCTGTTTCGAAGATGTGCTGTCTGGGTACTGTAATGTTTTCAAACGTAAACCCATCTAATGTTATCTTTTCTAATAAGCGTTTTTCAGGATTTTAAAACCTAACTCTGGGAAGGTTAGTGTTTTTATCACTGTCCGTCTGAAAAAAAGTTAGTGCATGTGGCCTTACACGCGTGATAGTAGTAATTGTGTATCGCGCGACGCGTGTTGGGGGTGGCATTAATAGCGAGACACGTGTTTAGTGTTGCATGCGTTCCTGATTTTCAGCCCTCCCTTCTTTCTATTTGAGTCCATCTGTTCGTTCGTTTTGGTAACGTAGTATAATTAATGTTAGGATTAATTTAGGTCATTACGCAGTGTGCCTCTCAATGTTTTTCTTAGAAATGCAATACCCGTTTTAATGTGTTGTGGAAACGCTTGTATTTATGCAGTGGCTTATATTTAACGTGGAAACGTTACAATTTGCAGACGAAGCATAAAACAAAGGGGGATTTCGAGTACATTCTTTGTGACAGCACTGTTATTTTACCATTGCTCTTTTCTTTATTAGAATTTATTTGTTAGGCTTTATATTTACCTGATAATTTATATATGTGGATTAGAATATTTCAAGACAGCAGGAAAAGTTAAAACAGCAACAGGAGAAACAGTACTTTACTCTGGAAGAGAGGATGGACAGCACAATGAAGGTGCAGCCATTATTCTGCAGAAAGGAATAGAAAGGACATTACTGGAATGGAAACCCATCAACAACAAACTGATAAGAATAAGATTGAGAGGGAGATTCACCAACACTTCAATAATACAATGTTACGCACCAACGAATGACAGCGATGAAGAGCTCAAGGATGAATTCTATCAACAACTGCAGAAAGAAATGGAACACACACCTAGGTATGATCTTATCGTAGTAATGGGAGACCTCAATGCGAAAGTTGGAACACACAATACATATAATGAAAGAGTAATGGGGAAATGCAGCAGTGGAACAGCAAACGAAAATGGGGATAAATTAATAAGTGTCTGTAGCATTAACAACCTGATCATTGGAGGAACACAAAGACATTCAAAAATTAACATGGGAATCCCCAAATGGTCGGGACAGAAACCAGATAGATCACATCATGATTAATGGTAGATGGAGACATGCATTACAAGATGTGAAGGTAAGAAGAGGTGCAGATGTGGGAAGTGATCACCATTTAGTAGTAGCAAAACTGAAAGTGAAACTCAGAACGGCTGGACCAACTGTAACTACACAGAAAAGGTTTGACACCAGCAAATTGAAGGACCCCCTTACCAGAAAAGCTTTTGTGGCTGATATAAAGAAGCGATATCAATTTGCCAAAAGTCAGGAAAAGACGTTGACTGATGATATAGACCAGAAATTCAATACCATTTCAACAAAACTATATATAAGGAAAGCAGCAAATCATGCTTGGGATTCCAGGAAAGGAAGAAGCAACACCAGAAACATTAAACACCCTAAAGATGAGAAAGGAAATGTCGTAAATTTATTTTGAGAGGAAGAGTCTTAGAAATAGTGGTCCTGTTTAGAGTGGAGAATGATGGTGAAAGCTCATATAGACCAGAAATTCAATACCATTTCAACAATATAAATAAGGAAAGCAGCCAATCATGCTTGGGATTCCAGGAAAGGAAGAAGCAACACCAGAAACATTAAACACCCTAAAGATGAGAAAGGAAATGTCGTAAATTTATTTTGAGAGGAAGAGTCTTAGAAATAGTGGTCCTGTTTAGAGTGGAGAATGATGGTGAAAGCTCAGTGATTGGAAAGGTTAGAGAGTAAAAAGTTGCTTCACAGAGTGCTGGGGAGAGTAAGGACGGACTTATTTACGACAAATCGTTCCTCTCAATCTTCTCTTCAAACTCTCCTGGTCAAACAATTATTTGCCAGTTTCCAGACACACACCTGCGCTCACACCGATTTGGTGCTTCAAACACACAGAAGCACGTGAATACAAACTATATTAAACGGATAGGGGAAATTTGGGCTTTAGGTATTCCAACACAGTACTAAATAAGCTTATGCTGTTTATTAACATTAAAATCAATCACCACAATAATCATGTGTTACAGAAAAAATATCATAAGTATAGAAAATACAAATAACAAGATGGGGAGGAGGGTGAAGAAGATTGGTATCGACCAAGCCCTTCCCGCTTATTAGACAAAGATAAAACCAGTCCAAAGATAGATAGTTATCAGGAACATAGGTAATGTAACCCAACAGTGAATTTAATTACTCTGAAAGAGGTGTTACAATATTAGGTATGGGTGGTAGACAAAAATCCTGTTATTCCCAATTGTTCTTCCCTTTACTAAGAAAATGAAAAGGGGGAGGGGGGGGGGGAAACAGAGTTAACAAAATATCCCACTTAAAGGAACAATGCAGGGTATACAGAAAATGTATTACCCGGTAGGCAAGTTAACAAATGGTTTGCAAAAATTAAATCTCCTGTCATTCATGCACGCTTGTGAGGGCCCACACTCATATACTCACACACACTTACCGATTGCAGCATCAGACAATCCATAGAATTATATAAACAGCAATTACACTCTTGACATATGAAACTGTCTGGTACTTCGATGTCCCGTCCCAGATGTAGCGAGGTTAGCTGATAGCAAATATTCCCACTTATCGCCAGACTTGAAGCCTAAGAGTTATTGTGTTTTATTATATAAAAAGGAGTCTTTGGGATGGCACTGACACAGTTCGACACGGGGTAAAAATGAAGTGGTCTCTTTAATTTCGGCTCTGGTGGTAAAATTCCTTCAATGCGTGATGATCGCAACTGACCGGTAAGTTTTAAATCCAGTGAGGAAAAAACTAGGCTCAGTCACAGTTCAGGTAAATAGGTACTCTCTCACAGTAGAGCAGTAAATAAAATATCGCTACTGGCAACTGTTCATCTTCCAGTTTATCTTACAGATTGTAATTTAATTTGATGGTTTATTTAAATGTTCTTGGGTAGGCTTTCTTTCATGTAATTATGATAGCTAGGCCGCATCGGACCGCCACAAGATTAAATTTAAAATGTTTCATCAATATGTCTGGAAGTTTAAGAACCGAGTCTGGAAGACTCTGTATGATTTCTTTATTGCTGGGATTGCAAAGGTGATCATTCTATAGAAAAAGATAGAAAACCCATGACAACATAATCATACCTCAAAAATCAAATAATATTCTAACGCGCGATAAATTTACCGTTAAGACTATTATATACACTCGCGTATTTAATTATGTATTTAAGAAAACACGTCACGAGTCTAATGGTTAAAATACACATCTATATATATATATAGAACTTAACTAAATTTATTAATTATAAATTCCTTCGCGACTTTAAAAGTTACTTTAGCATTTAAGCATCTATTATTTTTTGGAAATATTATAATAGATATATCATTAAATTTACCACTGGAACTTTTGGGATGAGTTTAATTTAATAGATTTAAATAAACACAAAATCCAGTGAAATAAAATGAAAGCACTAGACCACTGATCACTTTAACAAATATATTATACCGTGCACAGAAAAAGGAATCACTCCAATGTAGCCACCAATTCAGATGGAAATCTAGCAAAATTTCTACTATAGCTAGTGAATCTTAAATCTCTGGCGACCGAATGATAAAATGGCTTTCTTCGTGGTCTGTATATATCTAACTGGAATGCAAGATTGGGGGGACATGTTAGAATTTGACACCTTTTTAGATCTCAGGAGACTTTTGGGGATCTGACCGCCAGACTAAAGAGAGATGCCGCCCCTGGTCTTCTGTATCTCCGCTCGCTGCGTCCGCGTCGGCTTTCCCGTTCGCTCCCACTGCGATCGGTTCTGTGGTTAACACCGAGATGCGAAATACCGGCAAGAAACTTGCGTCGCTCGTTGCAGGGACCACTACTGCCTTTGATAGCGCCGCTAGTCAATCCTCTGTGCCTGTTTGATCGTGTGCCGCTACTTTCTGTTTGATTCTGGCATCGCCCCCACTGGGCCAACTTAATGAAAATAACTGCATATGATTGCTCAAGAGATATCCGTGGGCGTGATTTAACCTCTCCTTAAATCAATGCGATGACCAGAATGTACGGTAGATAAACTGTCCACATATTAATCAGCAAACGTGTTGACAATCTGCGTGGAACGGTTGCATGCTAATGAGTCCAGGTGGAAAAAAAATCCCGTTTGACGAAAAGTTAACACAATATTCGGGGGCACTGATGTTATCCGAAGGGGTCGTTACAAAGGGTCGTACCATATCATACAACAATTCAGGGTCAGCTGAGTTCGTCTGTCACAGGAAAGGAAAAGAAAGAAAACAGAAGCGAAGTCCCGCAGGTTAAAGCAACTATATAGTGAACAATACAGTCTATTGGACAAGGAAGTTAAACGCCAAACCCGAGCCAACAAAAGGAATTTCCTAGACGCTCTTGCAAGACAGGCAGAAGAGGCAGCACTGAGAAATTAACAAAGCACAGTTTACAAAATAACTAAAATCATCATTGGAAAACGAGGTGCAAACAATATTACATTTATAAGAGATAAGCAAGGAAATCTCATCACGACAGCAGAGGGACAGGAAACAAGATGGGTAGAGCATTTCAGAGAAACTCTGAACAAGGAACCACCAGAGACACAATTGAATGTTCCTGAGGCTGAAAACGATCTAGATGTTAATACAGACATTCCACGAAAAGAATAAATCATCACAACAATCAAAGGGTTAAAGAATGGAAAAGCTCGTGACCATGATATTTTAAATGCAGAGCTATTTAAGACAGACCCTGAGCTAGCAGCAGAACTATTAGAACCACTATTTGCACAAGTCTGGAAAACAGGGACAACACCAACGGAGTGGAACAAAGGAATAATTGTCCAATTGCCCAAGAAGGGAGATCTTGCAGACTGCAATAATTGGAGAGGAATCACTCTTCTCTCAGTTCCCATCAAAATATTAGGCAGGATAATTATACAGAGAATTTCAAAAGCAGTAGATCACAAACTGAGGAGAGAACAAGCAAGATTTAGAAAGAACAGAAGATGTGTAGATCATATATTTACCCTCAGGAACATTATAGAGCAGTGCTCAGAATGGCAAAGACAGCTGTACATTAATTTCGTTGATTTTGAAAAGGCTTTTGACAGTATACATACGGACAGTTTATGGAAAATACTGAGGGCTTATGGAATTCCAAGCTGCATAGTGTCAATCATAAAAAGCCTCTATGTCAACTTTACGTGTAGCGTTGGGCAGAGCAACCTAACCTTTGAGGTGAAGACAGGAGTACGACAGGGATGCCCCTTATCAACCACTCTATTTTTAACGGTCATAGACTGGGTGATGCGCAAGACAACAGAGGGCAGTCCAAGAGGAATAAGATGGACTACATTTTCTACATTAGAAGATCTGGAATATGCAGATGACATTGCACTACTAGCACATTCACATCAACACATCCAGGAAAAAACGGATAGACTTAATAAGTATAGCCAGCAGGTGGGCTTGAACATCAATCTAAAGAAATCAGAGGTCATGACGCTCAATGTGAGCAACCCTGAGCCCACATCAGTAAGGAATCAGCATCTGGAACAGACAGACACCTTCACATACCTAGGATGCATAGTAACACCAGACGGCGGAGCAAGCAAAGACATCAACAACAGAATGAACAAAGCAAGAACAGCCTTTTTTAGTCTAAACAACATCTGAAAGTCCTCTCAGTACAGCACAAGGACAAAATTAAGACTATATCAGAGCTGTGTGCGTTCTGTGCTTCTCTATGGTGCGGAATGCTGGAGAGTTACAGGGAAGGAAATGTCGAAATTGTCATCTTTTTACACAACATGCCTAAGAAAAACTCACCGAATCTTTTGGCCGAATACCATCACCAACCAAGATCTGCTTACTCGGAGCAACGAAGAGGACATGCACACCATCATAGCTGGCAGACGCTGGAGCTGGGTTGGCCATGTCCTCAGAAGAGACCCCGATGCCATCACAAGAACAGCTATGCTATGGACCCCTGAAGGAAAACGAAAGAGACGCCGACCAAAAACAACTTGGCGGAGGACTGTGGAGGCTGAGATGCAAAGAATGAACCAGAGTTGGGGCACTGTACGAAGGATGGCCACCGACCGAGCAAAGTGGAATCAATTTGTTTGTTCCCCTACAAGACGCCACCGGGCGTGATGGCCACTGACTGCTTTGACGGTCGGAGGCTAAGGATCAAAGAAAAAGAAGAAGAAGAAGGATGTTAATCTTAATCAGAATGGACCGCACGGCACTCCAGGAAAACCCATAGGTGCTCAGTCTCCCTCAGCAATGTCGAAGAGTATGAATGCTAATTGTACCTGTAGCATGCTGGTTGTACATACGACGAATGCTTCCTCTTTCACGTCCACCTCTGCTAGTCCCACGTTTGATGCCAAACTCCAACAGTCTCAGCCTTGTTGATTCATCCATTGCAGGGTCATTATCTAGCAGGCGATCATTAATTGCCGTTGATATCTCTACCTTATCCATGTCCAGCGTCCCCACTATGGGTGCTCTCGAGGCCAGTCTGTCAGCTCTCACATTGCCACGGACCCCTGCATGACCATGATAGTAGATCCACACCAGTTCTTCAAGACTTGAGGATTTTATTGATGTTTTCCATTCCTGCTGCAGCCATTCGTTCTGAACTTTCCGAAGCATGGCTTGAGAGTCCGACAATATAACTGCCCTGGTTGATGGGGTTTCAGACAGCCACCTCAGTGCTGCAGTAACTGCCTCTACCTTCATTCTCATGCTGGAGGTTGTTGTCATGTAGGCTCCACTCTGTTCAGCAACGACCCTGCCCTTTATTCTCGCAGAGTAGCCCCATCCTGATTAATTTATCCAGTTCTCCCCTGTCTTACTCCAGTCTTCCCCTTTGGATATATTTTCAACCCTGGTCACCTGACCAATCGTGGCCTGTGCCATCCATGACATCCCCCTCTTTATTCTTGCTCCTTTGATGTCAGCTACGTTCTCACGTATGGGCTGTCTTTTGTTGGTGGTTACTCGCATATAGGCTTTTGCCTGGGCCATCGCATATCTGGATCTAACTGACAGCAATCCGAAAGAGAAGTATTGCGAAACGATGTGGCCTATCTTTTACATATATTTAAAGAGTTAAATGAGGTTCTTCTTAAGCTACAAGGAAATGAGATCAGTCTGATTAAAGTGAAAGGAATTATCATGGGGTTCATCAACAAATTGACATTAAATAAAAATAATCTTAGTCGCCGAGAACTTTCTCATTTTCCATGTTTACTGCAGTTAGGCTTAAAGATTCAGATTTAGAGGTTTATTGCAGTCATTTGGACGCTATTAAAAATGATATGAGCATAAGGTGTAAAGACTTCGAAGAACTAATAATACCGGATTGGGTGATTAATCCGTTTGAATCAGACGTGGAACAAGTTAGTCAACATTTACAAGAAGAATTAATTGAGCTTCAAAATGACTTTGAGGCAAAAGTACGATTCAGTCACACACATTACGAAAAAATTTTGATCCAGCAGAGGCTTGCGTATCCCGTTCGTTGGTGTGAAACTAAATTGCTAATTACAGCATTCCCAACGTCGTATTTGGTAGAGAGGGGGTTCTGTGCAGTAGTGTTGCTGCTACAAAAGCAACGAAACCGACTGCAGATTTGTAACAGGATTTTAACAAACTTATAACCAATTATTATAAAACTGGCTGAGTCACACCAAGCGCAAGGATCTCATTAAGCTTCATTAGTAAGTGAATTTTTATATAATTATATCATTATTATCAACTAATAATGTTTTTAATTGTTTCATGTTTAAAGTGGTTACATAAGGAGAGGGTTAAATATTCAGATTTGAAGATATTTATGCAGTCATTTAGGCGCTATTAAAATTATATGATTATGATAGTTATAGAGTTGTAAGAACTAATTTTATATCATTTGCTCCGCCAATTTGTAATTCAAGGATAATGAACTTGTGGTGTATATAATTCCGTACTTAAACACATATTTAATATAACTACGCTTTTATAAATGTGCTTTCTCTCTTTCTTTAAATTATAAGAAAATATAACTCCTTAACTGCATTGCTTTTTAAAAAGTATGATGGAATATATGTATGTGTGTGTGTGTGTGTGTGTGTGAGTGTTTGTGTATACACGATAAAGAGCAAGTGGGTGCCAAAAGGGTGGGGGGCTTTTTAAAATATTAGTTGTCAAAAGGGGGCGTTGCTACTATCAGGGTTGAGAAACACTGCTCTAGATCAATTGCGACAGCCATCGTTTCTCTTTTGCCCTGGAATCCCTCGTACACATCGTACGCAAACGTCCCAGCGTTACCCCATGTAGTTTTCATAGGCCTATAGCTACCCAGGGTATCAGGAAGGATGTGTGCTCATTACTTGTCTTGCAACTATCTTTTCAAGTAATTTACCATAGACATTCTGTAGTGTGATAATTAGATAGTTGCTGAGAAGTGTGGGATCTTTGCCAGGTTTAGGAAGTGGCCGAAGGTAACTGTTCAGCCAGTCTTCCGGCACCTCAGCATATTCAATCCGAACACATAATACGAATGCGATTAACATTCGTGGGTGGAAAGCATGAAAATGGGCCTGTTAGTTTGCGGAGAACAAATGTACTCAGGCATTTGTTTATTTCTAATTTGTCACAGTTCGTGGTTACAAGACACCAGACTTAAGTACTTAAGTTCCTACGCCACTAGTGTGAGAGAAGAGTATCACCACCAACCGCCTACAGTGGACGAATTATGTGGAGAAGTGTACTGATCACCAAAAAGAAGTGACGGAAACAACGGCTGCAGGACTCAGCTGGAGTTAAGTTGTGTGTAACAGGCTACAGAAAAATACGGACATTAGTATTATTCACGCCCTACCAAAACCTCAATGAGGAAAAATTTAATATAACTTTCAACCCCTTTAATCCTTATTTTAACTTGTTGAACTAATTGACTATTAAATTTGTTGCATGTTATTTTAAACTAAACAATAATAGTTGATTCAGTTTATTTGTACGAAAGCAAACGTATGAGCCTATTTTCTTGATAAATATATACATGTATATATATATATATATAAATATAGAGCCATTACTTATAAGAGGGCATTCGTTGGATTATTCCAACTGGGGGCTTGACGGGCCGAATCATAGTGTGACCGTGTGGCCAGAAAGATGTAATTTTAGACGGCATAATTAATTGTCTATCTGGTCTATAGTGTATATTTGTGCTCATGCTGGCATTCTCACACGGGAATGGGCGATTTAAACGAAACACACCTTTGTCATCCGTGAAGAGGACAAACGTGTGAGACTCAGAAGATATAATGGGAGACAGCCCTTAGTTGTTAGACATCCTGGCGCTGCCTGACACCAGAGGAAAACACCTTTTTGAGCACAAAACCGTAAGTAGTGGGACTCGGGCAACATATATCGTGGGAATATTACCATTAGTGGGTGGACCTTGAGTTGTGTCGATTAGGAAGATAATCTTTACTAAGATGTGATCTCATGTCATCCAAACTGAGCATAGGACTCCTGATTTGCTCCCTAGAGGGATGGGCGGAGCTTTGCCTGACATTTTGTCGTGGCTATCATGTGGTACAGGAGTGGATGTGTAGATTTAAACTGAAACAGTGAGAGAGTCAAGTCAGAGTTGAGAAGGAGCCAGATCGTCTATTGTTTGATATGCATCCTCGGTATGATACACCAGTGAGGTAGAGGATTTGATATCGCATATGTTGCGTCTGTGCTAAGAGAACTAACGACAAAGAGGTATGCTTACAAATGATTACATTTTTATAATACTTTAGATTTAGTAATATTAGGTTTAAGAGTTATTGCTTTTTAGAGTTTGTCTATTTATAACAGTTTGATAGAAGCTGATTTGCGATGTATGTGTTTTCTAGTGTAATTTCACGTATATCGTTATTTTCAACCGTGAGACTCTGTGTGTTAAATGTGTAAAGTACTAAGGTTCTTTAGAGCAGCTAGGCCTCTCACATACTGATAAATTGATGTCATTTAGACCAGTGCGCTGTGTGGAATATTTCATCATAGATAGAAGTGCTTCATTTAAGGTTTCTCTCGCGTGATGATGTAGTTAGTATTTAGTATGAGTATGAAGGCATTATTGTTGACTTAAATATGTTTATTGTATGATTACACATATACACAGACCTGCATGAACACACACAACACACATACACACATGGTAATTTAAGCGCATCTACCAGCATATTTTCATACATGCGTAACACCACACACAACATACACACACACACATGGACATATAAGTGCATGTACTTGCATATTTTCACACATATGTATGTATTATTACGTAGATGATGTTTGTTCATTAGTGCGATGCTAGTTTATTTTGTTTCATTTTATTTCAGAGTCTGTGCTGGGTTATATGTTGTTACGTAGAGAATACCTAAACAGCTTGGTTAAATGGTGTTGTATAGGAATTACCTGCAAAAGGTAAACTTGTGGACAACATTGTTTTCTGTATGATTCATGTGCTACCTGATAGGGTTTCATTAATAAAAGTGGGACCCCTGTCATCAAGAGTTTTTCTGTGACTGCGGAACGTTTGTGAAAATAGGCCAGAGAGAGTGCGACAACATTACATACGAATTCTAATTCTTCTTCACACATCGTCTTCGCACTGTCACAATAGCATAACCCCTTCACAAAAGGCGACGGACCAGATAATAAGTTAAACAAATTTGTTCAGCCCTTAAGCAGCGGTTTGTTCTTGACTTCTGGGAATATCTTGTGAACGCTCCCCTAAGGTAGAAAAGATATTCCTCTTTTAACTACATCTTTGCCAAGAGAAATCTTGCGCGAAGATAGATACCTTGGACGACCTACCTTTAGATACGCTTGCGTGGTAACCATTAGCGGACCACAACTGCAAAGCAGGGGGAGGCAATCCCGTGACACATGGAACCCCTTCCTTGGAAATGCGTTTTGTGTGTTTGTAAACTAGCGGACACAAATTACTCCTGTCCTTTCTTTGTGATGAATCTGGCCAACAATAATTAAACTGTTCTTTTATCTCATTGGCAGAAACACACAATCAATCATTAATGGGACTACCATTACCGTTTATATTCTTCAGATGTCAGGAATCACAATGGATGCTCATTTACTTTTTACTAAGCTAAAATTCTATTACTTTAAGAAAAAAGAAGTGTTGATAAGGCTCGTATATCCACGGAGAGTGTAACTATGGATAAGTGATAAGGATGTCGCCTATGTTCATAGATACTGTACATGTGGACAGGTCATACAGTCGATAAAACTACAAGCAAACACCCGTGGATGGTCTAAGGCCAAAAGCATCTTGATAGGTACCATAAGGTAGCTTAAGGAAGTTAGCAATTAGCTATACAACTAAAGTTAAATTCAACTAGCACTATAGAGAAGTTTACAACTGTAATATCTTTATCTCCGAGTTTATTGTGAAACGTGGATGTTTCTCGATGCGTGTGTGATGATGTAGTGGAACCGGCTTAACGGATTGTCACGAGGGGCAGAGAGATTATAATAATTAAAAGTAAGGTCGACTGTGTATTACGGGGTCCTAAAAGGGGTGGGGGGGGGGGTCACAGAAAAGCAGCACTGTAACCTGCAGAGCATGCCGGAAAAGGCGACCACTGAAAGATGGGCTTGGTTCAGTTACTCCATGCTGTAGAAACTTTCAGTCAATAAAAACGTTATCCAATATGCCAAGATCACAGACGTGGAACTGATGACAAGAGCCACACTGGTGCCACTGGAATAGGAGATTAGAAGAAGACTATCTCCCAATTGCCTAAATGTCCAGTATCACTTTGCATGAATTCTAGTGGCTCTTCTTTATTTCTTCCCTCGTTGATTTTGCGATCTATCTTTTTATAGTTTTTATAGTATTGTTTCGTTTCGTATCCTTTTGCGTCTTTTTAATTGCCGCTGTCTTAAACGTCACTTCCATAGACGTTACCAGACTAGCGCTCTTCTTTTTTATTCCACGGATATAACTACTTAGATCAGGACTGGTTTTAGCAATTTTGTTAATCCCTTTTGTGTTTCGTTGATTATTTACTTTTTTGTTTCGATATTTCTTTCTGGTTTTGTGATTTTCTTGCGTTATTATTGTTCTTTTTCCGCTCAACTCCTGTGTTATTTACTTTTTCATCTGCCTGTATTGCTCTTTCCTGTATATGTTTCTCATCCTGGTATTTCTTTGACCTGTATGTAATTCTTGTCCTTGTCACCTGTTTGTAACTGTGGCTGACGAAGGGTGAAACCCGAAACGTCCCGTGTTTCCTGTGTACCGTTAACTTGTAAAACTGATTTCATACCATTTTATTTTTTTTACTTTATATAGAAGGAGACGCCGGTGATGGATAGGACACACATGGAGAAAACCTACTGATAACATTACAAGGCAGACCTCGTTCTGTAATCCCCATAGTAAGAGAGGTGGACAGCGCCCGAAGAGTACACGGAGAAGAAAATTGGAGACAAACTGAAAGGGATAAATAAGATACATTGAGCGGATATACTATCAGAAAGACTTGTTATGAATTTGTTGAAGGCTTTTGCTAGATGGTAAGGTACAGTGTAAATGATCCCATTACACGCCCATTGAGGCATATTGAGAATATGGTGCTAGGCCCATATTTTCTTGACCATCGGCACACTAGGAGTGATGTGGTCAGCATCTTGCCGGCCGCCTTAACCTTCCCAGAGTTGCTGGTACCCTATTCATGATGCTGGGTCGACCCCGGAGTCGTTTACGATCTAAAAAATTCCAATTTGCTAGATGGGGACATGCAGGATAATGATGATGATCATAATGATGATGATGATGATGTTGATGATGATGATGAAGAGTAAGGTATTGAGAAAGGTCAGACTGACAACAGTTTCCGAAGCATTCACATCAACAAATGATCTTACTTCATTCTTCAGAAGTTGTTCATAAGGTCCCCGGCTCAATAAGGAGCGAAGGAAGAAAAGATTTAAGAAGAATTATCCCTGTTTGTGCACGCTAGTAATACAATTTGTAATTAGAACGAAGTCGAAAACGTTATATTAGAATTACTGCGCAACGTATTCAAAAGGTCAAGGAAAAGGTGGTCCCTTAGCATATACTGCCTTAGGGATGTGAAGTGTTAGAGACTTCACCATACTAGGTCCAGCTTTTTATGAAGCATGGTGACCAGTTTCCTTCCTCGCTGCCTTTGCCTTCCCTAAGTCAAGAGTAGAGTCAGGAACCCATTTGTAGCTGGGTAGAGTGGAGCTTAATGAAGGAGATAAAAATTAGACTGGTAAGATATTTTGGCCGTTTAAAAAGACATAACACCTTACTGAAGGCCATAATGGAAGACAGAGTTGAAGGCAAACGTGCAAGACGAAGACAGCGCTATAAGTGGGAAGATAACATCAAGACAAGAGACAGGAAAGAGCCTATCAGAGTGCACCATCAAGACAAGAGACAGGAAATAGTCTATCAGAGTGCACCATCAAGACAAGAGACAGGAAATAGGCTATCAGAGTGCACCATCAAGACAAGAGACAGGAAAGAGTCTATCATAGTGCACCACCAAGACAAGAGACAGGAAAGAGTCTATCAGAGTGCACCACCAAGACAAGAGACAGGAGACGTTGGAGATCCATTGTAGCCGACCTTCGTTGTGGAGATGTCTGCTGATGATGATGATGAGAGTGGAGCCTGATGGTGCCAGGTTTTAGTCCTATAGCCTGGTATCTTCGGACTCTAACTTCTTAGCGAACGGCCCTTACACAACATATACATGAATTGATAATTAAATTTAATCTACATGATGAGCTCGTTAAATAAAAAAGAGATACGCACACAAGACTAATTACTTTACTAATTACTAGGTTATTTCCTCGAACATGCATTTCATATATGTAAAATCAAAATAGCATACGTTACCATTAAATGCTCAAGATAGGCAGAAATTAGCTTGTTAATTTTCACGCTGCGTTCTTGTGACTGCATAACTAATGTTCCCTGCTGTTGTTTTGACATTTGCTATAAACAATAGCATCGCCACGTTACCTAGGTATGTTGTAATATGAGGTTTACATTGTCTTCACACTTAAGCTCCCCAAGGAGCCTCCAACAAACTTATGGAGAAAGATGAGGGAAACTGCAGTAAGACGCGGCAGCTATTTTATGTTTTCATGGGTCGATCTCTGGTCAACCTAGTAGGCTACGCTAGGTCTTAGTAAATCTTACGGGTAGTACCCACTTTTATTTATGTTCTCATCTTTCCTACTTAGCTTTTTATGAAAAAGGCCTTGTGGTCGCAACGTTGGCTGTTTTCTTTATCTTTTGTTATAGTAAGACGAATCACCTATTTTCATATCCATCCTCCCAACAAACTTATGCCAAGTTTCCCTGTCCCATGCCATCAGCTCATGATCTGTCCATATCTTCTTCATGTGTGTCTCCAGTTCTCTTCTCCGTGTATTCTTACGTCTCCCTCTTCCTCTCTTAACTTGAGGATTCTAGAATAAGTACTGCCTGAGAGAACGACAGGTGTCCTCAGTGTGTGTCCTGTCTATCGCCATCGTCTTCTTCTTACCTCTGGTTCCACTGATACTAGTTTGAATCTTGTCATCAGTTCCACATTAGTTGTCTTGTCAAATCACTTCAATCCTTCTATTTTACGTAGACACCCATTTATGAAAGTCTGCAGCATTTTGGTTGTTATTTTTGTGTCCATGTTTCAGAGCCATACAGTAGGACTGACTTGTCATTTGCATTGAAAATTCTTATTTTTGTGTTGAAGCTCAATTATTTTTATCTCCATATATTCAGTACAATGCTTATGACGTGAAAACTAACTGTGCTAAGAGCGAAAGAGTTTACGGTGATGTACACGTTAAAATCTACTGTGCTTCTGACGTGAAATCTAACTGGGCTTAGAGCGAAAGAGTTCACGGTGATGTACATGTTAAAATCTACAGTGCTTCTGACATGAAATCTAACTATGCTTAGAGCGAAAGAGTTTACGGTGATGTACACATTATAATCTAGTGCTTCTGACTAAGCGAAAATATACGGTACTGATCACGCGAGAAGCTGCAGTGTTGACTACATTAAAACCTTAAGCGTTGACCATGTCAGAACATAGACTGATGATCACATAATAGCACACACTGGTGACCGGCTCCAAATATATTATTTAATCTTGTATGTTTCCGAACATTTAAAATTGTATTATCACCTTAATGTATATTTTGTCTTGTTCTGACTTCTTTTTTTTTTAAAGTTAAACCACATGTTAAAGCCTCCATCAAATGTTCTTTCTTTAACTTCATTTATTCACTTGTTCACTCACTCAATATACCATTCACTTGTTCACTCACTCAATATACCATTCACTTGTTCACTCACTCAATATACCATTCACTTGTTCACTCACTCAATATACCATTCACTTGTTCACTCACTCAATATACCATTCACTTGTTCACTCACTCAATATACCATTTTTAATTTCTGTATCCCTTTTATGTCCGCCTCAAGTTGTCTTCTCAATAGGATTTGATGGAATTAGTAGTAATCGAATACTGCGTTATGCTACGCCACCTATTAGTGATTCATTAACATACATCTGCATTCCATGAATCGCAAAGAGTCACTTTCCGTGGCACTTTAAATTACATAAGGTATATCCTCTTTTCAAACCTGGTTCTTCCGACAATAGTAACCTTGGTAACTATAGACCAATCTCTCTAATATTATCGCTATCCAAACCACTGGAAAAACACGTACGGTACATAAAATAATACTACAACACATATTTAAGACAGATTTGTTAATTGATAGTCAGTCAGGGTTTAGACCAAAACATTCATGTCACACAGCTCTAAATAAGATGATAGACAATTCTTCTTCTTCTTCTTCCTAGTTCGTCCTGAAAAGGACGGTGGTTGCGTTGTGTCTGTTTACGCCTAACCTGTGATATCTGCACCTTTCGGTCGACACATCCGACTTCTGCACGGCATTTTTTGGGACCGGGTTTGCCTTCCCATTTCGATCCGTACTCGCTCAGCCAGACTGCACTGCTGCAGACTGTTTCCAGGACCACCACGTGGAGGTGGAGTACGGTCTTGACCAGCTCTGGTTCGCTGGTCCTGATGCAAGCAGTCAAGCTATGGGTCGCTGACTGCATTCACTATTGCTGTGGGGCAGTTTTTTGTAGACTTTAAAAAAGCATTCGATATGATAAATCATTCTATTTGAATTAGAAAACTAGAAACATCACAATTAAACCTTCAACTAGTGACGATAATTAAATCATTCCTGCCGGACAGAAAGCATGTAGTTTCTTACAATAACTCCTGTTCAAACTCAACCGTAATAGATACAGCACGAGTGTTCCTCAGAGTTCTATTCATGCTCCTCTACTTTTTAGCCATATGACCTTCCACTACACATCAAGCACTCATCCTGCAACCTATTAGCAGACGACTGTACTATTTAAACGAGTGATAAAAGTTGCAATACACTCGAGCTATCGTTAAAAAAAAAAACAACAGATAATCTGATTACGTGGAGCACCAGAAAGCGCTTGCAAATAAATATCAGTAAGAAAAAATGCATGTTAATATCAAGTAGATAAACATTTTAAAAATTCTGAGAAAACAACACTTCAGATCAACATTGGTACTTCACTAATTGAAAACTTCCTAATCTTTTGGTCGGACACCATCAGCAACCAAGAACTGCTTATTCGGAGTAACCAGGAGGACATGCACACCATCATAGCTGGCAGACGCTGGAGTTGGGTTGGCCACGAACTCAGAAGGGACCCTGACACCATCACAAGAACAGCTATGCTATGGACCCCCGAGGGAAAGCAAAAGAGAGGCCGACCAAAAACAACTTGGCGGAGAACTGTGGAAGCCGAGATGCAAAGATTGAACCAGAGTTGGGGCACTGTACGAATGATGGTCGCCGACCGAGCAAAGTGGAATCAATTTGTTACTGCCCTACAAGACGCCACCAGGCGTGATGGCCACTGACTGCTTTGACGGTTGGTGGCTATGGATCAAAGAAGAAGAAAAAGAAGAAGAATTGAAAACTTAAATGACCATAAAACTCTAGGTCAAGTCGTTGATTACCATCTAAATTGGAACTCACATGTACATGCACTGACCAAGCAAACGGAACAGAACGTTTACCAGTGAGCTAAAATCAAATATTTCCTAAATGAAGAATCAAGAAAATTGTTCTATGTATCTCAAATACGAACAAACCTTGACTATTGCTACACAATCTGGGACTACTGCTCTCTGCCAAGGCTGATGATGACTTGCTGGTAGTTAATCCAGTTCTCATCTGACTTACTCCATGTCACGTAGGGTTTATATTCATTTAATTTCCTACATCTTCTTCCTATTCGTTCACCCAAATTCTCTCTTTTATTATCTCTGTATTTCATTTTTTTCCTGTATATTTTTCATCCATTCGTTTTGCGAATATTATTTTCATATAATTCGCAAACTTTACCTGTTTCTTTCTCAAAACTGAGAATCGCGCTAGGACGATATTACGTAGATGTCAGGGCTGCAGGGCGTCATAAGGCGTGATAAGTCGGTTCGCTGAACATAGGACGTAGCAAATCGTCTACATTCTTACCGAGCGCGCGAGCTTCTTCTCGGCATTAGTCCCGGTGAGGTGTGATACTTTACATCTGCACCGGTCAGTATCCAGACATTTGTCTGGAAAATCCCAAACTGACACGGCGCTCACTTCGGCCATGGTCAGCTGTAGTGTGAAAACTGCCCTGAAATGGAGTCAGGCTGTCTGGGATTTGAAACTGACACGCGTACATCGTGGTCAGTAGGTGACAGTTACGACACGCGTTAAGCGGACGTAAATGTTGGGAGTAGGGGAGATAATTTCGCGTGGCGAAATAGTTTGGGCCCTTTGTCTGATTTTAAGATATTGGCCAAGTTTGAAACTTTAATTTCATTCTCGCTCATAGACTCACAGTAGATAGGTCGCTCGTAAACAGAATAGCTGTTAGCGAAGATCTCAGTTTGTTTCGGCAATTTGTCGAACTTCTAGACTTCCAGAAATATTTTCAGCATTTTTATTCTTAAGTTGTGCGACTACCTGTAATTCTGTGGTTGAGGTAATTAATATGATAGATATATAGATTTTGTGAGTGTTAAAGTGTTTAATCGCTTAATTCATTTTAATCTATTTCTTTAGCGCAGAAGAGAAATAAAGTGGTAGGCTATTATATTTTCTAGGGAAGCATTCAGTGGAAAGCAGAATAAAATTAAAATTTCTAGCTTATAACGGCAATTGTAGCTATTTATAAATTTAATTTAACTGCTAATACTCAGTCGAGTGTATTTTTCTAAACTAACGTATAAACTCTAGAATCCAGCCTCATGAATGGTGACGGAATACGCACGTGTTCTTAATTTATGAGGATTGCTGATTTTTAAATATAACTTACGTCACGGGAAGTTTAAATGATAAGCAAAGCTCTCTGCTTGCAAGTTTAAATGTAAGTTTTAACCAGTACAGATTCTGTTTATTATATTATATGTGTTATTTTTCCTCCACACAGTGAAAGTTTTGGGGTGACCCTAACTTTACCAGCACCTAGTAGTAGTTTCCATACTTGTGAAGAAATAGACAGTCCTTATTTTGAACCACGTGGGTTTTCTCAAGTAACACTGATCTGACGGTGCAAGTTAGACAGAAATACTAATATCCCTATAACGGGTTTTCAAAGACTGTAATGATAAATACTGGACCTTGGAGCCAGCACTTAATTTCTTCCAGAAACTCTATATAATTTGCTGCCTGGTGGCATGAATATTAACAATCATTTCCCGACTAGATTATATCTTGTGGACAAATCTGTGGTGTGACTAAAGTGAATCCTATACTGAGGGAAGGCACCGACCTGACATTCATCATTTTTTTTGAAACCTACGCTATTGACACTGTGCTCTGCTAACTCCCGCGCCTGGAATAATTGTTAGGTGACTTAATCAGACATTTGAACAAATTTGCATACCCAAGTAGTCGTTCCCGGAGACTCCAAGTTAAATACGTCTTTTGGAACTGGGGACTTCTTGGCAGAAGACTGCATTTTTTTGAGTCTGTGTGAAAATCTAAAATCAATGTGTTCCAAGAGGCAGCAAGCAAAGTCGTGAGTACAAGTATGAGAAGCCATGGCGGAATGAATGAGTGTACGCTGGTTTGAGTGATATTTTTCACTATTTTATCTCTGACACCCTGTTGCTGTCCTAATTTTTTTTTCAATCTGCATAATTTGTTGCTAAGGCTAGAGTTCTTGTGTTTTGTCTTAGGTTAAATCAGATTTTTTTTTCAAACTCTGTGCATATAATTACGAGATAAAACAAAGACAACTCTTAGACTCAAACTCTATGTATCTGTGACTCGGGCGCCATCATCTGTTCTCTTAACGGGGCCGGGCTAAACCTAGAGTTAACACTATAACGGGGCTATCATCCTTGCAACATTTCCTTGATTTTTTATGACTATGTGTATATGTATTTTCCTTGATGTACTTTCTTTGATGTTGTGAGCCGATTTTTCCTGATAATAAAATCGCTCTTGAACTTAATAATCGTGTTTGGTCAGCTCGTTCTAGATAATATATATATCATTGTTATAGTTTTCCCACGTCTGTGTGTTTACCTGTCGTCACGTGTATGTGCGTGCCTGTGAGTGATAGAAATATACGTAATATGTATATTGGTGTAGTCTGTCTGACGCTGTAACAACTGTTGTAGAAGATAGGTGAGAGAGAGAAGAATTCTTTTCGCTTTCAGAGACAGCCACTATATCAAATCTATCATCTCACGTGTGTGGAAATTCTATTACCTTTCACTAACTCTCACTGAGTCTATCACCTATTCAAACCTATTCAGAAGGGACCAAACCTAGTCTTAATTCTCCTATCGGAAATCTACGACAAATGAGGGCTCGTTTCCGGTCTTTGAACTTAGAATAGGAAGACGAGTACGACAAACGTGGACTCGTCTATCTGGATTTTGTATTTAAGATTCTTATTCTGTAATAGAGTAAGAGTGTGATGTCTTGTGAGTTGTGTATCTTTTTTAAAAATAATTACCCCCTAGACTAGCGATCTGTTTACGGGCGTGCTGACCACACAAACTAATAAGTTTTTTTTCCACAGCATCTTTGAATAATATACATTTTGGTTACAGGTTGATTTTGTCGGGATATATGTTAACTGCTGATTGTAATACTAAATGCTGGTAAAGTGGTGAGTGTATAACATTCACTGGGTACTGAGGCAGAACGGCGTTTGAACTAAGTTAAGGAGTGTGTTTCGGACTTTTTGTCCAGATTAATTCCCTCCCTTACCCGATCTGACTTCAGGGGCGAACTTATAGTGGATTTTTAAAAATTAAGGGATTATTTTTCTCTTTAATTTTTGCAATATTCTTTTGCTTTTCCACTGTAGCAACTTATTTTTCAGTTGTAATCTTAACTACCATTTATTTGGCGTAGTCGTGTTTTGCATTGAGTGCTTTATTGCCGATAATAGCAGCGATAGTTAGATTTTACTTTGGAGGAGGTATCCCAGGGTTAAGGATATCATCTTTTGATTTTTGGAAATTTTTTTTCTCGTAAGTGGTAGGAACCAGTGTATCCTTTTTCCTATTTTCTTTCTCCACTAGTCTCAGTCATTGACATAATATGGCCGAGAGGGCAAAGCTTAGACAATTTCTCAGGGACGAAGCGAGAGAGGAGGGACTGGAAGGAGAGGAAGCGAAAGCTTTTGTCAGAGACGAACTTGAGAGATATGACGCGGAGAGGAAAGCAGCTGAAGCTAAAGAGGAAAAAGAAGAAGCTAGGAGGAAAGAAGAAGCAGCCGAAGCTTTACAGCAGAAGAAAATGGACGAGGAAATGGAAATTCGCAGGATGCAGCATGAGGAAAGAGAGAAGGAAAGACAGCACGAGAAGGAGAGGGAACAGAGACAGCACGAGTTGGCGCTTAAAACTCTTGAGTTCCAAAGTCGTGGTGCTGCCTCTACCTCCAGCAATGGAGAGTCTTCTCCTCATTCTTCCTTAACTGACCCTGCTAACACTCAATCCCTTCAACTAAATGCTATGTCTTTCACTCTTGAATCTTTTCCTTGTCCAAATGAGAAGATTGACACATGGTTAGAAAAATTTGAGAAAATTGCAACTCTGTACGGGTTAGAGAGGTCGCGTTGGAATATGAAACTTTCCCAGGCCCTAAAAGGTTCTGCTTATGATGTTTATTCTAAGCTGGAAAGTAGCCAACAAGACGACTACGATGTGTTGAAGAAAGCGTTACTGGAGCGCTTTGAAATGAACGCTCGCAAGTTTTTGCAACTGTTTCGCAACAGCCGGAAAGAGAATTCTGAAACTTTTCACCAGTTCTCATCTCGTCTTAAGGGATATCTAACAAAGTGCCTTGAGCTTTCGCAGCTCCCCTCTACCTATGAAGGTCTTGAGGAACTTGTTCTAACTGAACAAATAAAGAACACTTTGTCTGCTGATACCCGGAGATTTCTCGCTGAGCAGGGGGCAGAAAAACTGGAAGACATTTTGGAAAAGTCTGAGCGTTATCACAATGCGCTGGCTGAACTACCGGCCACAAAGCGGAAACCGACAGAGGAGCATTTTCGAAAACATAACCTAGAGAAATCTTCTCAGGCTTCTAACCAAAACAACCACAGAGAAACTGGACCTCAAAACCCCCCTCCTGAAAAATCCAAGTTCTACAAGAACAAGTACCCCAACCACCCCAAACAGTCTGATCAACCCGACCGACCTACATGGCAGCGTAGCCAGAAAGGACAAGGGGGCAAAGGGAGAACCCCTGAGCACGGGACATATGATCAGACCGAGCACACCGAGCCGAAACGCATCGGATGCTTATTGACAGTCTCGCAAGGCGGAATTATTGACAGTGATTCCCAACCTGTTGGGGATAGACCCTCAACGCGAGGTACTGTTACTTTGAACGGTTCTCAAACTTCTTGCTTATTTGACACGGGGCTTTCTTACGATTGCATTGTTGCCAGAAACCTGGTCAAACCCGGTCAAGAGACAGCAGAGACCGTCCAACTTTGTGGAGTTCGTAAGAGTGAGGCACCTACAGCGCTTCCCATCGCATTGGTGGAGATACACTCTGATTTTGTCAGAGGCATGATCAAAGCAGCTGTTATGGATGATCCCATCTACCCAGTCATACTTGGCGGTAGATACGTGTGTATTGGGAAACCGGAAGAGCCGATTGTGGCAGCAGTAACTACAAGAGGGCAAACCAAGAAGGAACGGGAGCCTGCGCCAAATTTGTTACCTATGGAACTTAAAGAAGCGCAATACAAGGACCCTACCTTGGCGCCCTGCTTTAGAAAACTGCCCATGGCGAAGGAACCCAAACAGCACGGGGACATTTTTTCTGAGGATGGCGTACTTTATCGGAGAACGGGCAAGCCTGACCAAGGTTACAACCAGCTCCTAGTACCGAAACAGTACAGAAGCCAAATCCTAGAAATGGGGCACTCTCTTCCCTTCAGCGGACACATGGGACAGAACGCCACAAACCAACGTATAACCACTCATTATTGGTGGCCAGGAGTAAACACTGATATTATCAGGTACGTCAAATCCTGTGCCCAGTGCCAACGTGTGCCACCCAAGCAACGGGCACCCCCAGTCCACATGGGTGAAATGCCAATAATGGGAACACCATTCGAACGGGTTGTGATCGACATTTTAGGGCCTTTCGAAAGGACTAAAAGAAGGAACAGGTTTATCCTGACCTTAGTCGATACATGCACTTTATGGGCAGAAGCTATCCCGCTAACATGCGCAGATGCCAAGCATGTCGCAGAAGCCCTCGTGCAGATTTTCACTCGGTTGGGATTCCCGCAGCAAGTGTTGACGGATAATGGATCTCCATACCGAAACCTGTTGATGGATGAGATCGTTAAGATCTTGAGGACCCAGCACATCCACACTAAGCCATATACTCCGGCCGGAAATGGGCTCGTGGAACGTGCTAATGGAAACCTCACCATGATGCTAAGTAAGCTGGCACAAGTGAAACCTGAAGATTGGGATCTCTGTATTCCTGCAGCATTATTTGGCTACAGAGAATCTCCTCATACTTCCACAGGATTTCCGCCAGCTACACTCTTATTTGGCAGACCCATTAAGGGCCCGCTTGAAGCCTTACTTCAGTCTCTGACAGACGAGAAGGCGGATGAGACAGTTGTCTCAGCCAGTAAATATGTGTCGGTTTTAAAGGAAAGGTTGAAACTAGGGTGGGACCTAGCAACGACTAACTTTAAGCGAGCTCGCACAAAGCACGCTAACCGATACAGGAAAGTCGCGGAAGAGAGAGAACTGGAAGCAGGAGAGAAAGTTTTGGTGTTGCTCCCTACCGAGAACAACCAACTGAAGATCGGATGGCAAGGGCCGTTTACCGTCCTGAAAAAGATTTCTAAGGCTAACTACCAGATCTCTATTGAAGGAAAGGAGAAGGTTTTCCATTTAAATCTCTTAAAGAGATACTTGGAAAAACCAGTGCCAACCTCCGACCATCTCCTGACGATCGCCAAAACTGACGAAGATGACGATAGTGGCAGGGATATTCCACCGCTATCACAGGAAATCTTTCAAAAATGTCAGAAGCGGCGACGCTCTTTCAAGCGCGCATGGGAGACATTCCGGGGGAAGGAAACTTTGAGGAGTGGACTTGAGTAGGAATTGGACAGAGATGGAGGGGGAAGATGAGAGGGAAGAGGACAGACACCCCGAAGCTACGGTTATAGGAAATTAAACTCCATAACGTAGACATGGAGTGCTTCCATATCTTAAAGGGGGGAGGCTCTGTCACGTAGGGTTTATATTCATTTAATTTCCTACATCTTCTTCCTATTCGTTCACCCAAATTCTCTCTTTTATTATCTCTGTATTTCATTTTTTTCCTGTATATTTTTCATCCATTCGTTTTGCGAATATTATTTTCATATAATTCGCAAACTTTACCTGTTTCTTTCTCAAAACTGAGAATCGCGCTAGGACGATATTACGTAGATGTCAGGGCTGCAGGGCGTCATAAGGCGTGATAAGTCGGTTCGCTGAACATAGGACGTAGCAAATCGTCTACATTCTTACCGAGCGCGCGAGCTTCTTCTCGGCATTAGTCCCGGTGAGGTGTGATACTTTACATCTGCACCGGTCAGTATCCAGACATTTGTCTGGAAAATCCCAAACTGACACGGCGCTCACTTCGGCCATGGTCAGCTGTAGTGTGAAAACTGCCCTGAAATGGAGTCAGGCTGTCTGGGATTTGAAACTGACACGCGTACATCGTGGTCAGTAGGTGACAGTTACGACACGCGTTAAGCGGACGTAAATGTTGGGAGTAGGGGAGATAATTTCGCGTGGCGAAATAGTTTGGGCCCTTTGTCTGATTTTAAGATATTGGCCAAGTTTGAAACTTTAATTTCATTCTCGCTCATAGACTCACAGTAGATAGGTCGCTCGTAAACAGAATAGCTGTTAGCGAAGATCTCAGTTTGTTTCGGCAATTTGTCGAACTTCTAGACTTCCAGAAATATTTTCAGCATTTTTATTCTTAAGTTGTGCGACTACCTGTAATTCTGTGGTTGAGGTAATTAATATGATAGATATATAGATTTTGTGAGTGTTAAAGTGTTTAATCGCTTAATTCATTTTAATCTATTTCTTTAGCGCAGAAGAGAAATAAAGTGGTAGGCTATTATATTTTCTAGGGAAGCATTCAGTGGAAAGCAGAATAAAATTAAAATTTCTAGCTTATAACGGCAATTGTAGCTATTTATAAATTTAATTTAACTGCTAATACTCAGTCGAGTGTATTTTTCTAAACTAACGTATAAACTCTAGAATCCAGCCTCATGAATGGTGACGGAATACGCACGTGTTCTTAATTTATGAGGATTGCTGATTTTTAAATATAACTTACGTCACGGGAAGTTTAAATGATAAGCAAAGCTCTCTGCTTGCAAGTTTAAATGTAAGTTTTAACCAGTACAGATTCTGGTTATTATATTATATGTGTTATTTTTCCTCCACACAGTGAAAGTTTTGGGGTGACCCTAACTTTACCAGCACCTAGTAGTAGTTTCCATACTTGTGAAGAAATAGACAGTCCTTATTTTGAACCACGTGGGTTTTCTCAAGTAACACTGATCTGACGGTGCAAGTTAGACAGAAATACTAATATCCCTATAACGGGTTTTCAAAGACTGTAATGATAAATACTGGACCTTGGAGCCAGCACTTAATTTCTTCCAGAAACTCTATATAATTTGCTGCCTGGTGGCATGAATATTAACAATCATTTCCCGACTAGATTATATCTTGTGGACAAATCTGTGGTGTGACTAAAGTGAATCCTATACTGAGGGAAGGCACCGACCTGACATTCATCATTTTTTTTGAAACCTACGCTATTGACACTGTGCTCTGCTAACTCCCGCGCCTGGAATAATTGTTAGGTGACTTAATCAGACATTTGAACAAATTTGCATACCCAAGTAGTCGTTCCCGGAGACTCCAAGTTAAATACGTCTTTTGGAACTGGGGACTTCTTGGCAGAAGACTGCATTTTTTTGAGTCTGTGTGAAAATCTAAAATCAATGTGTTCCAAGAGGCAGCAAGCAAAGTCGTGAGTACAAGTATGAGAAGCCATGGCGGAATGAATGAGTGTACGCTGGTTTGAGTGATATTTTTCACTATTTTATCTCTGACACCCTGTTGCTGTCCTAATTTTTTTTCAATCTGCATAATTTGTTGCTAAGGCTAGAGTTCTTGTGTTTTGTCTTAGGTTAAATCAGATTTTTTTTCAAACTCTGTGCATATAATTACGAGATAAAACAAAGACAACTCTTAGACTCAAACTCTATGTATCTGTGACTCGGGCGCCATCATCTGTTCTCTTAACGGGGCCGGGCTAAACCTAGAGTTAACACTATAACGGGGCTATCATCCTTGCAACATTTCCTTGATTTTTTATGACTATGTGTATATGTATTTTCCTTGATGTACTTTCTTTGATGTTGTGAGCCGATTTTTCCTGATAATAAAATCGCTCTTGAACTTAATAATCGTGTTTGGTCAGCTCGTTCTAGATAATATATATATCATTGTTATAGTTTTCCCACGTCTGTGTGTTTACCTGTCGTCACGTGTATGTGCGTGCCTGTGAGTGATAGAAATATACGTAATATGTATATTGGTGTAGTCTGTCTGACGCTGTAACAACTGTTGTAGAAGATAGGTGAGAGAGAGAAGAATTCTTTTCGCTTTCAGAGACAGCCACTATATCAAATCTATCATCTCACGTGTGTGGAAATTCTATTACCTTTCACTAACTCTCACTGAGTCTATCACCTATTCAAACCTATTCAGAAGGGACCAAACCTAGTCTTAATTCTCCTATCGGAAATCTACGACACTCCACTCTTCCCCTTAGAATATATTTTCAACTGTGGTCACCTGCTTAATCCTTGTTTCTGTCTGTGCCATCCATGACATCCCCTTCTTTATTCTTGCTCCCTTGATGTTAGCTGTGTTTCCATGCAGGGTTTGCCGTTTGTCTGTAGTTACTCGCATATAGGCTTTTGCCTGGGCCATCGCATATATGGATCTAATCGACAGCACTCCAAGCATTTACCTCATTGTCACAATGGGGGTATGACGCGTACAGCCCAAGACTATACGCATCCCTTCATTTTGAATGCGTTCTAGTCGTTCACATTGTGTTACTGACAGTGTTAGTATTCCCAGCCCATACTCAATGACTGACATGACGAGTTGATGATAAAGAAGAAATATACTGTTCAAAAAAAGAAACGCAACATTTTTGGTGTTACTTTTATAAAAGATATTCGCTGATTGGACACCAGTCAACCTATCGACTGTGTCCACATGGTCATTAACTTCTCGTGGTTACCTGAATTGTACTCACCTCATGATTCGTGAGGTCATGAAAGAGGTCAAGGTCAAAACAACATTTTTGACAATAACTCGTGACAGGTTCATGAGAATCCCGTGAAACTTCCTGAACACAAAACTCTCTGACCATATTATTGAATGCCGATAACAGATTGACGCTCCTCGAATAAATTCAATTGAAAATTCAATGCGCAAGTATGGCTCATCTCACTACAGAACAACGACTCATCATCATTGGACGTTTACAGACTGGACAGTCACAAAGTGTAGTGGCCAGACAATTTAATGTGGTTAGAAGCACCATTAGTCGCCTTTGGAGGCGATTTCAAGAAACTGGCTCAGTGGCAGACCGGCCGCTCAGTGGAAGACCCAGAGTCACAACTCCTGCCGAAGACCGTTTCATACGGCTGAGTCACCTCAGGAATCGACTTGCATCTGCGTCCTCTACAGTCCAGTCAATGTCAGCAGCTCGTCGAATTTCAGATCAAACGGTCAGGAACCGGCTGCACGACTCTAGTCTTTGGGCTAGAAGACCCTACAGAGGTCCTGTTCTTACGGGCCGGCATCGCCAGAACCGACTGCAGTGGGCAAACCAGCATCGTCAATGGAGCGTTGTGAATGACTGGAGACGGGTTTGGTTTAGTGATGAATAATTTTTTGTGCTCCAGCGACACGATAGACGGAGAAGAGTTTACCACAGAGTCCACGAGCGCTACGCCCAGAACAGCATTGATGAGGCTCCTCCACATGGTGGTGGAGGTGTACTGATGTGGGGGGGGGGCGATCAACTTCATGGGAAGAAGTGACCTGGTGCAAATTGAAGGACGCCTGAATGCCCAACGATACGTCGCTGAAATTCTTCGTCCTCACGTCCTTCCACTTCTGGCTGCACGAGGGTCGATTTTTCAGCAGGATAACGCTCGACCTCATGTGGCACAACTCACCACCCAGTTCCTCGCTGACAACAAGGTCCAGACCATTCCGTGGCCAGCCATGTCATCAGACATGAACCCCATAGAACACTTATGGGATGAACTCGACAGACGACTCCGCCAGCGAGACGTGGCTCCAGCCAATCTCCGACAGTTGTCTCTTGCACTGCGGGAAGAGTGGGCAGCCATCCCACAACAACAGATCCAACGGCTAATCGGATCCATGTCAAGGAGATGTCGTTCTCCGAAAGAGGCCAGAGGAGGCCATACACCTTACTGAAACGGAGGCCTCAGTCGCAAAGAATAAAAGTCCAAACCAAATTTAATGAACGTCATTTCATTGTTAAAGTCTGAAAGTTTCTTCATGCCAAGATTGAAACATTAATTCCGTAAAACAAAATTTTGGTACGAGTTTGAAATTTGGTGTCCATTACCACTGCAATAATGTTGCGTTTCTTTTTTTGAACAGTATATAATCTCTGCTCCAGATGCGCTGCGGCCATTATTTTCAGGGCTGTCAGACCTCTCCTGCATTTATGTATGATGTGATCAACATGGTACTTATACGATAGCCCGCGATCGAATTTAAATCCAAGGTATTTCAGCTTTTCTTGCCTTTCAATTTTATGTCCATTGAGAGTAATATCTGGAAAAGCAATTTTCACTATGCAGTTGTTTAAGGAACACCACATCACGCAGGCCTTGTTGGGATTGACTTTGGAGCCAGTTTCCTCGCACCAGTTAAACACCTCCAGTAGTATGCCATGTATGTTATTAACCATTACCTGCCGGTCATAGGCCAGTTCTGTAAATGAGTATGTCATCAGCAAAATTCTGTGTTTGCCCCAGCCCAGTTGGCAGAATGGTGGCTACTTTCGCTGTATATATATATTAAACAGCACCGGTGATAGTGGAGAACCCTGGGGTAGTCCCGGGAAAATGCGCATTGGGTCTGATGTCCATGTTCCAAAGCGAAATGCAACTGATTTCTCAGTTAAGGCAGCTGCTATCCATCTTGTAAGCCAAGGTTTAACACTGCATGCCATTACACAGTTCATTAATGTTTCAAAGTTCACACTGGTATAAGCATCCTCTAGGTCGATTGCCATAGTAACCGTTTCTCGTTTACCTTGTTTCAGCGTTACCCCATGTTACTTTAATGGGCCTATAGCTTCTGAGAGTATAAGGTAGGATCTGTGCATTTTCTAGGTGATTCATTATTTTCCGTGCTACTATCTTTTCTAGTAGTTTTCCGAAGTCATTCTGCATTGTAAAAGTACTATAGCTGCTGAGAAGTGTAGGATCTTTACCAGGTTTAGGAAGTGGCTGTAGGTAACTATTCAGCTAGTCTTCCGGCACCTCAGCGTTCATTATGCAGGTGTTGAAATCACTCACCACATTCTTAATGCCTGTTTCATCGAGCTGTTTTATGTGGTGATACTGTACACCATCAGGACCCGGGGCAGTGTTTTTACTGGTTGCTAAAGTGCACTCGAAGTCGTCTTCGGATATGAAGTCGAAATATATGTCGCCTCTTCTGTCGCTTTCCGGGATACGGTCTTTAATTTCTTGGCGGGCAGCTTTATCACCTTTATCCGTCTGATTATGCATGCCACTCGAATAATGCATGTCCCTTTTCGGCATCGGTCTTTAGACCTATCTCTGTCAAGCTGAGAATATTAGGCTTAATTTATTAAAGAAAAGCTTAGCCTACTCTGCTGCTCATCTTTTCGAACTATCTTCCACATGATCTAAAATACAACCTCAATCCCTATTTACACAATCGTAGACATTTTATATATTTTATAAGTTCTGATTACATACGCCCCTAATTTGATAATGTTTCCAAATGAATCTATGGTGATGTTTGTACTGTTCAACATATTTTATTTCATGGTAATTATTAATTTGTACTTTTCAACATATTTTGTTTCATGTTTATAATGTGAATGTGAGTATGTCATTATTTTACTTTTACAACGTTGAATTCCTTTAAATTAATATGTAAAATGCATGCGAGAATAAATGAATTCAGTATAAAAGACAAGAGAAAGGAAGGACAGAATGTCAGATTGGCCTGCGTGCCCAATTCTCAACCCTTTGAAAATATCTATCTATCTATCTATCTATCTATCTATCTATCTATCTATCTATCTATCTATCTATCTATCTATCTATCTATCTATCTATCTATCTATCTATCTATCTATCTATCTAACCAAACACATAGCACAAAAGACGTACCAGCTAGCCAAAATAAAACACTTCTTAGACGCAGACACTAGACTATTGTTCTACACCTCACATATACAGACACATCTAGATTACTGCTCTACACTATGGGATTGTTGCCCTGCTTCCACCTCGAAGAGACTGCACTCCCTGCAAAAGAGAGCAGTGCGTCTGATCACCGATAATCGCACGACACCACACACAAGGACAGGAAAAGAACCCAAAATACTGTCGCTAAAAAAACGTCTTCTCTACAACAAAGCCAAGCTGACTCACACAATTCTATCTAACAATGCCCCGTCGTACCTAAGATCATTGTTTCAAACCAGTAGAAGGGAGGGACAACGATTACATCAGTTACGTCTGCCCAAACCTAGGATCGACCTGTTCAAAAAGAGTCTAGCCTACTCTGGTGCCTACTTATGGAACAGCCTTCCACACCACCTAAAAAGCCTACCTACACAATATTCTTTTAACAAAGCACTTTTCAAACACTTCCTCAACACTGATTATCTACCCCCATAGAAACAGTATTTGCCTGTCAACATCTCATCCATAGGTCAACATTTCTTTTCCTCTTCCGCTCATTTTTGTGTGTGAATAATTTGTTTTATATCCATGTAATATCATTATTATATTCACTTTAAAATATTATTATATAATGTAATGTATGTGTGAATGTACCCACATAATACTGTACTTTAGAAATGTGAGTCGTGAGAATGTACCCGCATACCAAAAATACAGATTAATTGTAGACGGATTGACCGCATGAGTGAGTGTCGGTATACAGAATTTATTTATTTTTATTTATTGTTTTATTTATTTTATTTTATTATTACTTTTTTCCCCCATTTACTAGCTTGTTTGTTTCAAAAAAAAAAACCCTACTCATTTTTTTTTTATTATTATGCTTGCATACTGTAAATGAATGCTGTTATGGTAACTTTAAAATGTTGCATGCCTTTAAATTAATGCTTAAAGCATCATGTGGGAATGAAAGGATATAGTATGCAAGATTAATGAGAGTGGAAGGGCAGAATGTTAGACGGGCCTGCGCGCCCAATTCTTTACCCTTCGAAAATAAAGTTCGTTCGTTCGTTCGTTCGTTCGTTCTATCTATCTATCTATCTATCTATCTATCTATCTATCTATCTATCTATCTATCTATCTATCTATCTATCTATCATGTGACAAAGCGGGGCGGCCCCTATCGATCTGTGTTTCTCTCCGGCAGTATCGGTACATTTGTGGTACTGATTTTTATTATGTGCTCTCAAGTATCGCACTTTTCTTTCTTTCTTTCTTCGTTATTTTTCTGCTAAGTAGCAGATATTTGATTTTATCAAATCATTCGACACCCCTCTGTGATGTAACCTGTTTGTTACCCGGTCATCCTAGCTTGCGGTGAGCAACTGAGATAAGATAGTCGCCGGCGTGTTTAGATTGAACGGCTGATAAGACGACTCGTTTGGTAACCCAGATGGGCAGACACGGAGTTTTTGCGTACTCATACGACAGATAACGAGATTACTGTCTGTGTGACACATGTGGGCAGACAAGTGTGACATAATCGCTTCCGGGCCTACTTGTTATGACAACACTTCTTTCTAATAAAGTAATAAGTATTACAGCTTACACATGTTGTCACGTGAGTTCCCCGATCTGTCTGTAAGTTTGTACACAAGGGCATCGGACATCATATTACCATATATGGGAGAGTTGACTTCTGCCTTACGTTCAAAAGTATCCGATGTCGGAATATTTTTGAAATCATCACACCCTATCCGCATGATTTGAAATGATTTGACCTTTCTGATTAGATTCATAACAACAATGCTTGGGAAGATAGGAATATAGTCTGACTTTTTTCGCAGTTTTATTTCACTGTGAATTTCACCTTCGCCAAGACAACATCAGACCTCGCCAGAGTGAAGACTAGATTCATAATTTCTTTTTTTAACCGGACCTTTTATTGGAGAACCAAATAAGACTTACAAAGCACAGGAAATCTCTACATTTTAGTAAGGAACACCGGACTAGGAAACTGAAGAAACACACGGAGTCAGAGAGGGAATCTATTGTCAAATTAAAGACACCCTAGAAGCGTGTAAGAGACCGACTTGTCTCTTTTATCATCTGAGCAACAAGTCTGTAGCCAGGATTGACGTAAGTAGTGATTTTCATTTCATATTTTATTACTAACATGTGAACTAACATATATATGTATATATTATCATGTGAAGTTTAATGTGTGAAACTCGCTATTGGATGACAAAGTCATTTGAGGCTGGCAACCTCAGCGTTTAGAATGATGATTCACGAACCAACACTGCACGGGCTGGTGACTGCTTTATTGATAGTTTCGTAAAGAGAACTCAAAGCACAAAGTAGTTCCAGGTTCCCTATGGAGCAGGGAGGGAAAGATGAAAGAAATGATGTACATTCTAAGTATAATACTTTCATTTTCAAAGCAGTGTAAATGTCCCTATTAACATATTCACTTCAAAATTAATGTAAGTTTTCAAGCTCAAACAGTGTAAATGTCTATGTGAAAATATTCATTTTAAAGTAATGGAAGTTTCAAACTTTTCAATCAGAGTAAAACATAAATGAAAACATATTCAATTTATATTGTGAACACTTTTCAATCAGTGGAGATGTATATGTAAACAGACTCTATCTGTATTATTAACCTAACCTTTTCATTTGAATATAAAATAACTATGAAAGCTATTCTATTTAAATGTAAAGAAAGTTTTATCCCGAGGGATTAAATTTAATTCTCACCGAGGGTAAATTCTGAGTAATTGGGATGGTGGTATGGGAAGATAGGAACCCATAAATATGGGGTGGAAAACGTCATACTCAGAACAGCGTTTCGTTCTATTCTTTACCATAGTTATTGGTGGTACCAGCAGAAAGTACTATCTCTGGAATAAGAAGGGAACCGTTGCCTAAGCTTTAAGACGTAGAACGCACGTGGTAGATCTTTCTCCTTGACGTTTCTGGGAAACGAGCTACCCCCGATAACCTTGATCAGAGACGAGCGCGAGCGAGTGAAAAGAACCAACCCATAAGAAGGATCAGAACCGTCATTGGCAGCTAAGTTAAAATATATGCTGCCACTTGAACTTCTTGTAATATCTCACATTCCCTAAAGACTGCGAGGATAACTTTTCTTGATCCATAACTATTCAAATTATTTCCAACTGTTAAAACCTAAACTGATTATTAAATTTTGTAATTTGTAATGTTACAAATTTAACTTCGATTTAATCATTTTAAAGTTACTGCATGTTTGTCTCAGTCAAATTACTACACACACTCTAAACAGAGCTATATTAGAATAATAGAATTCCACTGAGCAAATCAGGGGTGGGGGCTTTAACGAGCTTAAAGTAATAAGTGCTTAAATCCTTCACAAAAGCGTCGGAAGAATTACAGAGTTAACATACTCAGCCATAGCAGTAGTGTTCTCGCTTATTCTGAATATCTTCTGAAGACTGCCTTTGTTATAGAAGTGTCATCACCCTGCTATCTACATCTCTGCCAAGAGTATTCTTGTGCGAAGGTAGATACCTTTGAAGCCTATATTAGATACTCTTCAGTTTTGGCCACTGTTGGACCACTACTGCAAAGCAGTGGAGGCAATACCGTCACATATCTATCTATCTATCTATCTATCTATCTATCTATCTATCTATCTATCTATCTATCTATCTATCTATCTATCTATCTATCTATCTATCTATCTATCTATCTATCTATCTATCTATCCATCCATCCACTCTCCCACCCACCCACCCACCCACTCCCATCTATCTATCTATCTATCTATCTATCTATCTATCTATCTATCTATCTATCTATCTATCTATCTATCTATCTATCTATCTATCTATCTATCTATCTATCTTTCTATCTTTTTGTTTTTTTATCTATCTATCTATCTATCTATCTATCTATCTATCTATCTATCTATCTATCTATCTATCTATCTATCTATCTATCTATCTATCTATCTATCTATCTATCTATCTATCTATCTATCGATCTATCAATATTAATCTATCCATCTATCAATCCATCCATCCATTCACCCACCCACCCACCCGCGCCCATCTATCTATCTATCTATCTATCTATCTATCTATCTATCTATCTATCTATCTATCTATCTATCTATCTATCTATCTATCTATCTATCTATCTATCTATCTATCTATCTATCTATCTAATTGTTTTATCCATCTATCTATCTATCTATCTATCTATCTATCTATCTATCTATCTATCTATCTATCTATCTATCTATCTATCTATCTATCTATCTATCTATCTATCTATCTATCTATCTATCTATCTATCTATCTATCTAATTGTTTTATCTATCTATCTATCTATCTATCTATCTATCTATCTATCTATCTATCTATCTATCTATCTATCTATCTATCTATCTATCTATCTATCTATCTATCTATCTATCTATCTATCTGTCTGTCTGTCTGTCTGTCTGTCTGTCTGTCTGTCTTTTAAAAACATTGTTTTAATGTATACGTACGTCTGTTTATTTATCTGCTGTCAGCCTCCATGTCATCGGTTACTGTTCAACAACTCCATGTCATCGGTTACTGTTCAACAACTCCATGTCATCGGTTACTGTTCAACAACTCCATGTCATCGGTTACTGTTCAACAACTCCATGTTATCGGTTACTGTTCAACAACTCCATGAATCTCAGTAAGGGCTTAAAAAAACGCGAACAAAAGATCTGACACTTTTGTCCCAGAATTCAGGCGTTTTGGTTTTCTAAGGCAGTGGCAGTCGATCCAGGAGTTGTGGGGACCAATTTTATAAACACTGAATTCTCTGAAGATGTGCCTTGATTTTAAAAAAAAAAATCATCTCTGTTTAAAGGTTTCACGGCATTTGGAGTTTAGAATAAGTGCAGTCAGTATGTAATTTTAAATAGTGGGAAATTCAAACTGAATGATATATTGTTAATGATGTTCAAAATGGACATCATTGCACTCCGGGCACAACCATAGGTGCTCTGTCTCCTTTAGCAAACGTCGAAGGGTATGGGTGCGAATTGTTCCTGTTGCGAGCTGGTTGTATATACGCCGGATGCATCCTCTCATACATTCTTCCCTGCCAGTCTTACGCCTAATGCCAAACTCCACCAATCTTAGCCTTGATGATTCATCGATTGCAGCGTAATTCTCTAACAGGCGATCATTAATTGTCCTCAGAATCTCTCCCTTGTCTATATTCGAAGCACCTACAATAGATGCTCTTAAAGCTAGTCTATCAGCTCTTTCATTGCCGCGTACCCCTGCACGACTAGGACAGTAGATCCACAGCAGTTCTTGAAGATTGGAGGCTTCTACGGAGGTTTTCCATTCATGCCGTAAAAAAAAAAAGAAAAAAAAAGGATCCCGTTACACGCCTATTGAAGCATATTGGGAATATGGTGTTAGGCCCATATTTTCTTGACCATCGGCACAGGTGGGGTGATGTGGTCAGTATCACGCCGGCCGCCTTAACCTTCCCAGAGTTGCTCTGGTACCCAATTTATGAAGCTGGGTCGACCCCGGAGCCGTTTGCGGTCTAAAAATCCCCGCCGCAACTGGGGATTGAACCATGGCCCACCGTGCTAGGAAGCAAGTGCACTAACCACTGCGCCACCGCGGCTCCCATTCATGCCGTAGCCATCCATTTTGAATCTTCAGAAACATGTATATATTTTATATAATTATGTATTATAATTATATATTATGCAATGTTAACGTCACTCCAAAGAAAATATGGTGTCTCTATGTCATGCAGTTTTACGATTAAAGTGAATGTAACAAATAAGTCTGGATCAAGGGACCGCAGGAATATCTCCAAATCAATGCCCACCATGAAAACATCATAGGCCACTGGCCAGTAAATTCTAGAATCAAGGATTCGATGTGGATCATTATAATACAGGATATTTGATATGGATCATTATAATACAGGATATTCGATGTGGATCAATATAATACAGGATATTTGATGTGGATCCTTATAATACAGGATATTTGATGTGGATCATTATAATACAGGATATTTGATATGGATCATTATAATACAGGATATTCGATGTGGATCATTATAATACAGGATATTTGATGTGGATCATTATAATACAGGATATTCGATGTGGATCATTATAATACAGGATATTTGATGTGGATCATTATAATACAGGATATTCGATGTGGATCATTATAATACAGGATATTTGATAAATTCAAACGTAGCTAAACGTCTGATAGCCCAACTATTCTCATGCTTCCCCCCTCCGTGCGACCCCCCCTTTCCCCAGTTGTTTGTATTTAACAACCTTGTGATGAGCTCGTCTCAAAGAGGAACAAATTATATATTAGTTTATTACACTGATTTATAGTGTAAATAAAAACTCAACATGTAGATTAAAATCATCGCGGTTTATTGATATCTCAAAAGACTGCAGTAACTTGGCCACGTGCAAATGTTAAGAGAGCGAGATAGATAGATAGATAGATAGATAGATAGATAGATAGATAGATAGATAGATAGATAGATAGATAGATAGATAGATAGATAGATAGATAGATAGATAGATAGATAGATAGGTAGATAGATAGATAGATAGATAGATAGATAGATAGATAGATAGATAGATAGATAGATAGATAGATAGATAGATAGATAGATAGATAGATAGATAGATAGATAGATAGATAGATAGATAGATAGATAGATAGATAGATAGATAGATAGATAGATAGATAGATAGATAGATAGATAGGTAGAGAGAGAGAGAGAGAGAGAGAGAGAAACGACATCTGTTTTCAAACGGTTGACAGTTTGGGCGCACAGTCTTGTATAACATTCTGGCCTTCCTTTATCTTATTCTTTATGCAGAACACATTCATTCTCACATGTACTGTAAGTATCAATTTGAGGTGAGCGATAGTAGATAGTTGGCCAAACACGTGGTATTTCCGCTTTAAGTTGAAATTTTTATGTGGTTTTTATTTTTAAAACTGCCTATTTTTTTGTCGGCCGTTATTAAATTTGACGAAGCTCGAAACAGTGTTGGAGGTAGGTTAAGGCTATCTGCTCGAAGCAGGGTTGGGGTTAGATGAAGGCTAGCTGTAATGTAAATATAGATAGCCAGTCTGGCAACATGGGGCGACATAGCGAACCATGTCTACTGTCGTCACCGTTCGCCATTAATTTAAATGCAAGCAACATTGTAAAGGCAATACAACAGCATACATAGTATCAAATCACAACGAAGAAATGAAGAACGTTTAGAAAGCAATAAAAACAAGTAATAAACCCAAAACAAAATACAACACAACAAAACAAAAATAAAACCCTCTTTGAAATGTATCAGATTAGAGTGGCTTTAATTAGAACTCATGAAATATACGAACAGTCTTCGACTGCATTAGAAAGGGAAAGAGGGAAAGAGAGAGAGAGAGAGAGAGAGAGAGAGAGAGAGAGAGAGAGAGAGAGAGAGAGAGAGAGAGAGAGAGAGAGAGAGCAAGAAAGAAAGAAAGAAAGAGAGACAGAATGGAAAAAAGGTAGAGAAAGAAAGAGACAGGGAGAGAAAGACAGAAAGAGACAACACTTTAAGAGAGAAAAAAAAACAAGAATAAACTGATGGAAGGTGCCTCTTAAAGACTTTGCTAGGAGAGAACACGAAAAGACAAAGATTAGCTGAACAGTTCATAGACGGATAGACAAATAAGACGGGGAAGAAGTATAATGAGTGAGGAAGTGAGAGGAAAGGAAGAATTCAAGTAGAAGAGGAATTAACAAAAAGAGAATACGAGGAAAATGGAAAAAGGAACAAGAAAAAGGGGGAAATAAAATAAACATGTGGAAGAAGAAGGAAGAAGAGGCGGAAAAGAAACGGGCGACAAGAAGAAGAGAATGAAAAGAAGGTGAATACGACGGAGGAGAAGGAGACGAATATGAAAAGTAAGAAGAAGAAGAAAAGGGGGAAAAGAGGAAGAAGAATGAGCGAAAAGAAAAGCAAAAAGAAGATGAAGAAGCAAAGTGAACAAGAAGAAGAACATAGATGATAAAGAAAGGAAGAAGAAGAGTGATTGTTGAGGGCGTTGTGGCACCATTTCTGATGTGCCTCACCAAAACACAAAATAACTATGATCATTGACTATAACTACACACGGTTACGAAGCATGACGTGGTGTGCATAGTTACATATAATAGAGTGTCGGCTTGTGTGTGGCGTGGTCCACTTATCTAGGTGTAGAGAATTCTACTTACAAAGTGTATCTAAGATAGATTTCGAAGCAGAAATCAAGTGTGATTTTAATTCATTATGGGACAAACCCATCTTGTCAGGATGTGTGAAATTCAGGGTTTAAGAGGGGGGTTAGTGGGATCCGGTTTAAAGAGGATTGGGTCAGGAGAAGGGTCGGATGTCCTTTTATTATGTCTTAGTAAAAGCAGATATAGATGGGTAGATAAATTACAGAAAGATTCAGAAGAAAGATATTGAACGCAATCATAAAGTTAAAACGGGCAAGATTATTGATCGTCAGATTGATAGTTTTGACGCCCAAGGATCACAAATAAAAAGGACGATTGTTTGAGAGGTGTCTTTGAACAAATACAAGTTTGACTCAGGTAGAAATCCGTGTAAAGTCCGCGTGCGTTTGTTTTAACCCCTTTCTTGCGTGACAGAAAATTGAGAATATATAGAAGATATTAAATAGATTTGTCATAGGACAGTATGGGGTAAGATACGAAAGTGGATAAACTGAAGAAAGTTACATGGAGCGGTATAATAGGAGTCGTGTAAGGAGATGTTGGGGACGCGAAAAAGTGAGGAACCCATGTAGAGTTTAAGCATGGAAAAAATAAGAAAAGATAATATGAAGACATCTTGAAGGACGATCATCGGAAAGAATAAAATGTGACAGTAGAGTTTAGAGGACGGAGGTGAAGAAGATATGTAGATGAGGGGATGTAACGAAGAGTGCCCATCCAATTGAATCTCCGAGCCTTCCAAAATCAACTAGTTTTAGTGACTTTATAATGACCCGTTTTAAAAGAGGAAGGTTGAAATTAGGTATGTTTCCTTAGATTGAGGTTTTATATCGTTTTTGAAAACCTCGTTAGGGTGAAAGCTTTCTGATTTAATTGAATCTAAAGATTAGAGGGTAAAGTGGGTTTGAGGGAAAGTTTGTGTTAAATTAAAAGGTTATGAAGTAAAGATTGCGGGTAAATAAAAAGAGAAGAATTAGGGAAGGGCAAAAAGTGATATTTTGGATTATTGAGGACAATTATTATAGGAAAAGAGATTTATGTATCTGAGGACTGTTATGAAAGAGAAGTTGAAGAACAAGATATGAAAGGAATTTAAAGGTAGATAAATGGTAACCAGTAGATTGAAGGGAAGATAAGATGAGATGGGAAGATTTAAGATTTATGGAGTTGATGGAAGATATAATACAAGAGATTTAGAAGACAGATAACGTCAAGAGACTTTTGAAGATGAACTCAAAGAGACATTTGGAAGCATTAGACATGTAACAGAAGACAAATATGAGGAATACGATAATTAGAGAATAAAAAACGTTAAATCCGTTACCTGAAGAGGCGGATATGAACTCAATTTTAAAAGACAGATTTAAGATAAGTGATTTGAACGACAACATGGGAGATTAAATTTTGTCAATGGACAGTATGGGATAAAAAGAAGAGGTGAACATGATGGAAGGATAAAACTTGAGACGAAATTGGAAGAAAAAATGAAAATTTTAGTCTTTGATAAGAAAGCTGAATTTATGAAGAGAAAATGACCTATATACAGAGTACTGGGGGGAATGTCCGAAGATGAAAGAATCAAAATTTTTTTTTCTGATTTGTATGAAAGTTATTTTTTGGATTTTTGAAAGGATATGAAAATAATAAGTTAACTCTATGATGAATGACAGATGGTCCTTGAGGTGATTTGGCAGAAAGTACTGGAATATTAGGGAAATGAAGGAAAGAGTTTTTGAATCCTAATTATAATTTAATTACGCGTAGAAATGGATGAGTGGGTATGAAGTAGAAATGAAGTGTGGGCAGGGTGATTATGAAACTATGAATCTCTATGAAGAGAAATATATGAATGCGGACTATGAAGTTTGAAGACCTTTAGTGAAATGAATATGAATACGAAAATGGTTGAAAGTTATGGAAATCCTAGAAAGATACAGAGCAAAGAATTATGAGAAAAGGTGAGAGAAAAGAGATTGTGTAAAAGGACCTTATATGAGAAAAAGAGATGGGTTTGAAGGATACTGGCTTAATTGGTAGAGATTTGAACTGAGGCCCGATTTGAAATGAAAGATTGATTGAAGGGGGTATTAAAAAGGATTACTAGAATGAAAAGTGATATGAAGAATGGGAGATCGATTAAAATAGGACCTCAAGATATGAAAGATGAAATGGAAACAAGATCACTAAATATGGGGGTGATTGTCTGAAGACAGATCACGAACTTCGAGATTTAACTATAGCTCATGACAAGAAACTTGAATGGAAAAAGATTATGGAGATGGAAGGATATGGAAATAGGATGATAGGTAAAAATAAAAGAAATATGGGATAATTATGTAATGGAGATTTGAAAAGACCCAGAGTGTAAACATGATTTTAAGAAATGATTATGAAATGAGATATTGAGAGAAGAGATAAAGAGAGTTGTGGAGTCAGTATATGAAATCGTGTTTGTACAAGACACCACTATGGAAAGAGACTTATGTGAAAAAGTGGACAAGAATATGAAAGAGATTTGAAAACTAGAGCTTTTAGTGATGGAGTCAACGTGATGAAGGGATATGAAAAGGCAAGAAGACCGTTGGGGGAAAGGTGGACGGGTTGGTTGAAGATCAGATATGTATATTTGAGATGTGAAAAGGTCTTGAAAGTTGATTAAATGGATAAACATGGATTTAAGTTGAATAAGATGGAGAGATTGTCGAACCGATAAAATGAAAGATAGGGCTGAAGACAGGATGGGTATAGAGATTTGAAGGCTGTTTATGAAAGCTGGTGTGAAGGCGAGGGTATGCCATGTGAGAGATCTGAAGGGTAGTGAAGGCAGATGTGGTTTAGATTTAACAGTCCGGGAGCGTCTGAAAGCTGGGGTTTGTTTCAGGGACAGCGTATGTGGGTTTTAGAGGTTTAACAAATAAAGACCGGGAACTTGAACTAGAGATTTAGTAAGGACGGAGGCGTGATAGAGATTGAAGACAGATAGAGTTGAAAGGGGTGTGAAGACAGATATGAAATTTGGGTAGGATTTGTTCGGCAGGGGGAGGTGGGTATTATATAGATTTGAAGACAGATATGAAGGGTATTATGTGGGTAAGCTGATATGAAAGAGATTATGGGAAATGCAAAAACAAAAGGCGATTTGATCATTTGGATGGACCAGTTCAACAGTGATGGGGAAGACAGATCTGGGAGGAAGGGGTAGTGAGAGACCGACTAGTATGAAAGTGTATTGATGAAGAGCGCGAAAACTCAGAGGAGCGCGTTATGACAGTAAACAGATATGGCGGGCCAAGTGATTATAAATACAGATACAAAAAAAGGACCTTCCTCCTGATCGAGTATGAAGAATTACCATACACACGACGTAGATGTCTGAAAGAGATTTGACCAGACACCCCACACTGAAAATTGCACTGAATGATGGACAATCAGGGAAGACTGTTTGCTCAGCTAAGTGGCACTCGGGGACTTCCACAGCATAGCCTGACTTACGTCCTGACCTGAGTGAAAGTCTGAAGCTTGCTACATAAACACTTTAGAGGAGTTACGCCGGTACCCTGAAAACCAAAGAAGACGTATAATATCAGGTTGGCAAAACCTTCCTACTTCCAGGAAACTAATGTATTATTAAATAAAACGTTTCCAGAACTACCCACAAAATATGGATCAAATCAAACAACAACATTCTGAAGGTTACTAAACAATAGATTCAGAGCGTTATTCATGCAGTTGACCCTACCTGGCTGGATGTTTGTCGGCGGTTTTTATGGTGATGTAATTATCTCTGCGTGGTAATCTGCTGGCTGTTGGAGCCTCCGATTGTGTGGAAGAGTTCGTTGAGTGTTTATTTGCTGTCATGGGTAAAAAAAAAAATCAAAAAAAAACAAGATGAGCAAACTAATCTTTATAATGGAAAGAGATAATTGTAAAACAAGTAAGATGATATTGTGTGTCAATGGTTATGAAACACTATAAAGAGCATTACAACATGAAGGTTTATGAACATCAGAAGTGGTCTCCTAATTTAAGGACAACTTTTAAAATCATTTTCAACCATTGGCGGGAGGTGAGTTGGATCTATAACTACCACGTGTAACCGTACTATTTGATTTATTTTCCTCCAGCACTGGGTATTTTGAACCCCACTCCATCTTGGTTGCAACTTCAGCGCAAATTAGTTATTTATTTCTGGTTTTATCAATTCTCGGCAACATCATCCGAGTTGAGAATGCAATCATTTCAATGTACATAGCTTTACTGTCCTGAACTGCTAACCTGATGATGCGGCAGCTTCAATATCCAGAACGATACATTATCTGCAGTTTCGTCAAGTCTTTTGTGTGTCTTTGTTCTTGAATGTTCCTTCAGCCAAGTTATTTTGAGAAGATCCTATGTTCAATCAGCTACTATACTACTTAAACCTACCTCTACGGCTGTCTTTTGCTGTGAGTCCCTCATGTTCCAGTGGTGTTTGAATCCATGTTTTAGCTGCTCATTAGGATATCACATATAAGTATGCAAGAACAGGTAAGCACGGGGATTTACTGGGCACGATCACACAAAAAATCGGCCTTGTTAACCCGCAAATTGTCTTTGTGTGTCAGTAAAATTGATAACTTGTTTGTTTGTAGGTAGCAAGAATAAAGGCATCCATACTTAAATATACAGCGTAAAATGTAGAGAACTCATGTTTATGAATATATGAACGTAATATATTACGTGGACATAAAGAAGATCTGCAGTTACGTCTCAAAGAAAGAAAGAAAACAAATACAGAGGTCCTAGAAAACCTTGGAATAAAATGAAAATTAATGGAGATGATCCCAGTTAGACAAGCTAATCTAATATTGTTGCCACTTAAAAAGACGTAAACCTTACTGAAGGTGCCTATAAAATGCAGAGTTGAAGGCAAACGTATAAGTGGGAAGATATCATCAAGATGATGGACAGGAAAGAGTCTATCAGTGTGTTACCATCAAGACAAGAGACAAGAAAGAGTCTATCTTAGTGCACCATCAAGACAAGAGACAAGAAAGAGTCTATCAGAGTGTACCATCAAGACAAGAGACAAGAAAGAGTCTAGCAGAGTGTACCCCCAAGACAAGAGACAAGAAAAAGTGTATCAGAGTGTACCATCAAGACAATAAAAAAAAAAACAAATAAAGAGTCTATCAGAGTGTACTACCAAGACAAGAGACAAGAAAGGAGTCTTTCAGAGTGCACCATCATGACAAGAGACAAGAAAGAGTCTATCAGAGTGCACCATCAAGACAAAAGACAAGAAAGAGTCTATCAGAGTGCACCATCAAGACAAAAGACACGAAAGAGTCTATCAGAGTGCACCATCAAGACAAGAGACAGGAAAGAGTCTATCAGAGTGCACCATCAAGACAAGAGACAAGAAAGAGTCTGCCAGAGTGCACCATCAAGACAAGAGACAAGAGAAAGTCTATCAGAGTGCACCATCAAGACAAGAGACAAGAGAAAGTCTATCAGAGTGCACCATCAAGACAAGTGACAAGAAAGAGTCTATCAGAGTGTACCATCAAGACCAGAGACAAGAAAGAGTCTATCAGAGTGCACCTTCAAGACAAGAGACAAAAAAGAGTCTTTCAGAGTGTACCATCAAGACAAGAGACAAGAAATAGTCTATCAGAGTGCACCATCACGACAAGAGACAAGAAAGAGTCTATCAGAGTGCACCATCAAGACAAGAGACAGGAAAGAGTCTATTCAGAGTGCACCATCAAGACAAGAGACAGGAAAGAGCCAATCAGAGTGCACCATCAAGACAAGAGAGGACAGGAAAGAGTCTATCAGAGTGCACCCACAAGACAAGAGACAGGAAAGAGTCTATCAGAGTGCACCACCAAGACAAGAGACAGGAAAGAGTCTATCAGAGTGCACCATCAAGACAAGAGACAGGAAAGAGTCTATCAGAGTGCACCATCAAGACAAGAGACAGACAAGAAAGAGTCTATCAGAGTGTACCATCAAAGCAAGAGATAAGAAAGAGTCTATCAGAGTGTACCATGAAGACAAGAGACAAGGGAAGAGTCTATCAGACTGTACAAATCAAGAAAAGAGACAAGATATGAGTCGATCAGAGAGTTGGCACCATCAAGACAAGAGGCAAGAAAGAGTTTATCAGAGTGTACCATCAAGACAAGAGACAATAAAGAGTTTATCAGAGTGTACCATCAAAACAAGAGACAAGGAAGAGTTTATCAGAGCGTACCATCAAGACAAGAGACAAGAAAGAGTTCATCGGAGTGTACCATCAAGACAAGAGACAAGAAAGAGTTCATCAGAGTGTACTATCAAGACAAGAGACAAGAAAGAGTCTATCAGAGTGTACCATCAAGACAAGAGACAAGAAAGAGTCTATCAGAGTGTACCATCAAGACAAGAGACAAGAAAGAGTCTATCAGAGTGTACCATCAAGGCAAGAGACAGACAAGAAAGAGTCTATCAGAGTGTACCATCAAGACAAGGGGACAGAAGGACGTTGGAGATCCATTGCAGCCGACACGAGGATGGTAAGTAGGCACCTGGTGATGATGACGATTAAACGTAATCGTTAACCTTTCCCTGACATTAACCGCTCCCCAGTTACAGGAGGTGCCTGAGGAAACAGAGGCAGAATAGGACTGCTGCTAACTCAGGCATGTCGTATGAGGCGACTAGCATCAGGTGGTGCATGGGGTTGGCAACCTCTTCATGAAAAAACATATTGCTACATAGACCACAGCTGCAAGAGCACTGAATGTTTTGGTTCGGACTTTCTTGCAACGGGACCAGCTTGTCACGGGATTGCCTCCCCTTGTTTTGCAGTAGTGGTCCTCTAATGGTCGCAAACGCAAGTGTATCTCTAAAAGTAGGTCGTCCAAGGTATCTATCTTCGCGCAAGATTACTCTTGGCAAAGATATAGATACCTCTACACCTCACAGTAGAAAGGGGAACGACTAAATAAGTAAAAGATATGGATAGAAGATGAATGTCGTTTTCTACCCTTAGGTCTTGCTTTCCCGTGCATTTAAACTGAATCAATTATTATTGTTTAGTTTAGAATAAACATACAACAAATTTAATAAGTCAATTATTGGGGAAAATTAAATATGGAAAAATTGGGTTGTAAGTTATTTTATATTTGTTCCTCATTGAGATTTTGGTAGGGCGTTAATAATAATATCCGTATTTTTGCTGTCGGCTGTTATATAACACTTAGCTCCAGATGAGTCCTGCAGCTGTGGTTTCCGTCAATTTCTTTTTGGTGATGAGTACACCTCTCTTCAATTAATTCGTTCCACTGTAGGCGGTTGATGGTGAGATACTCTTCTCTCACACTAGTGGCGTAAGAACTTCAGTAACGTAAGTGTGATGGTCTTTGTAACAGAACGCTCAAAATTTTGGGCATACACACTTTCTCCTGGCACAGATTAGAATGGACCCACAGCCATGTATTTTAGTTGCTATTCGGATCACTTAAGTTTGAGAAACTCCTCCTTATGACGGGTGAAATCACTTGGTCATGGAAATCCATTTAATTCAGTCTTATGACGAGTGGAAACACTTGGTCTGGGAAATTTCTATAATTCCCTCTTATGACGGGTGAAACACTTGGTCTGGAAATCTATAATTCCTCTTTTTGACGGTGTGTAACACTTGGTCTGGAAAATATCAGTTAATTCCTCTGACGGCTGGTGTTTTATGAACCCTGCCTGGGAAAACTGTTGGTATAAATTCCTCTTATGACTTCTGTGATAAAATCCCCAAGTTTCCAGTCTTGTATTAAAAACTGCGTAATTACTAAGTACTTCCAAAGTTGCACAATACTTCGCTCTGGTACATATATTTGGAATTGTAAGTCCCATCCTCTTTCTTCCCTGGCCTTGCAGGAGGTGTTGGAGTTGCCGCCTGCGATGCAGTCTGTTGTGTGCTGGTGTTGTTGTTGTTGTCTCCGAGTTTGTTAGATTATAATCTCATAATCCTTAATTTCAAATCGGGGAACAGTGTTTCAATCGGAAAGTTCCAATCAAATCATAGTAGATTCTGGCGTTCCAATCTATTCTTAGCACTGTTTGGTGTGGAGGGAAGTTTATCATTACTCTCATCCCACGCGTATTTGAAAATATTAAATTTAATATACACGCGTGGCCTCTTACGACATTGATGTAATATCGTTACCTAAGAACTTCCAGCGCACTCTCTGTTTATCTACCTTTATCTGGGGTGCCTCCGCTGGTGAAGCTGTCTGTTTGGGGCAAAAACCATATTGATTTCTTTCATCGAATCACAATACCCCGGCTTGTGTCAACATGATCAACTGCTTCCCAGTGGGGTCAAATGTTTTGACCGCCCCATTTCCACAGGCGGTCATGACAGATTAGGTGGCGATTAAAGATTATCGCTAGCGGCGAGGTCACCAAAACCTGGCAAAATCGTCACCAAACTTGGCAAATCGTAACAACAGTCTGGGAGTGGAGTGTGAAAACAATAAGATTACGCATTACTCCTATAGCAAATACGGCCCTAGGGGAGTGGCGCGTTAGAGAATTCTCCATTGCTATGGTACCAGCATAGAGCAGAATAGTGGAAAATAACTAATGAAAGAGGCAAGCATGATTTATGCCAAATAAAAGAGATTAGTGAGAAAAATGAAGAAACGGAAAGGATACTGCCAGAGGGCTGTAAGGTGGTGAGAGAGATCACACAAAAGGACACGTAAAGACGTGTCGTCACACTGCATTGCTGTAGCGGTTTCATGCTCATTAAAGAAGCCTGAAGAGAAATGATGGGACTTTAGTCATAAGGATTTATCATTTAGTCAGTTAAGACACAGAAGACAACAGTGAAATGATGAAATTAGTCATAAGTGAGTTAAGAAACAGTAGCAACTAACAGAGAAATGGGGATATTAGTCATAAGTGATTTATCATAGTCAGTTAAGACACAGAGCAACAACAGAGAAATTATGAAATTAGTCGTAAGTGATTTATCATAATCATTTATGAAACAGAAGCAACAAAGAGAAATGATGAAATTAGTCATAAGTGATTTATTATGATTAGTTATGAAACGGAAGCAACAAAAAGAGAAATTATGATATTAGTCATAAGTGATTTATCATAGTCAGTTAAGAAACAGAGAGCAACTGCAGAGAAATGATATTAGTCACAAGTGATTTATCATGGTCAGTTAAGAAACATAAACGTCAATAGATAAATGAATGATATTAGTCATAAGTGATTTATTATGGTCAGTTAAGAAACAGACGCAAAAGCAAAAACATGAAGAACACGTGATTCATGAAAAAAAAGATGAGAATAAGAGACAGACGAGAAGAAATAAGAATTATGATGACAACAAAATGAAATAGAAGAAGAAGAAAGTGATGATAAGGAAAATGCAGCACAAAGATCAAGACAAAAATTTAATGACATTACACAAAAAAAAAAAAAAACAAACAAACAAAAAAAACCCAGAACAAGTTAAAACACTAACAAAGTCCTGACATGGGTAAGTGTTCATTGGTCCTTTTCCAGAGCCGTATCCTGTACCATGACGAACATCTGTAACATATTCGAAGGCAGTATAAAAAGCAATATAATTCAATCGTTCATTCATTCATTCAGTCAGTCATTCAATCAATCAATCATTCATTTCCATTTCGTTCCTTATGGATAATAGAGTTATCACTGCTGCTAGCATCCTTGCAGACAGCCTGTACCAAAGCCCTCATATGTTCCTGCTGTAACGGTTTCTGTAAACAATGTGTTTGATATGATGAGTTGCCCCAGCCTCATCCATGACCTCACATTAGTCGCATCTGACCTCTGTTCGTCATAACCTTTATGTTTGTCATTGAGCTCATTATTGTGCATGAAGTATCAGTGCAGTTGGTCATCAGTTTCCAGGAAGCATACGCCAAACATTCACATGTTCTTGTTGTACTGGTTTGTGGTTGCTATTGGTTTTTACGTGAAGACGTTACCATAGGGTGATCATATGGTTTTTGACAAAAGGAGGACGTTTTCTGACTTTTTGGCGTGAAAAAGAGGACAATACAAAACAAAAAAGAGGACAACACGACCAAACAAGCGGGCAATACAAGATAAAAAGAGGACAGTACAAGACCAAAAGAAGAGGACTAAAGAAGAATAAAAAAAGGACAGTACAAGACAAAAAGAGGACAATACTCGACAAACAAAAGAGGACAATAGAAGACAAAAATGAGTACAAGACAAAAAAGAGGACAATACAAGACAAAAAAGAGGACAATACAAGACAAAAAGAGGACAATACAAGACAAAAAAGAGGACAATACAGGACACAAATAAAGGAACAATAAAGTAGGACTTATTAATTTTAATTTATTAATGGTGTAATTGTGATGACTACACCAAGTTCTAGTTTTATAAAGGTTTAAAAAAAAAGTTGAAGTAAAATATTCTTTGAAATGTATGATTTAACATCATGTTAACATCAATAATTAACTTTCCACATTAATTCAGTATTGATAACATTATTATTATTATTAATAATCTTACTTTTATTTCTTTATGTTTGTGGACATTGTCTTATTTAATACTAAATTATTTTCTTTTAAATATTCATCGGATTGACCGTACGACACTTCTGTTAAATTATATTGCAGAAGTAAAATTCCGTTGATGGAATCCACATTGGACATATTTCTTTCTTTTGTCCAGTAATGTCATTCAATGAAACAAGCATGTTCACGTTTTGAATTGTGACCAGGCACCGCAAAACAAATATTGTGCTTTCATTGTCACGGGTTGCCTGCCCTGCTTTGCAGTAGTGGTCCAACAGTGGCCAAAACTCAAGAGTATCTAAAGTGGGTCGTCAAAGGTGTCTACCTTCGCACAAGATTACTCTTGGCAGAGATATAGATAGAAGGGGTAATGACACTTCTATCCCAAGGTAGTGTCCACAAGATATTCAGACAAAGCGAAAACAATGATGTATTGGCTGTGTAGTGGGTTTTTGATGGTATTGTATGGTTGATGTCACTTAGTGGGATGTATGAGGTCAGTTGTGAAGGCTCCTGAGATAAATGTAGATGTGAATTACAGAAGGCCCTTCGTACTACCACTTACGACCTCACACATATCTTTTTTTACTAATGAATGTGGCTACGTTAAATTCTAGGGTACTGATATGTACTGTCTTGTATTAGTATATACAAACACACACACAGATAATTACTAAGTGTAATAATATTAATAAAATTTATAACACACTGAACTGACTCAGCTGTTTTAGTTTTAGATAAAGAAATTTTCTTTAAGTTTATTTGTTCTGAACCAAGGTTTTATTTTGGTCAGAACATATGAAAGGTTATGAAGTTATGAATGAAATGCATGGACATATGTCATAATAAAATGAAAGGTGTATACATATGTATTTTACAAGACTAGTTAATATTAATACTGTTTATATTTTAAATTTCTCTGGGAGAACGATTAATGGATGTGCTGATGGGGTGGCGTCATCACTCCCATTCTGTAACTACAGGAGCTGTGTCCATTAGATTACAACTTTATACTGTGTCTTTCCCAAAGTTCAGTAAACCGTGGTGGGGAAATTATTATAAGTTCCTTAGAAATATGGTGAATCTTCAGCAGGCCATTTAGTACTCATCTGGTCTGCGAAGAACTGATGCAGAATCAGGTGGTCCACTTCTCTCGACAGCTAGAATAGAACGATAGTCTGCTTCTATACGCTGTTTGCCTGCATACACGTCTGCTGGTGTAACTTTGAATACTTATGTAGCACTAGCTTAGTGCCACATCAGAAACTCACACTTCTGAAACAAAATTGGTGCTGTGTCAGTACTCTATACACTGCACCACTTTTACACAGCACAACACATCAACAATATACAGAAATCGGTCAGATCTCTCTGACCATACAGCACATCTTACCAAGTTGGTTTCATATTGTATCAATTCCCCCAAAGTCTGCAGTGCATATGAGATATGTTCAATAGTTTTCTATTATCCAATAAGATAGGTGATATGTTCCCACATATTTTCAATACTTGATCCGCCCTTCATAAGCCTTGCTGGCGTCTATGTATTTTGTTTATCTCTAGACCCTGAACTTGGGTTGGGGATCTAGAGCGAACCCCTTACTTGTTGTAAGAGACAGATTTTGATATGGCAGTATCAAATCACTCGAAATATTAAACAATATTAAAATATACAAAAGAAATGCTTTCATTCTTACCAGAATTAAGAATAGAGAACATAGTTATATTCTAGCAAAACTCAGCTGAGCTGCTGGCTCTAGTATGGCGTCCCTCTAAATATGGAATAGCTTTCTGGGAAATACACCACTGAATTATTTACTGTGTCTACTACTGGACAGCTTTTAGTTGAATGGCAAAAATGCGCGTCTGTGCGCCAATAATATGATTATCTTTGGCCAATCACCGACTTTCCCCCTTTCAAATTTCAAACCTACAACCAAAAGTCAATTCAGTCATACCTCAGTCAAGTATGTATTATTGTCTGTTGGTCCGTCTGTCTCTACTTGCGTTTCACAAAAAAAACACACTTGTTTTTTGAACCAACTCTGCCGTCCCCTACACAATTTTGCTTTTAAAGTTATTTTTAGCCACAATTCTCCACCACATTCCCTCTCTTTCATTTCAACTAGATTTTTACGTTTGCAGACTCAAGGCAAAGATTTTGGTTATTTTTAGTGACATGGGTTAACAGTGTAGTAGTCGTTTGTCTGATATGAACAATACAGTCTTTTGTCAATATCTTCCTTATTATCTATTCGTCTGGATAATTTAAAGTATATTATTTGTCAGCTCAAGATGGGCTATCAAACTAGCTAAGTTTTATTTTCGTAACATTATTATTAAGAAAACATATTGTTTTTCTCGTCTATTTTTTTTTTTTTTTTTTTGAAATATCTTCGAGAAGCTTCTGTAATGCGTTTGCCGCTGATTTCAAATAAACAACCAAGTATCGCAAAAGCGTCCAAGAAATGACTGTTGCATATAATAGCTAAGGTCCCTTTTGTCCATTTCTTTACATTGTGTCACTAGTGGACGTGAATTTTTTTCCTTTCCCCACCAATTGCGTCTTTTTAGCCTTGCTAGTTTCAAACACGTGTTCAGTCATATTTTTTTCTTTTTGATCTCCGTTCCCTCCCGTCTCCAAGGGTAAACGTTTTGTCTGCACGTCTAACAAGTTAGTTTCCATGGCGGGTAGTGAACCGCGGCATGGGCGATCATGTCTTCTAGTAGCTTATGCATTATTTTTATCCCTACATTTTATCTTGATAGTTGGAGATATTTTAACGTTGTATCACGGTTAAATTTATCACACATCTCCCCACTTGAAAACATGCCTACGGCAAGTTCCAAAACCAGTGATACACATAGATAAAATTACTCCTCACGCCTGCCACTACTCTAATTTTGATCACAGGGGTGCCTACTGAGGAAATCTGCACCGACATTCAATGAGCCTGGGATATATTGGATAATAAACTGATAAGGTTGCAGTAATAAAGACCACCTCAGCAATCTTGCGTTTTCATGCTTAGCCTGAGATAAGAATACGAGGGGCTGATGATCCGTCTGGACCACAAAAGTCCTACCATACAGATAGATTTGGAACTTCTTTATTGCCCAGATTAACGCTAAACATTCTTTTTCGCTTGTGGAATATCCTTGTTCCGCTTTATTCAATTTGCGGCTTGCATAAGCGACTGGGTTCAGTTCCCCATCTGATGAAGATGACCTCTGCAACAAGGCCGCCCCGAGGCCTACATTACTTGCATCTGTTCTTACGACAAAGTCCTGTGTCAAATCAGGCAATTTGAGAATAGGCTTGCTAGTGAGTTTTTCCTTTAATTCTTGGAAAGCTAATTCACATTGCGCAGTCCAAATAATTTTATCTGGAAGTCCCTTGCGAGTCAGATCAGTCAGAGGAGCACAAATAGCGTTAAAATTTGTGATGTATTTTTGATACAATCCGCATAACGACACGAATGATCGCACGTCCTTTTTTGTTTGTGGTCTAGGTGCTCTCTGCAGTTTTTCCAAGTTCTTGGGATCGGGGGTCATGTTACCCTGATATACAGTGTGTCCCAAGAATTCCAACTCTTTGCATCCAATACAACATTTTGTTGGCCTAGCAGTTAAGTTCGCCTCCCTAAGCCTATTAAATAACATTTCTAGAGCTTCAATGTGTTCTTCAAATGTCTCTGTGGCGACGAGAATATCATACATGAAATTCGTGATACATGGGTTATTCAGGGGATCCAACAATTTGCGCATCATCCGTGAAAATACACTTGGAGCATTTTTCAATCCGAATGGTAGCATGTTGAATTCATAATGTCCATCCGAAGTGCTAAAAGCCAAATAGGGTCTCACTTCAGGCTTCACTGGAATCTGGTAATAGCCTTTACTAAGATCCACCTTTGAAAAGTATTTTGCCTTGTTTAATCTGGCAAATAACTGTTTTGTGTCTGGTAATGGATCCACTTGTCCTTCTGTGACAGCATTCAGTTTCCTGTAATCTATGCACAGTCTGTATTCCCCAGACGGTTTTCTCAACAAAACGACACTGGAGCTAAAAGATGATTCACTGTGTGAAATAATCCCCTCCTTCAACAAATAATCTATTTCTTCTTTCAATGCCTTCTCCTTCGCGAACGGAATAGAATAGGCTCTCATACAGATTGGGTTTGAGTCTACCAGTTTCATGTCATACTGTAGCAAATTGGTATGTCCTGGTTTATCTGTTAATACATCTGTATGTTCCTCCAGAATCTGTTGAACTCTCTCCCTCTGATTTTTAGTCAGATGCTTACTGACTTTTACTTGTGCCGCTGTTTCACAAGGATGTAATGGGTATTCATGTAAGGTGAGTGGTTCCTTTTGCATTTGTGTTGCGATAGCCAAGGTCAGTAAGGGGGTGCTTTCCTGGAGTGGTCTGTCCAGATACTTCTTTAACAGGTTTACATGATAAACTTTCTCCTTCCCCTTTTTGTCAATTTTATAGTTTGTTCTAGACACCTTCTCTAGAACCGTATATGGACCTTGACATCCAATTTGTAATTTATTCTGGCTTCCGGGTAGTAGAAGAAGCACCTTCTCTCCCACAGCTAGTTCTCTGTCCTTTGCCTTCCTATTAAAATATGCTGCATGTTTCTTCCTGGCTTGTTTCAAATTATCATTTGCCAGTTTCAATCCAGCTTTCAAACGAGTGGTCAGTTCGTTCACATATTGGTGTCGTGTGAAATTCCAATCCACATATATAAATTAAAACGTAAATGTAAAGCCTAACAAATAAATTTAATAAAAGGAAAGAAGAATGGTAAAGAACAGTGCTGTCACAATGACTGTACTCGAAATCCCCCTTGTTTTCTCCTTCGTCTGCAAATTGTAACGTTTCACGTTGATAGTAAAAGCCTACTGCTTCAATACCCGCTTTCTACGATAAAACGTGTACTGCCTTTCTAAGAAAAACCTTGAGATACGCAAGCTGACCTATATTTAATATTCCATTCATGTCATTTTATACACTAAGTTACCATAAACGAAAGACAGGTGGACTAAGGATAGAAAGAAAGGGAGGAGCTGAAAGCCGGAACGCAGGCAATACTACCACAGTCTCGCGATACACAATTAATGCCACCCCTAACACGCGTGTAAGGCCACAAGCACTAGCTTTTTTCAAATCGACAGTGATAAAAACCACTACCCATACGAGAGTTAGGTTTTAAAAAACTTCCAAAACGCTTATTGGGAAACATGACATTATACTGGTTTACGTTTGAAAGCCTGACAGTATCCAGACACCACATCGTATTCGAAGTGAACAGAAGGTAGAAGAAAATGCACATTTTGAACGCAGCCACCTAGCTCCCTTAAATTTATATAATTGGGTTCCTTAGGACTTGCTGACAAATAATATGTTAAACATTACGCAAATAGTCTAGGAATTACCAAATTATAGCCAAAATAAAATGGTGGTGCTGTCAGACAACACCAAAATCAGAATCGCTCAGTGGCAGATTTTCACACCACCATTGTACGGGAAATAGGTCCCCATGTTACCTCCTATTTGATTGGCGGAAAGTAAATGTAAGGCTAAACACGATTAGTCGGGCTATAAATATTGATTCTTTGTTGTTAGGGAAACGTGAGTAGGAGTACTTTTTTTTTCAAAAGCTGTGTAAACATGGCACGATTGGTTAGACCCGCCAATATAGTCAATCAGAGGCGTCAGGTCAGCACCACATTTTCAAATAAACTTACTAAAGAACCAGTGCGTTGAGCGCCAGTGCATATTTTTCTAAATAAAAGCCTGGGACATCGGCAGATCGGATTTTGTGCCTATTCATTGCCAGTCAACGTAATTCTGTATTATTTCCATGAATTGTGGTAAGCTTGAAATATTTGATATCTTTTTAATGAAAATTGAATGTAAATTGATAATTTATGTCTGTATATATGTGTGGTTCAGTAGCGAACATGAGGTAAAGCCTATATAGTGCTCCAACCTGAACAGAAGGTGTCGGAGGAAAGTAAAACTACATGGAATTGCCAAACAGTAAACTGACACCTATCTTATTGACTAGAAAGAAATAATGCTGGAATTGCAGAGGCGTAGTAACCATTAGGGAGGAGTATACTGGTGAAAATTGTTTCAGATGAAGATAGCAGTTGGCCTACCGCTCTGAACTCAGTGTTTGTTATGTATTGTGTTCAGTCTGGAAATTTATTATAAATTAGTTCTGAAATAGGAGGTACAACCTTCTTGTTTCAGGGACCGTGGTCCTAAAGTTATTGAGCAGCACCTGGTCTGAGCTTTGCTGAATCTAGAGGCTGACAGCATACTCCTGGGTCCAGATAGTGACCAGTGAGGTGTCTCCAAAACACAGGGAGGCTATCGAGCAGAGGAGTCTTTTCCTGCCGCCATCACGAAAGATAAGCGTCTCTGGCCAGAGGAGCTCAACATTATGCCCCCCTCAAAATTAGACTTTATAATAAAACAGTGTTTAAATTGATAGGAACTGTGAACTTTTCCCCCTACTATTTAAAAGATAAACAAACACTTGAAGTCATGATGACAAATAACAACATAGCTTGAAAAAACAAAACCAGTATTACCTCATATTACTACTACACAACTGACACACATAGGATAATATTAATAAAATATGTCACTACAAGGTTCATATTGATAAATTATGTACATATAAATTGTAATTACAATTGATTGTGATTCCTGGTCCACTTTGTAGTTGAATCAGGACATATATATTAGTGAAAGTAATTAATACATATTTATATTTGAAACTTTACCAGTGACTTATTTAAGATAGTCTTATAGAGTGTTAAATGTGTGTGAGTGTCACAGTGTTGTCAAGTGTGGTGGAATAAATTAAATTGTTTATCTGTCTGTTGTTGTTGTGACTTACACTTTATCATATACATACCCTAGACATTTAACGTAGTCATCACAATATTCCAGAATAATTCTGACTGAGGTATAATGTGGTAGCAAGTAAGGTTATCTGTAAAACACTACACCTATTAGATACAGATACCTTCACAGCTGATCTCAGTCAGTACACTAAGTCCCCTATAAATATTTATAACATCCCACTTTACCACAATTGGTACGATGAGGTAACAGTCTCCTCTGCCTTCTCATCTGTCCAGGTCCTTAATAAAGCTTCTAATGGACCTTTTATTGGTCTCCCAAATAGCAGAGTTGCGGGAGCCATCCCGGTTGAACTATGTGGTACCTCCCGATACGCAAACAACGCGGCGGGCAGGAATTGATCCCACAGATCCGGTTTTTCGTGTGCCAGCTTTCTCAGGATAGAAATGAGAGTCCCATTGAACCTCTCTACCTGGCCGTTCCCTTGTGGATGGTACGGACTACAATGAAAGTGTCTGGCTTGAAATAGCTTAAAAACTTCTTCCGTTAGTTTCCCCTTGAACTGTGAGCCATTATCAGTCAAGATTTGATGCGGGAATCCTAATCGGGTGAATATTGTAAGTAGTGCCTCTGCTACATGTTTTGAATCAATTGACGGCAGGGCTACCGCCTCTCCCCACATAGAACAAGTGTCCACCAGAGTAAGGATGTAACTGTTCCTCCTCTTGGTCCGAGTGAGAGGTCCCACAATATCCACTGCAACCCTCTCAAAAGGTGTTCCCACTATGGGCATTTCCCCTAGAGTTGCAGGAGCAGTCCAATGCTTTGGAGCTACCCGTTGACATTCTGGGCAGGATTTGACATATCTTTTTATATCCTCCGTTATCCCTGGCCAGAAGTAATGACAGGCTATACGCTGTCCTGTGGCGCTGATCCCCATGTGACCACTGAAGGGAATCGCATGCCCGAGTTCCATCACTTTATCCCTATATGAAGTGGGAAGTACCAGCTGGTTGTGACCATTTGTTCCAGTTCCGGCCTTCCTATATAATAGTTTGTTCTTCATAAAGTATTCTCCCTTGCTTGGAGGTGTGTGGCATTTGGGCAATTTTTTTGAAACATGGCTTGAGGGTCTTATCCTCAGCCTGCGCCTTCCTCATCTCCTCTGGATGAGCATTTATAGGTTCACCTTCTTCCTCCTTTTTCTGTGACCTGGTCTGCACTGTCGCCATGATCGCAGGTCTCTCGGGATTCCCCAAGAAGACGTATCTACACCCCAATATCAGAGGGTAGATTGGTTCATCTATCACTGCTGCTCTGATTTCTCCTTCCACATATCGAGTTTTCACCGTTATCCTTGCGATGGGAAGTGTCATGAGTGGTATGTCCTTAGTCGCCCCTTGTATTTCCACCGTTTCTGTGGTATACTGACTTGGGTCCACTAGGCTAGACTTCACAACTGAATCATAATCCAAACCTGTATCATAAAGGCACCTTATGGTGACCCCATTACAAATAACATCCTCACAAACTGGGGGGGTGATAAGGTTCCTGCTGTCCATTAGGATTAACCTTTAATCTTTGAGTCCCCGACTTCATTGCAGCAATGTTTGAAGGTTTCCTTCTACAAAATTCGGTGTTATGGTTGTCTTTCTTGCACCATTTGCACCATCTTTTTCCTTGGTTAGACGGTTTTCTTTCATTATATTTTTGGTCATTGAACTGTGAGTTTCTGTCACGATTGTCATTTCTTGGCCGTTCAAGGTTTGTCCTACCTTTATTACCCTGTTCTCTATTATCATATTTATTAAATTGCTGTGGAGCTTTAAAATTATCTATGTGCTTCTTTTTAGTGCCACTTACCTCTGCCTGGGCTGCCTGATACCTCTCAGCGACATTTAAAACCTCCCCCAACCTCTCTGCACCTTGTTCCATAAGAAATTTTCTCAAGTCTGGAGCCATGGACTCTCTCAATTGCTCTATCATGATCATCTCTTTAAGATCTTGGGTCTTCACCAGAGCAGTCCATTTCTCCAAATAGGTTTCCAGTCTGGCAGAGAATTGGTGGTATGTCTCCCCAGACAACAGTTTGGCATTTCTAAATTTCTTACGATAAAATTCACCATTTTTTTTCGTATCTTAACAACAAAGCCTGCTTTAGCATGTCATAATTGTCTTGGTCTTCTCTGTTCATTTTAGCAAATACTTCATAAGAAGTACCTCTCAGTCCCTGTGATAACTTTAAACTCCACCTCTCTCTCTCTCTAACCCATATGTAGTAGCTAATAACTCAAAACGACTGAGGTACCCCTCGATGTCATCGTCTTTTTCAACAAAATGGTCTAAATGAAACCCCATAGCTGATGTTGAGGCACCCTGACTAGCTGCAGCATCTGAGGCAAAAGGGCTGGCACCATTTTCAGGAGCATGGCCTTGTAATTCCAGCTCCCTTAGTCGTAATTCATGCTCCCTTTGCAACCTTCTATCTTCTGCTTCCGTTTCGGCCTTTTTATCTTCTGCCTCAATCTGCAGCCTCTTTAGTTCTCTATCAGCCTCAATTTGTAACCTCTTCTCTTCAGCCAACAGTTCAGACTCTAATTTTCTTTCGGCCTCTTTTTCTAATCTTCTTTCTTCCCGTTCAATATACTTGTCACATTCAGCAGTTACATACTGAATTAAAACCTGACCATCCATTCCCATATCCTTCGCCGTTAGCACAGCAGCTGATCTGAACTTCGCTAGCTCAGCCATCACACAAAATAACACTGCTCAATGTAAAATTCTAACCAATCAATAACTAAAGTAATTCTAATTAACTATTGATTAAGGTAATTCTAATTAGCCAGTTAACTAATTAATTACCACTGGCTGTGAAGATTCACCAACCTTTATTCTCACCTTCAATTTTAAGGGACACTTTTAATTTTAACAATTTGTTCCCATGATTTAATTCTCCCACCAGGAGATCCTAATATTACTGATAAGCTAATTATCCCTGGACAAGACCCCAATATATGTAGTGGGTTTTGATGGTATTGTATGGTTGATGTCACTTAGTGGGATGTATGAGGTCAGTTGTGAAGGCTCCTGAGATAAATGTAGATGTGAATTACAGAAGGCCCTTCGTACTACCACTTACGACCTCACACATATCTTTTTTTACTAATGAATGTGGCTACGTTAAATTCTAGGGTACTGATATGTACTGTCTTGTATTAGTATATACAAACACACACAGAGATAATTACTAAGTGTAATAATATTAATAAAATTTATAACACACTGAACTGACTCAGCTGTTTTAGTTTTAGATATAGAAATTTTCTTTAAGTTTATTTGTTCTGAACCAAGGTTTTATTTTGGTCAGAACATATGAAAGGTTATGAAGTTATGAATGAAATGCATGGATATATGTCATAATAAAATGAAAGGTGTATACATATGTATTTTACAAGACTAGTTAATATTAATACTGTTTATATTTTAAATTTCTCTGGGAGAACGATTAATGGATGTGCTGATGGGGTGGCGTCATCACTCCCATTCTGTAACTACAGGAGCTGTGTCCATTAGATTACAACTTTATACTGTGTCTTTCCCAAAGTTCAGTAAACCGTGGTGGGGAAATTATTATAAGTTCCTTAGAAATATGGTGAATCTTCAGCAGGCCATTTAGTACTCATCTGGTCTGCGAAGAACTGATGCAGAATCAGGTGGTCCACTTCTCTCGACAGCTAGAATAGAACGATAGTCTACTTCTATACGCTGTTTGCCTGCATACACGTCTGCTGGTGTAACTTTGAATACTTATATAGCACTAGCTTAGTGCCACATCAGAAACTCACACTTCTGAAACAAAATTGGTGCTGTGTCAGTACTCTATACACTGCACCACTTTTACACAGCACAACACATCAACAATATACAGAAATGGGTCAGATCTCTCTGACCATACAGCACATCTTACCAAGTTGGTTTCATATTGTATCAATTCCCCCAAAGTCTGCAGTGCATATGAGATATGTTCAATAGTTTTCTATTATTCAATAAGATAGGTGATATGTTCCCACATATTTCAATACTTGATCCGCCCTTCATAAGCCTTGCTGGCGTCTATGTATTTTGTTTATCTCTAGACCCTGAACTTGGGTTGGGGATCTAGAGCGAACCCCTTACTTGTTGTAAGAGACAGATTTTGATATGGCAGTATCAAATCACTCGAAATATTAAACAATATTAAAATATACAAAAGAAATGCTTTCATTCTTACCAGAATTACGAATAGAGAACACAGTTATATTCTAGCAAAACTCAGCTGAGCTGCTGGCTCTAGTATGGCGTCCCTCTAAATATGGAATAGCTTTCTGGGAAATACACCACTGAATTATTTACTGTGTCTACTACTGGACAGCTTTTAGTTGAATGGCAAAAATGCGCGTCTGTGCGCCAATAATATGATTATCTTTGGCCAATCACCGACTTTCCCCCTTTCAAATTTCAAACCTACAACCAAAAGTCAATTCAGTCATACCTCAGTCAAGTATGTATTATTGTCTGTTGGTCCGCCTGTCTCTACTTGCGTTTCACAAAAAAACACACTTGTTTTTTGAACCAACTCTGCCGTCCCCTACACAATTTTGCCTTAAAAGTTATTTTTAGCCACAATTCTCCACCACATTCCCTCTCTTTCATTTCAACTAGATTTTTACGTTTGCAGACTCAAGGCCAAGATTTTGGTTATTTTTAGTGACATGGGTTAACAGTGTAGTCGTTCGTCTGATATGAACAATACAGTCTTTTGTCAATATCTTCCTTATTATCTATTCGTCTGGATAATTTAAAGTATATTATTTGTCAGCTCAAGATGTGCTATCAAACTAGCTAAGTTTTATTTTCGTAACATTATTATTAAGAAAACATATTTTTTTTCTCGTCTATTTTTTTTTTGAAATATCTTCGAGAAGCTTCTGTAATGCGTTTGCCGCTGATTTCAAATAAACAACCAAGTATCGCAAAAGCGCCCAAGAAATGACTGTTGCATATAATAGCTAAGGTCCCTTTTGTCCATTTCTTTACATTGTGTCACTAGTGGACGTGAATTTTTTTTCTTTCCCCACCAATTGCGTCTTTTTAGCCTTGCTAGTTTCAAACACGTGTTCAGTCATATTTTTTCTTTTTGATCTCCGTTCCCTCCCGTCTCCAAGGGTAAACGTTTTGTCTGCACGTCTAACAAGTTAGTTTCCATGGCGGGTAGTGAACCGCGGCATGGGCGATCATGTCTTCTAGTAGCTTATGCATTATTTTTATCCTTACATTTTATCTTGATAGTTGGAGATATTTTAACGTTGTATCACGGTTAAATTTATCACAGGCTGAGCACGTTAATTCTATGATCTGCCGACAACTTTTGTGAAGGATTAAGCAATTATTATTTTCAGCTTGTCAAGCCCCCACCTCTGATTTACTCAATGGAATTCTTATTTTTCTGGTATAGCTCTGTGCATTTAACGTAATGTTGGTCGGAACATGTTGCTTATGGCTATTCACCAATATCTTGCTTTTTTCTATATTAATTTCCATCCCATACGTTCTTGTTACTTTCTCCAGTCTAGAGGTAAGGTCTTGAAGTTCTGATTCTGTTCCAGCTATCAGATCGATATCATCAGCAAAACGTAGATTGCAAAGAGGTCGGCCTCCAATCGATATGGTTGTTTTATAATCGTAGAGAGCCTCCTGCATAATTATTTCTAGATATATATTAAAGAGCACTGGGGACAAGATACATCCCTGGCGAACTCCTACAGTTGTTTTGAAAAATTCTCCAATGTCATTGCTTGCAAAAACAGCACTGCTTGCGTCCTTGTATAGTGCTTCAATGATATCTATGATGTTGGTATCAAAATTGAATTTTCTCATTATTTGCCATAAGCCTTCATGCCAGACTCGATCGAAGGCTTTTGTGAAATCGATGAAGTTATGGTATAAATCGTGTTGATGCTGGAGATGTTTTTCGATCAGTAATCTAATATTGAAGATTTGTTCTGAGGTACTTCTTCTTCTTCTTCTTCTTCCGTCCTTAGCCACCGACCGTCAAAGCAGTCAGTGGCCATTACGCCTAGTGGCGTCTTAGGGCAACAGCAGATAGGTTTTCTTTGCCATTGTTTCCATCACGCCTAGTGGCGTCTTTAGGGCAACGGCAAATCAACCCACTTGCTGCTGTTTCCGTAATCGAAGTGACTGGCAAACGGGTGATCAGCCCGTTGCAATCTGAGGTACTTATTTTTGGTCTAAAGCCAGCCTGTTCCTCGGACAAGATTTCTTCTGATTTCTGTTTTATTCTGTTCAAAAGTATCATTAACATCACCTTACTTGGATGACTAATGGTTCTGTAGTTCTTGCACATTTTTAGATTTCCTTTCTTTGGAAGCGGTATTACTAATGACTGCGTCCACTCTTTTGGCCATTTTTTTGTACTCCATATCTTCTGGCAAATTGTTGTCATGATTTTTACTATATCTGGTCCTCCATATTTCAAGAGCTCTGCTGGGATATTATCCACACCCGGTGACTTTCCTCCTTTCATCGAACATATAGCCTCTTCCACTTCTTCCCGTAATATTGCTGCATTTCCGAGTTCCCTGTTTTCGCACTTAATGTTGTTTAATATGCTATAGTCAGTGTCGAGTTTACAGTTATATAATTCTTTACAATATTCTGTCCACCTTCTCATTACAGCTGTTTTTTCATTGAGCAGAGCCCCATTGCTATCTTCTATGACAGTTATCCTGGGCTGTTGGGGTTTTGATAGTTTTCTTAATGTGTCAAAAGCTGCCTTGCTGTTACCTTTTTATTAGCCCCGTATTAATGGACTCACATTGATCAGCTACCCATTTTTCTTTGGCCTGTTTCATTTTCTTTCTAATATTTTTATTCACCATACTGTATTGCCATGCTGCTTCATGAACCTCTTTCTTAACCTTTTTCATTTCCCGCCGTGTATCACATAACTTCAGAATGTCATCTGTAACCCATGGTTTGTTTATTTTCTTTCTTCTACCAAGTATTTCTGTTGCTGATTCAATGAGCACGTCTTTCACGTTCTCTGTGATTGAGTTGATATCATCCTCCAAAAAGTTGAGAGCTGCGAATTTTCCTCCAACAGTTGCCTCAAAGATTCCCGCGATTTCTGGATCTTTCAGTTTGTCTAAATTGAATCTTAACAGAGAACATCTGTTTTGATTAAAGTTCTTTTTGAGTTTAAGCTTGAGCGTCATCAATACCATGTCGTGATCACTACCAATGTCGGCGCCTGGAAAAGTCCTAGTCTTGGCTTTATTAATACTGGACTTGAATCTTTTGGATACAAGAATAAAATCAATAATTGGCGGACTACTTGATCGTTTTTCCTAAAAGTCGTATATCATTACTTGCGATTATTACCTTGCACACCTGACATATATATCTAATTAATTTTTGTTCTGGATTATCACCGTAGCGAAAACACTCGGAGAAAGGAATTTAGCACAGACTTAAATGTGATAAAGAAAACAAAGAAAGATTTAAGTGGAGGTATCTGTATCATCATCATCATCATCATCATCATCATCATCAACATCCTTCAGGTCTCCATGTTGCCCAGGTCCTCAACAAAAACATGCTACGCCCGAATGTCCTGTTCCATCCTCCAAAGTCTTTCCACGTTTTCTTTTATCCCTTTATCCCTATCACCATTTCTCTTCCATATGAGTTTACCTGTATTTCTTATGCCCGGGGAAATTCAAATAAGGACTGCATTGTAATGCTATCAGCTGCTTTTTATTAACGCGTACCATTTCCAACGATAGCGCCCCACCTAAACACCTGTTCAAATGACGTTTGTCTAGTTTCTTTCCATAAAAACAAACGATATAGTGTTAACCGGTGAATAAACATTATAATGCGGTGGTTATCACAGTGGGCGGTACCACCTTCCCCCAGTGGGCGTTTGGGAGGATCAAAGGCATAGTTTCGTTTATATATATTTGCCATCAGATAACATCGATGATCACACATCCTAGTGTTTACCAGTTTTGATACTGCTGAGTGTTCACTGGCAAGATGTGTCCGCGTGTACTTTTTGCAGGAAGCTGATGAAATCAGATATCTGCAGGTGTTGTCAAATAGGGGCAGCGTTGCGTTTTTGCGGAAATGATTGTCTCAGTATTCATATGGGCTAGTGACAACGTGATATCAGTGATACGTTAATAATCAAGAGGAAAGTTTCAATAGAGCAAAGTGTATGATCACTAGAGCTATTTATAGTTTGTTTTTTAATGCAATGTAGGAAAATTGAGGGATGCGCTGTGAATGTGATCTGGGAGCCAAGGGGACGGTTACCAGTAAAAGTTTGGGGAACACTCTTATAAAGGAACACCAATTTAGCGTGGGTTTACAGTAAAGTAAGCATTACATTCACAATGTTAGGGAAAATTATATCCAAAGCAATCAATTTACGAACGTGTTTGAAATTGTGTGGTAGGCGAGGTAGTGAGAGATCAACACAGAAATATAGAGGCTGAAAAGATGTTGCTTCCTCACTTAAGAAGTTTATCGTTTTAACTAAAAGGAGAGGCAATTAGTTGAAGAAAAGAATATACACATAATTGGGAATGATAGCAGCTATACAATTAACTATACATTACTTGTTTGGTTTGGTTGACCTATCTTCATTGCACATGGACAACTCCATCATTGCTCTGATCACCTCCTTCAGATCACACAAGGAGGATCTCAGTACAGTGCACAAACTCTGTAGCATCGGCGAGAATCCCAATGTGTGTATATATGTGACGGAATCTGGTTGTGTCGTAATTTAAAGGTTACCTAAGAGTGACGGAAGAAGTCAGGCAATATATGTGAGATGAGGTAATGTGTTTGAATTTTAAAATGATATTTTAAAACACGCGGGAGAAAGTAAATAGCTGACACCCCCGACCCACGATATTCTTGCTCATGGATTGGATCACATGAGAGTCAGAAATAAACATTTCTTCTGATTGGAAAATTTTTCGGAAACACCAGGTAGAAGCGTGGGCAGGAAAATTGCAATATAACCTAGCTAATTCGGAGGCTAAAACAAATTGCATTTCAGAATCGTCAAAGTAGACAGCTCGGACTTACGCCAGAAAAGAATAGAGTTAGGATTCTGAACTTATAGGACCGGACAAAACACGTATAGGAACTCTTTCTGAACACTACAGCAAGGAAGATCTACCTTTTAATACGGAAACCAGACTTTTACTGGACCTACTCACAAAGTCACATAGGTATTCTAACTAGAAATAATACCACTGACTCGTTGAAAAAGTCGCTGAAAAGGGGTATCGATATTCGGGGTCGTGTACTGGTCATCAGTGAAGAAGATCTTCTTTGGGTTACCACTGCATAAGTGAATCAACCGGTCATGTTGACACAGAGTGGGAGTGTCAGGTAACGCGAATGGTGGAATGGTTCTGTGTAGTAGACCACTTGATAATATTACACTCACACACTCTTATGCAAGCCAATGATGACTGGAACTACAGCTGACATTTCACACTGTTTAATAAGGACGCACACATCTGGACAGCACGGAACATAGTCATAGGAACATGTTGACATGTACATCATTAGGCATTTGAATAGTAGATCATATTTCATGCAGCATTCAAATATGATGGGCGATATAAGGTAATCATTCAATGTTCTGGCAGACTATTGCCATATCCCCTAACTGACTGAACGCATCAGTGGGTGTGGGTGTATAAACATATAAAGAGTTCACTGGACGAACTTTTTTCCTTGGCTAAGTTCTCCAGCGGCATATATCAAATGTTTATGTAACAAAGTTAAACCACGATAGGGGTTTTCATATTAATAAGATCTCCATATCACTGTCCGATAATAAGTTTGATATACTGTTCTCTTGACAGTGATCCATAACGATGACAAGAATACAAGATGGCTACCTTCCTGAGTTTTGCTCACTCACCCAGAAGAAGGATAATGATAAGCCAAAGTTAATTCACAATTTGAATATCAATAATTTCATAGAGTTTCCCTACAGTTCCACATTCGTAAGGTTGCCTCATGTAGACATAAGCTCTGTTGGGAAACCTGTCATCTTCAACTGTATATATAAACGACCAACGATGCTCGAAACACGATGTCCATCTAGGTCTAACCAAATAGAGATCATCAAAAAGAAGGGTCTGGTATTACCTGGAGCCCGAATTAATAATAAAGTGCATGAGGAGAATCTCTGACAATAGAATCTCGAAGAGACACTATCTCCTTCTGGGAAATCATTCACAAATCACTTTTCAACCTTTAAAAGGACCAGCCCAAAAAAATACACACGGCCATTCTCAGCCGGCTTTGTCGAGACTCTGTACGCCTCCGTAGGACAACGAATACCTGCCCCAGAGTTCGGCACAAAGAATATAGTCCGACCTAAACATACGAAGATATACAATATAAGACTAAATCTTCTTGCACTAGACAAGTAATACATATGAATTCAGGCCATAAACATTCTAAACAAAATCAATCTATTTTCTGGCCCTAACAAATGAGAAATGACATAAATTCGGTATTCATCCGCTAAATCAATATTCAAGGGAGATCATCCACATAATCAAAAGTATAAACCAATAATGAATTATCTAGCTTTACAAAGTAAAGCATTTTCGTACACTCAATAAATACAAATATATATTTTTCCATATTAAATAGACATACAGGACGAATTGTATGCCTCACTGAAGTAATCCGTGCGTCACACAATTCCATACAAATATAGAATACAGAATATGTGCGCAACACTCGTGTTCGAGGCATATTTATCAAGTTGCCAAGACTATTCAACTGAGCAAGAAGTCCATCTTCCCTATTGGAGTGAGTTGTAACGATTTTATATACTTTGCATTTGACATGTTTGAAGTTGCTGATGGTTATACGGGTCCATACACGAGTCTGGCAACCTCAGCATATAAAAATGATATATACATAAACCACCGCAGCAAAGAGCTGGTGGCTGTTTCATGCGGGTTTTCACAGAGAACCAAAAGGAGAGGTAACCTCAGACTCCGAGTGGAGCAGGGAGTGGATGATGATGACATCTTCATTTATATAAAATGTCAGATTTTTTTGTCAGAAGTCTTCGTAACGCTCCCTAAAATAGTAACACTCGACAAAGAAAAGTGCGCAAAGCTCGGTGTGCAACGTGAACGGCGTGGGTGTTCAGACTTTTAACATCTGATGTAAAACAAATACAAGGGGATTTACATAAGTCTTGGGCCTGACCATGAAGGAGTCACAGGAGAAAGATGAAACTTGGCACATTTAATGTTCATCACATTTGCACTCAATGTGTGAAGAACGCGTTTGTTTCTTCAATGGGTTTTCCCGCTACGGTGCACGGCGCAATGTACCCTATTGACCGGATCTGCTGCTCCAAAGATTTGACAAAACAATGGAAAAGAAGGAGGCCAGAGCTGTGATAAAATTTCTGATGTTTCAGGGAAAAACACCTACAGAAATACACAGGGAGATGGAACCAGTGTTTCGTGATTCTTGTCCTTCATATACTTCGGTAAAAAAAAAAAAAACTGGTGTCAACAGTTTAAGTGCGGCCGCTCAAATGTTGCTGATCTGCCAAGATCTGGTAGACCAGCCTCAGAGTGCAACGATGAAAATGCAACACGAGTGAAGAAAATCATTGACCAGGATCGAAAAAGTGTCAGTCAAAAAATTTTTTGGAGACCATGGTGACAGTAAATGAGACTTGGGTACACCATTATGACCCCGAATCCAAAATTGCCAGCATGCAATGGAAAACCCCGGGCTCCCCAACACCTGTCAAGCCGAGAGCGCATAAATCTGCAGGAAAAGTGATGCTGAATGTTTTTTGGGACGGCACAGGTGTCCTTTTGAAAGATTATCTGCCTCGTGGCAACACAGTTAATGGACAGTACTATGCAGATCTTCTCACCAAACTAAGAAAGGTTGTGACCAGGAAACGAAGGATAACGCGCACTCAAAATCTTCCTTTGCTTCAAGACAACCTGCCCTCTCACAAAGCACGGCTTGTGCAGCTAGCAGCCAACGAATTGAATATTGAAATTCTTCTATACCCACCATATTCTCCAGATTTGGCTCCATCAGACTTTTTCTATTCCCAAATCTAAAAAAAACGGCTAAAAGGAAATCATTTTGACAGCGATGAAGAGGTTATACTGGCATGTGATGACTGGTTTAGTTTGAAAAATAGGGTGTTCTACTCCCAAGGTCTTTTCAAAGTCAAGCAGAGATGCCAGAAGTGTGTCAATTCAGACGGTGGCTATACTGAAAAGGAACAAACGTTATACAAAATTTCAGCTCTCTGTGACATGTCCTTCATGGTCAGGCCCAAGACTTATGTCAATCCCCTTGTATTTTGGTTTTTTAATACTCTCCCGAAAATAGTAGCGCTCGACAAAGATTAGTGCGCAAAGGTTGGTGTGCATGAGCCAATAACACACCAAAGTGAATTGTATCTGATAAAGCGACAATTGCAGCAAAATTGTTTAAATACATGTATGCATCTCCGTATCCAAGTGTTTAGAGATGTATAAATACCCACACTTGATGTCAAGCTGTATCGGCTACGGGCTACCTTTGGATCTACCGGCTGCATGCAGAGGGGGAACATGCTGCATGGGCAACAGCTTGATCTCCATATAACTGTGCCCAAGCTTGCACCCTGGAGAGAACACTCCAGCTTCACCCTATAGGTGTCGGACACAACACTGGAAGTAGCATTTACCGGTTATAAACATTTTGCCCACCTGGCAAGGTATGACGAAAGGGGCTACTTGCGTCAGTGGGAGAGGTTCTAGGATCTCACTGGACAGCTACAGCCCCCAGATATACGGCGCCACCTCAGATTGGGCGAAAAGAAGCTCAACAGCAAGCAGAAGAGTTATGACACCAGGAAAATAAACAGCTGAGGGCAGTCACCTCAGGGGCGCATTCCCATAGTCAGTTATGACTGAAGGGGCTATTATTATTGTGATGTCTGAAGACTTTTATTTCCTCCCAGTCATTTTCTGCACCAAGAATAAGGAAGCTTTAGATCTGAATGGCTGCAATTAAGTATTGGTGCTCTGAATTTAATTTCCGTCATATGACGCCGACCGAGCAAAGTGGAAGTAGTTTGTTGCTGCCCTGCAAGACGCCATAAGGCATGATGGCCACTGACTGCTGTGACAGTCGGCGGCTAAGGATCAAAGAAGAAGCAGAAGTTATCATGGATTTTTACTCTAGATTAAAGATCGATTAGAGTTCCGATTGCATGATATCTGAAGGTCCCAGTTATATTATGAACTATCCGGCCGATTAAAACAACAGAAACACAAGGTGCTATTCTGATGGACAATAGGATGTTTACACCTAACATTATTTTCCCCCAAGTATTTGAATAATAAAATGTCCGTTAAGTATTGGTGCTTTTGAATTTAATTCCCGTCATATGACGGGATTTTACTCTAGTAATATATATAAAATCCCAGCTAATCCTGTCATAAGCGTTCGTAACGCCTGAAAATAGTAACACTCGAGAAATACAAGTGCGCAAAGCACGGTGTGCATGCGCAATTTGAACGGTGTGCATGTTCAGACTTTTTTTAACCTCGGATGTAAAACAAATATTTTGGTTTTTTAATACTCTCCCGAAAATAGTAACACTCTACAAAGAAAAGTGCACAAAGGTTGGTGTGCATGCGTCAATAACATCACACTGTGAACGGCGTGCATGTTCAGTTTGTACACAATTATTTAATTACTAGCAACAACCCGCCAAAATTGGAACGTTTTTAATTATAGTGTGTTGTTTATGTTTCACGTATTACATTACTGCTCCTCTATAGTCTCGCTTGCTCGCTGTGAATGACGCGATCGTCTCTTCCTTTTAGCCATCTTATCATTTTGACCCATAATAATAAGTCTGCAATACTTTAAATTAAAATTTTGTCTTGAAGAAACAATAAAAAAAAGTTACATTTTTAAGAAAAATGGTGAGTTAAATCCGTTTCCCAAATGAAACTGGACAGAAGAGTATCTTGATTGTCTGTTGATTTAATCTGCAACTCCGCACCTTCCTGTCTCCAGTACAAGTTGTTAGCATCTTTCCATAATCAAACTGTTTGCTCGCTGTGAATGACGCGATCGTCTCTTCCTTTTAGCTATCTTATCATTTTGATCCATAATAATAAGACTGCAATACTTTAAATGAAAATTTTGTCTTGAAGAAACAATTTTTAAAATTTACATTTTAAGGTTATTTTTAGGAAAAATGATGAGTTAAATCCGTTTCCCGAATGAAACTGGACAGAAGAGTATCTTGATTGTCTGTTGATTTAATGCACACCGTCACACTTTTCTATTTTCGCGAGAGTTCACATAAGTGGAAATAATACATTTATTGTCTAACTTTCAACCACAGTTGCACCCCTTTAGCTGTGGTTGAAAGTTAATGTACTCTCTCGAAAAATTGAAAAAGTGCGCAAATGACGGTGTGCAAAATGTGACTGACCGTGTGACCGACTGACCGAAGTACTTACGGCGGGAATTATGGTATTGGATAACAGGGATGCGCGTACGAAGATTTAAGTTTCACGCTTTTGTTAGAAAAAAATCAACTGGTATTTCGCTAATGCCCGAAAATCGGCTACCATGAAAAGTATGAGGAACTAAGATCCAGGGATTCAGACCTCCAGCTCGACTTAGAGCCCGCTGGGAGAACAACATTAGACAATCGGTAGAACCAGGCCAGGAGGGAGACAGCCGATATGATAGTATGGTGGTCTCTCTTTCAAATCTCTATACCTCACCATAGAAGAGGAGCGACTAAGTAAGTATATAAGGTATTTCCCGCTGTAGCTTTAAGAGCTGTTACCTCGCTGGTGAGAAATAGGGTCAACCGAACAAGCTCCGACCTAACGTAACGACTTTGAATAGCGAGCAAACAGCCGTGTTCGATATGTTGTTGTTGTTCTTGTTAACAGAATCCGCCTCACTGCACTCAGGGCAAACTCAAAGGTGCTCAGTCTCCCGCAGCAAAATGTTCGAAATATTTGGGTTACTTAACACAATATGAGTCATACGGGTGCGGGGTTACTTAACGAAATGTGAGTCATGTTAGTGCAGACATACAATTCACTCAATAGTGATTAATCCAACGATAGCTGTAACGTTATAGATCAACAGGTTTAATAATCACTTAGAGTTAACAATATTTTCTTGATCGAGCCAATTTTCTCTCACGGGCAGCTTTACGTCATATTGTCTCGATCAAGAAATCACAACAATGTAAAAGTAGAAATTAAAACTGCAGACAATCAAGGTACTCTTCTGATAGACAATCGGATATTCACACCTAACATTATTTTTCCACAAGTATTTGAATAAGTAAAATTGCAGTTAGGTATTGGCGCTTTTAAAATTAATTCCAGTCATATGACGGGCTTTCACCCTAGTATGTATATATATATATAAATATAAATATATAAATATATAAATATATAAATATATAAATATATATATATATATATATATATATATATATATATATATATATATATATATATATATATATATATATATATATATATATATATATATATATATATATATATATATATATATATATATATATATATATATATATATATATATATATATATATATATATATATATATATATATATATATGTCGTGAAACATTCTAAATCCACATATATAAATTAAAAAGTAAATGTAACGCCTAACGAATTAATTCAATAAAAGGAAAGAAGACTGGTATAAGAACAGTGCTGTCACAATGGCGTACAAAAATCCCCCTTTTTCTACTTCGTCTGCATATTGTAACGCTTTCACGTTTACTGGTAAAGCCTACTGCATCAAATACACGCGTTTCAAAAAAAATAAAACCGGTACTGTGTTTCTTAGAAAACCTTGAGATACGCACACTGCTTAATGACCTAAATATAATACTAGCATTAATGTCATTATATACACTGCGTAATGAAAAGACAGACGGACTTAGAAGTGAGAGACGGAGGAACGCAGGCAATACTACCACACAGTCTCGCGATTAATAGTAACGCCAATCCCACGCGTAAGGCATGAAGCACTAACTTTTTTTTCCAAATAAACAGTGATAAAAAACACTACCAATACACGGTTAGGTTTTGAAAACATGTTTAATGCTTATTAGGAAACATGACATTCTACTGTTTTATGTCTGAAATCCTGACATTAGTCTGACAGAACAGTCGAAAAGGCAGGACAGGTGGCGGTTCTAAATCGATAAAAAAATAAAAAAACAAAAACACGACTATCCTAGAATACATATTTTGAACGGAGCCACTTAGCCCCATAACATTTATATATTTGGGTGCCTTAGGACTTGCTGACAAAGAATATGTTAAGTGTTATGCACATAGTCTAGTAATTATCAAATTATAGCCAAAATATTATAGGGGTGGTGTCTGACAGCACCAGATCAGATTTGCTCATGTTTGGATACTGCTTTAGGGGATTGAGGCCACTACGTTAAATCAGATTTGATTGGTTAGAATTATATGTAAGGCGAAACATGATTAGTCGACTGCAAATACTATTTTTGGTTGCTAAGGGAAACGTAGGAAGGGTAAATTTTTTCAAATGCTTTTGTAAACATGGTCTTATTGGCTAGACCAGTTGATATAGTCAATTAGGAGCGTCTGTTCAGTGCCACTTTTTGAAATTAAACTGTGTAGAAGCAAGTGCGTTGAGATCCAGTTCATAATTTTCTAATGAAAGCCTGGGACAGAGGCAGATCGGAATTGTGCCATAACTCATCGCCAATCAACGTATTTGTTTAATATTTCCTTGAATTATGGTAAGCTAGACATATTTGATCTCTTTTAGATGAAAATTGAATGTGAATTGATAATTTATGTATGTATTGTGTGTGGTTCAGTAGCACACATGAGGCAAAGTCTAGATATTGCTCCAACCTGACCAAAACTTGTCGGAGAGGAGTATAACTGCATGGGATTGCCAAATAGTACTATGACACCTATCTTATTGAATAGAAGGAAATAATGCTGGAATTGCAGAGGCGTTGTAACCATTAGGGAGAGGAATACTGGTGTATGTTGTTACATGAGAAGCTAACAGTTGGCCTACAGCGCTGAACTCAGTGTTTGTTATGTATTGTGCTTCAGTGTGGAAATAGATTATAAATTAGTTCTGAAGTAGGAGGTACAACCTTCTTGTTTCAGGGACCGTGGTACTAACGTATTGAAGCAGCACCTGGTCTGAGTTTTGCTGAATCCAGAGGCTGGTAGCATACTCCTTGGTCAAGATAGCGACCAGTGTTATTTCTCAAGGAAACGGTGAAGCAAGCGAGCAGTGGAGACTGTTTCCTGCCGCCCACACAGAAGATAAGAGTTCGTGGCCAGAGCAGCTCAATCTTGTGTATACCCCCCTCTAAAAGTGACTTTACCTTAATTCAAGAGGGACATTTATTTGTTTCAAATCAAAAGAAACTGTGAACCTTACCAATATTATTTCCACCCGAAACAAACACTTGAAGTCATGATGACAAACAACAACTTAGCTTGACAAGCCAGTATTACCTCATAGTACCACCGCACAACTTACACACATATTGCAATAATAATATATGTCAATACAAAGATCCTATCTATAAATTGTGTACATACAACTTGTGATTACATATGATTGTGATTCCTGGTTCACTTTGTAGTTGAATCAGGATATCTATTATTGAAAGGAATTAATACGTATTTTTGAAAGTTACAGTTGACTCATTAAGATAGTCTTATAGAGTGTTATATGTATGTGAGTGTCAAAGTGTTGTAAAGTGTTGTGGATTAAATTAAATTGTTTATCTGTCTGTTGGTTGTTGTGAACATACACTTCATTATTATCATAACCCTAGACATTCAACGTAGTCATCACAATATTCCAGAATAAGTCTGACTGAGGTATAAATGTGGTAGCAAAGTAAGGTTATCTGTAATACACCACACTTATTAGATACAGATACCTTCACAGCTGATCTCAGTCAGTACACTAAGTCCCCTATAAATATTTATAACATCCCACTTTACCACATATATTGGGGTCTCGCTCCCGGGATATTGAACCTTCCCCTAGCATATATATTGGGAGTAATTCACTTCGGGAAATTATAAAAATTAAAAAGGTATTCTTGGGTGGAAAAATAAGGTTGAGCTCTCAGTGCCTGTGGTTGTCCTTAGATAATTATTTATAGATTGAATTGTTTAGTTAAATATTGTATACCTTTGCCTGTTAGAAAATGGCGGACCTAGCAAAATTTCGATCTGCTGCTGTGCAGGCTGCTAAAGAGTTAGGAATGGAGGGACAAGTTTTGATTACTTGTCACTACTGAATGCGACAAATTTATTGAACGTGAAGAAAAAAGATTAGAAAAAGAGGCTGAAAGAAAATTAGAATCTGATAGATTGGCCGAAGATAAGAGAATAGAGGCTGAACAAGAAATTAAGAGGTTGCAGATCGAGGCTGAGGCTAGGGCATTGGAGGCAGATAGGGATATTAAAAGGCTCCAGTATGAAGAGAAGAAGCTGGAGGCAGAAAGAGAGGAAAGAAGACAGGCTGCAGAGAGGGAAGCAGAAGATAAGAGATTACAAAGGGAACATGAGTTACGACTAAGGGAGTTTGAGTTTCAAGGCCATGCTCCTGAAAATGGTGCCAGTCCCTTTACCTCTGATGCCTCTGCTAGTCAGCGAGCCTCTACCTCAGCTATGAACTTTCATTCAGATCATTTTGTTGAGAAAGAAGATGATATCGAGAGCTATCTAAATAGATATGAACTGTTAGCAACCACGTATGGGTTAGAGAGAGAGAAAGGTGGAGCTTAAAGTTATCACAAGGGCTTCGTGGTGCAGCTTATGAAGTTTTTGCCAAAATGAGCAGAGGTGATCAAGAAAATTATGACATGCTAAAGCAGGCTCGTTTGTTAAGATATGAAAAGAATGGTGAATTTTATAGAAAAAAATTTAGGAATGCTAAACTACTGTCAGGTGAAACCTATCACCAGTTCTCTGCACGGTTAGAGACATACTTGGAGAAATGGACTTCTCTGGGGAAAACCCAAGATCTTAAGGAAATGATCCTTATAGAACAACTAAGAGAGTCCATGGCTCCAGACCTGAGAAAGTTTCTCATGGAACAAGGTGCAGAGAGGACGGGTGAGTTACTAAATGTTGCTGAAAGGTATCAAGCAGCTCAAGCAGAGGTAACAAGTAATAAAAAGAAACAGGTAGATAATTTTAAGGCACCACAGAACTTTAATAAATTTGATCCTAGAGATCAGAACAAAGGTAAGCACCAGTTTGATAGGCCACGGTATGACAATAAAAATAAAACCCCACAATTCGATGAAAGGAAATTTGATGAAAGAAAATCTTTCAACCAAAAAAGGAGGTGGTGTAAGAATTGTTGGATGGACAATCATGATACTGACCACTGTAGAAGGAAACCTCCTCATTGTGCTGCTATGACATCTGGAAAGAAGGGAAAAAAGGTCAAACCTGCGGAACTACCGGAACCGTACCACCCCCCAGTGTGTGAAGATGTCATCTGTAATGGAGCCACCATAAGGTGCTTATATGATACAGGTCTAGATTATGATTCCGTTGTGAGTTCTCACCTGGTGGAGGCAGATCAATACACCACAGAAACAGTGGAGATTCAAACTGCAACCAAGGATGTAGCGACCATGACACTTCCCGTCGCCCGGATAAAGGTGAAAACGCGATATGTGGAAGGAATCATAAAAGCAGCAGTGATAAATGAGCCAATCTACCCTCTGATATTGGGGTGTAGATATGTCTTCTTGGGGAATCCCAAGAGACCTGTGATATTGGCAACGGTGCAGACCAGATCAAAGTCCAAAAAGGAGGAGGAAAATCCAATAAATACTCATCCAGATGAGATGAGGAAGGCACAGGCGGAGGACAAAACACTCAAGCCGTGTTTCAAGAAGTTGCCCAAATCTCATACACCTCCAGGCAAGGGAGAATTTTATATGAAGAACAAGCTGATTTATAGGAAGGCTGGATCTGAATCCAATGGTCACGGACAGCTGGTCCTTCCCACTTCATATAGGACTAAAGTGTTGGAACTAGGGCATGCGATTCCCTTCAGTGGTCATATGGGGATCAGCGCAACAGGACAGCGTATAGCTTGTCACAGTTTTAGTGTAAGGGGAAGTAAACTGGAGTATGTTAGTAGTTGAAATAGATTTTGAGTTATAGCACTTAGTTGCTTGTTAGCTATCGAATTATTTAGAGTATCTCGTGATAGTTTCAAGAGACAGATTACAGACAGCGTGAAAAGCGCTGATATATTTGTTCTGTAATGTTTTGAACGGAGTGAGAATAGCTCGCGGCTAGCCCGCAGATGATTGGTTGACTGAGTTGTGTTGACCGTGAGGAAGTCTCGTGTCTGCTTTTGAGCGGGACGAGTGTGTTATCTAGGGAGAGTGTTCCGGGCGTTTTGACCGGGTAGGAAGACAGTGTTTTTGGGAAGTGTGAAATGCCTGTACAGTGCTGAATTTAAAATGTCGACGGATTTTTCGCTGTGGGTACAGCGTAGTATAAACCTGCAGTTTTAATTATTGTGGAAGTGTTTATAACTGCAGTGTACAGTACTTTAGGCCATGAATCATGATAGCTCCTGTGAGAGGATTGTTATTGAGGATTCTTTATAGCGCTGAGTTTAATAAGAGTACTTTAGGCCATGAATCATGATAGCTCCTGTGAGAGGATTGTTATTGAGGATTCTTTATAGCGCTGAGTTTAATAAGAGTACTTTAGGCCATGAATCATGATATCATTGTAGCTGCCGAGTGCGCAGTTCTTATGTGGTAATTTATATCTTGGGTTGTGCTGTGAACGGTATTCTATGTGTATTTCATCAATGTGTTGTGACGTGAATAAACCCATATGAAATGTCACCAGTCGTTTACAACCATCCATGACTCTTGTGTACGTACCTGTGGTGTAAACGACTAAACCAACACACGCACTTAATATTACAAGTGTGACAGGGAACTTAACACGTATTTAGAAATAGCCCCGGAGTGGGCGTGGTCTATCTGTATCGAGAACCTGATCATCGCTTACCAGTAGACTTCTACAGTGTTTGCCTGTGTGGCGGATATATAGGTATCAACTGTAGACATTACCAGATCCACAATACAACAGTAACGTTAGCAGATAATTCAATAAGACACCCTTACCGTACCATACACCAATCCTTTGTATCAGTGACAGCCATGATTGACTTTCACGTGCTTGACGGAGGTACAACAGTAATGACCTCATGAAACTAAACCCTATAGTTGTAACAGTGGTGTGCTAGTTTTATAGGATCAGACACCCGCGAAATTCGCGTGATATTAATTCACAACTGTTAGCATGTAGCCTGAGTGGCGTTAGTATATGAAAGACAGACATCACATTTGAGAGCTGTATCCAGGCCCAGGGAAAACCTATTCAGTATCAGTTAAACTGGGAACTGTTAACTCAAGTCGCAACTCGCAAGTCAAGGAGTTTATTACTCAAGATTATGAGATGTCATGATATACAGTGGCGTCTGTATACCAGTACAAGTAATCATCTGGCAGTATGAACGAGTGGTGTACCTTCTTTCAACGAAATTGACAGACGGTGACCCATTTCCTGCTTTCCTGTGCGGTGTGTTAGCACGTAGCGTGCTGAATCGAGGACCTGAGCGGAATCAAGGTGTCAAGTTCCAATGCCTTTCTGTTGTCGATTGTTTTACCATTGAACTTTGTGATATCCAGGGTGTTAACGGAAAGGAACAGAAGAGTTTTCATTCAAGATAAGTAGTTATGTTTGTGGTGTGAACTGTGTCGCCTTAACTATGTCAACGAGCCTTCCTGTGCTTTGCATCTCCTATACTGTTGAAATCTGTTGTTTTTGTTGTCTAATTCTATATAGACATATTATTAGGATTTAGTATTGATGCTAAGTATTGATGGTTGTATGATATATGTTGACTTCCCTCAGATGGAAGAGGAATTGATGATACAAAGTTATGAATAATATTTTTGGTATACATACTGAACTGTGTGAAATGGAAGGGTAATTGTCAGAACTTCTTGAAACATAAACTTGCGACATTAATAATTATACTGATATAGATATATAGTTAACTGAGTGATTAAATCACCATGGATTTTGATAATAATCCTGCAGATATAAGGCCTATGTTGGAGAGTGCATTGTTAATAGGTAGAGATGAAAAGGGATTGAGAGGTCCAAGACTTGGAGTATGGATCATGGACGATTTGTTGGTTAATGTGTCAGTATCCCTAAAGTTATTTGCTGAACATAACTTTAAGCTTCTTTGTAATTCAATAATGGCTAAGGATTTGATTGATTTGCTACAGCACCTTCGTGTGTTTTTACAACAGTATATTGAACTTGAACACGGACAGATAATGCAAAATATATTCAAGATAATCCACAACGGTATTCCTGATGAGCAGAAAAAGGAATTAGGAAGTGAGAAACAAATAAAAGTCAACAAACAGAGTGCCCTACGGGAAAGGGACAATTGTTTAAAAGTTACTACTGAAGTGAGTAAACTACACGAAACAGTCTCTAAACTCGAAAATGAGTTAGATAAGTCAAACACGGAACTTACTAAAGTACATGCGGCGTTAGATGCAGCATTGAACAAGAACAAAGAGTTGGAAATTCGGGTGAAAGACAAATTCGAAGTGTTAACAGAGGAGAGAAGTAAAGTCTTGATATTTGACAAATTAAATAGGAAATTAAGTGAAGAAATTTCACAAAAAAGTGTTGAAATTGCAGAAAGTACAAAAAGGGTAGAGGGTCTACTCGATGTTATTTTAACCAGCGGAATATGGTCTTCTGTAAATGTGGACAATGCTAGACAGAAAGTTGTTTGCCAACAGGTTAAAAAGTTCCAGCCCTATACAATCTTTGCGGATAGAAAGGTTAGATGTGATAGACAAATATCTTTTCGGGGAAAATATAACTTTCGAAGATCTTTTGATTCTTCTTGCAATAGCAACGAATCTTGGCGGCAGTGTAATATAGAGAATGATAAGGTAACAGTCAGTCCTGATAGATTTCAAGCTAAAAGCCCAAAGATTAAACGAGTAACTGATTTTGGAAGTTCTCAGAAGATGATAACAAGGGATAAAGTTATAAGTAGTGGTTCCAAGGATGAAACCCATTATAGGCGTAACGATAAAGATACTTATAGATCTGCAGATGATACTGCAAACAAGCATATTGTCAAAGAAAAGAATGGAAAGAGTTTTTGTAGGAGAGATGTTTCTAAGGTTAGAAAGTACCAAGGAAATTCATATGATAATAATTTTCCTTCTCAGAGAGATAAGAGACAAGTTAATGTATCTCAACAGTTTAATTCTCAGAATTTTGAAAATAATGGTACAGACAAATACAAGAAAGGTTTTCAATCGTGCAATAATTTTTCTGACAGATTTTTTGTGCGGAGTAGAAACGTTAATCATAACAAGTCTAACTGGGATTATAGACATAATAATAGTCTCAAACAAAGAGGAAATGATGATAAATATTTTGATCAAACGACGAATAATAAGAGCAATTATGCTAATTTTGCTCGACATGAGCCTAGAAGCATTGTTATTAAGCAAAGTAGCAATGATAATGATGTCACAAATACTACTGCTTGTTATGTTTCTGATTTTGAAAGAGCAGCACGTTGTTGTGAACTGAAACGAAGAGTCGATGACATCGTGGGGTGACCAGATTTCCACACGAACCACAGTGCGGGGTAATTGTTTGTTTAACCTCTCCGTTGTTCGTAGTAAATTTCACCATTCATTAAAATGGAATTTTCATTTGTATTTTTTGAACAGAGGCGACTTCTTGATATGGGTCAGCGCTCCTGTTTACGTTAACGGCTGTTTACGGTAGCGGCAAGAATATAGGTCAACATTGTGCCCGAGTGAGTGTTTTCTCAAGCAGAACATATCAGCGTGCTAACCATGATTCGACGTTTTACCCCTAATGTTTATGAGATGTCGGCAAGACCTATGGAGATTTTTTTTTCCGATTGATTCTTTTTTGTTTTGTTTGTTTATTAGGACATTAGTTGTTAATGTATTCTATTGCATAGATCATTATAGGTTGTTATATTATGATCATCATCTTTACGCATCATTTGATGTCTATTGTTTTTCTTGATATGTATGACTGTTTTTATTATAAATTAGTGCATTTCGATGCTATACTATTGTGTTTTGGATAATATGTAGTGTGTTAGATGGTAGTGACGTGTTGTTTACTATTCATGAATGCAATGAGCAGATTTATATTTAACCTTACTGGTTGCAAACTTATGCCTATTTTTTTATACTCTGGTGTAGAACTTGAAGTTTTTTTTTTGGTTTTGTTTTACAGATGTGTTGGGTAGAATAGTTTTGTACATGATGAGTTTGCCAGCCCTATGCACATACTCATTAGTTGTAATGTTACAATAGTTACTTTTAATATATCAGGTGGAGATAGATACACATTTATGACTAAATAACACTATAGCTAAGCTGAACGTGATTGTCAGCCGGAAATATTTAAAAGTTTAAATTGAACTGTATAGAGAAAATTAACAGCGGTTGCTGATATTGTTATTTGATTGAGAAATCTAGAGATCTGATTTAAGCACTTGCTTAACATACATTACGTTGTTTTCATGTATTTGCAAACTTGTATTTTGGTAATAGTGTGTTTTTCTGTGTGTTTCTCTGTGACGTATTTTTTGAAAAACTTACACGTGTTGTTTAGTATTTGCTTAGATGCAGGAATTGTTATATGTCTCTCATTTTGCTAAAGCTAGTTTTTTGTTAATTTGTTAATTATAGATTTGAATTAATTTAATTAAAATACTATTTTTATGTAACTTAGCATTACGAAATATTTTTGTACTGTATTTTTTGGAAAATATTTTTTTTTTTTCCCAGACATTGTAATTTTTTATTTTTGTTTTTGTGTATGCCTAGCGTTTGACTATGTGCTATGTGTTATATGTAGAGTAATGTTATTTCTTTAAAGAACGTTTTTTGTTTGTTTTTTTGGATGTTATGTTGTATTAGCGCTTGATTATGCGTTGGTCTTATAGCAATGCTATCACTTTTTTGTGTGGTGTCGATAATTTATTGTTGATTATGTATAACTTGTATAACTTGTTTAAATTACTGATTACGTTTTGTTTAGTTATAAACTATTTTTTATAGTATTAGTATAGGAATACTTTGTTATTTTCTTTTGTGCTTTTCGATCGTGTTTGTATTTATTTTGAAATACGTTGTTGATCTAAATTGTTATTAGTATATATTTTTACCAACGTTCTCTATATTCTTACCTTTTGCTTTCTATCTGTCTCTGTTGATTATCCTTCATTCCATTCTTTCTTTTCTATTGTCTTTTCAGTATGGTTTCATATTTTGTTTACATTTCGTGCTTTATTTACGTTTCACTTCATTCTCCTTGTATACTTCTTCTTTCGCATCTTATACTTTCATTCTATGTATTGTTACTTTAATGGTATAACTTAATATAGTGTAGCTACTTGTGATATTTGTAATTATTTTACATATAACAAATTGTTTGAATGTAATATTATTGTTTTTTCCTCATATTCTGATTTCATACTTACCTTTATTACGGATCATTTTTTCGTTTGCTTGATCTTGTCTTTTCTTGTACTATCGGTTGTTTCCTATTTAGTTGTGCTGTATTCACTTAACTTGGTTTTGTAATGCATTATTTTTTGGTATGCTTAGTTGATTACATTGGATACTTCATTTTTACATTTCACTTAATGCTTATATTTTGTAGATGTCTTATTTTAACTTAACTTAAAGTAATTCTTATACGCATATGTTAGAGTTTCATTGTCCTCTTAATCTTTTTTGGTTTTGGGGAATGTAGTTGTCAAAAAATTGATAGAATCAATTTTTTTCTCTGGGGGTGAGGTAAGATGTAACGAACAGTTTTAGTGTAAGGGGAAGTAAACTGGAGTATGTTAGTAGTTGAAATAGATTTTGAGTTATAGCACTTAATTGCTTGTTAGCTATCGAATTATTTAGAGAGTATCTCGTGATAGTTTCGAGAGACAGATTACAGACAGCGTGAAAAGCGCTGATATATTTATTCTGTAATGTTTTGAACGGAGTGAGAATAGCTCGCGGCTAGCCCGCAGATGATTGGTTGACTGAGTTGTGTTGACCGTGAGGAAGTCTCGTGTCTGCTTTTGAGCGGGACGAGTGTGTTATCTAGGGAGAGTGTTCCGGGCGTTTTGACCGGGTAGGAAGACAGTGTTTTTGGGAAGTGTGAAATGCCTGTACAGTGCTGAATTTAAAATGTCGACGGATTTTTCGCTGTGGGTACAGCGTAGTATAAACCTGCAGTTTTAATTATTGTGGAAGTGTTTATAACTGCAGTGTACAGTACTTTAGGCCATGAATCATGATAGCTCCTGTGAGAGGATTGTTATTGAGGATTCTTTATAGCGCTGAGTTTAATAAGAGTACTTTAGGCCATGAATCATGATAGCTCCTGTGAGAGGATTGTTATTGAGGATTCTTTATAGCGCTGAGTTTAATAAGAGTACTTTAGGCCATGAATCATGATATCATTGTAGCTGCCGAGTGCGCAGTTCTTATGTGGTAATTTATATCTTGGGTTGTGCTGTGAACGGTATTCTATGTGTATTTCATCAATGTGTTGTGACGTGAATAAACCCATATGAAATGTCACCAGTCGTTTACAACCATCCATGACTCTTGTGTACGTACCTGTGGTGTAAACGACTAAACCAACACACGCACTTAATATTACAAGTGTGACAGGGAACTTAACACGTATTTAGAAATAGCCCCGGAGTGGGCGTGGTCTATCTGTATCGAGAACCTGATCATCGCTTACCAGTAGACTTCTACAGTGTTTGCCTGTGTGGCGGATATATAGGTATCAACTGTAGACATTACCAGATCCACAACACAACAGTAACGTTAGCAGATAATTCAATAAGACACCTATCAGTAACAACAAACCAGACTTTAACAGTGTAGATATGTCTTCTTGGGGAATCCCAAGAGACCTGTGATATTGGCAACGGTGCAGACCAGATCAAAGTCCAAAAAGGAGGAGGAAAATCCAATAAATACTCATCCAGATGAGATGAGGAAGGCACAGGCGGAGGACAAAACACTCAAGCCGTGTTTCAAGAAGTTGCCCAAATCTCATACACCTCCAGGCAAGGGAGAATTTTATATGAAGAACAAGCTGATTTATAGGAAGGCTGGATCTGAATCCAATGGTCACGGACAGCTGGTCCTTCCCACTTCATATAGGACTAAAGTGTTGGAACTAGGGCATGCGATTCCCTTCAGTGGTCATATGGGGATCAGCGCAACAGGACAGCGTATAGCTTGTCACTATTTCTGGCCAGGGATAACGGAAGATATCAAACGATATGTAAAATCCTGTCCAGAGTGCCAACGAGTAGCACCTAAGCATTGGACTGCACCCGCAACTCTGGGGGAAATGCCCATAGTGGGAACACCCTTTGAGAGAGTTGCCGTGGACCTTGTGGGACCTCTCACTCGAACCAAGAGGAGGAACAGCTACATTCTGACTCTGGTGGACACTTGTTCTATGTGGGGAGAGGCGGTAGCCCTGTCATCCATTGACTCTAAACATGTGGCAGAGGCATTACTCACAATTTTCACAAGGTTAGGCTTTCCCAATCAAATCTTGACTGATAATGGCTCTTAGTTCAAGGGGAAACTAACAGAAGAAGTTTTCAGGATCTTCCAGGCCAAACACTTCCATTGTAGTGTGTACCATCCCCAAGGGAACGGCCAAGTGGAAAGATTTAATAGCACGTTGATGTCGATCCTGAGAAAGTTGGCACACGAAAAACCAGATACATGGGACCAGTACCTTCACGCCGCCCTCTTTGCTTATCGGGAGGTACCCCATAGTTCAACCGGTATGGCCCCGGCAACATTATTATTTGGAAGGCCAATAAAAGGTCCACTCGAAGCTCTGTTAAGAAAGTGGACTGATGAAAAGGCAGAGGAAAATATTACATCCTCATACCAATATGTGAATGAGCTGACCACTCGTTTAAAAACTGACTGGAAACTTGCCAATGAAAATTTGAGACAAGCCAGGAAAAAACATGCTGCCTACTACAACAGGAAAGCTAAAGACAGAGATTTGGCTGTGGGAGAGAAGGTACTGCTTCTTCTACCCGGTAGTCAGAATAAGTTACAAATTGGATGGCATGGTCCATATACAGTTCTAGAGAAGGTGTCTAGAACCAATTATAAGATAGATAAGAAGGGGAAAGAAAAAATCTATCATGTGAATCTCCTGAAGAAATATTTGGAAAGAGAAAATCAGGAAGAGACACACTTGTTGACCTTGTCCATTGCAATGGAGATGAAAAAGGAACCACTTTCATCATTTGAATATCCATTACACCCCTGTGAGACAGCGGCACAGGTGAAAATCAGTACACACTTAACGAAAGATCAGAAGAAGAGAGTGCAACAGGTTCTAGATGATCATACAGAGGTGTTAACAGACCGACCGGGGCATACAAACTTATTGGAATATGATATGAAACTGATAGACACCACACCTGTCCGTATGAAAGCCTATTCGATTCCTTTTGCTAAGGAGAAAGCCTTGAAGGAAGAGATAGACTATTTGTTGAAGGAAGGAATTATTTCACACAGTGAATCTTCGTATAGTTCCAGTGTGGTACTCTTAAGGAAACCCTCTGGAGAACATAGACTCTGTATAGATTACAGGAGACTGAATGCTATCACAGAAGGACAGGTGGATCCATTGCCGGATACAAATCAGTTGTTTGCCAGGCTAAATAAAGCTAAATATTTCTCAAAAGTGGATCTGAGCAAAGGATACTATCAGAATCCAGTAAAGCCTGAGGTAAGACCATACCTAGCTTTTAGTACTTCAGAGGGACACTATGAGTTTAACAGATTGCCATTTGGATTGAAGAATGCGCCTAGTGCCTTCTCTAGAATGATGAGAAAATTGTTGGATCCCCTGAATAATCCATGCATCACAAATTTCATGGATGATATCCTTATAGCAACAGAAACATTTGAGGAACACATTGACTCTCTGAACATGCTGTTTAATCGGCTTAGAGAAGCGAATTTAACAGCCCGACCAACCAAATGTTGCGTTGGATGTAAAGAATTAGAATTCTTGGGACACACAGTCCATCAGGGAAACATGACCCCTGACCCCAAGAATTTAGAGAAACTAAAGAAAGCCCCGAGACCACAAACCAAGAAAGACGTGAGATCCTTTGTCTCATTATGTGGTTTCTACCAAAAGTATATCAAAAACTTTAATTCCATATGTGCACCGTTAACTGATTTGACACGCAAAGGAAACCCAGATCGAATTACATGGACAGCACAATGTGAATTGGCATACCAGAAATTGAAGGAAAAGCTCACAAGCAAACCTATTTTGAAATTACCTGACTTAAGTCAAGAATTAATTGTGAGAACGGATGCAAGTAATATCGGTTTGGGCGCGACCCTCTTACAGAAATCAGATGCACTGAATGGGGAATTAACCCAGTGGCATATGCTAGTAGAAAGTTGAATAAAGCTGAAACCAATTATTCAACTAGCGAAAAAGAATGTCTTGCCGTAATATGGGCGATAAAGAAATTCAATATTTATCTGTATGGGAAGGCATTCAAGTTGCAAACGGATCACAAACCCTTGTCGTTTCTAGCGCAGGCTAGGCATGAAAATTCAAGGTTACTCAGATGGTCCTTACTTTTGCAGCCATTCCAATTCAGCATAGAGTATATTTCTGGAAAAACCAACCTGGGAGCGGATTTTTTAAGCCGCCATCCGTGTGATGAAAATTACCGTAAGCCCCAGGAATAATATTAAATTTCTCTATGTGTATATAGAATTATAGACTGACATATAACGTCTTTTTTAAGTGGGGAGAATTTGTCGTGAAACATTCTAAATCCACATATATAAATTAAAAAGTAAATGTAACACCTAACGAATTAATTCAATAAAAGGAAAGAAGACTGGTATAAGAACAGTGCTGTCACAATGGCGTACAAAAATCCCCCTTTTTCTACTTCGTCTGCATATTGTAACGCTTTCACGTTTACTGGTAAAGCCTACTGCATCAACTACACGCGTTTCAAAAAAATAAAACCGGTACTGTGTTTCTTAGAAAACCTTGAGATACGCACACTGCTTAATGACCTAAATATAATACTAGCATTAATGTCATTATATACACTGCGTAATGAAAAGACAGACGGACTTAGAAGTGAGAGAAGGAGGAACGCAGGCAATACTACCACACAGTCTCGCGATTAATAGTAACGCCAATCCCACGCGTAAGGCATGAAGCACTAACTTTTTTTTCAAATAAACAGTGATAAAAAACACTACCAATACACGGTTAGGTTTTGAAAACATGTTTAATGCTTATTAGGAAACATGACATTCTACTGTTTTATGTCTGAAATCCTGACTTTAGTCTGACAGAACAGTCGAAAAGGCAGGCCAGGTGGCGGTTCTAAAACAATCAAAAATAAAAAAAACAAATACACGACTATCCTAGAATACATATTTTGAACGGAGCCACTTAGCCCCATTAAATTTATATATTTGGGTGCCTTAGGACTTGCTGACAAAGAATATGTTAAGTGTTATGCACATAGTCTAGTAATTAACAAATTATAGCCCAAAATATTATAGGGGTGTGTCTGACAGCACCAGATCATATTTGCTCATGTTTGGATACTGCTTTAGGGGATTGAGGCCACTACGTTAAATCAGATTTGATTGGTTAGAATTATATGTAAGGCGAAACATGATTAGTCGACTGCAAATACTATTTTTGGTTGCTAAGGGAAACGTAGGAAGGGTAAATTTTTTCAAATGCTTTTGTAAACATGGTCTTATTGGCTAGACCAGTTGATATAGTCAATTAGGAGCATCTGTTCAGTGCCACTTTTTGAAATTAAACTGTGTAGAAGCAAGTGCGTTGAGATCCAGTTCATAATTTTCTAATGAAAGCCTGGGACAGAGGCAGATCGGAATTGTGCCATAACTCATCGCCAGTCAACGTATTTGTTTAATATTTCCTTGAATTATGGTAAGCTAGACATATTTGATCTCTTTTAGATGAAAATTGAATGTGAATTGATAATTTATGTATGTGTTGTGTGTGGTTCAGTAGCACACATGAGGCAAAGTCTAGATATTGCTCCAACCTGACCAAAACTTGTCGGAGAGGAGTATAACTGCATGGGATTGCCAAATAGTACTATGACACCTATCTTATTGAATAGAAGGAAATAATGCTGGAATTGCAGAGGCGTTGTAACCATTAGGGAGAGGAATACTGGTGAATGTTGTTACATGAGAAGCTAACAGTTGGCCTACAGCGCTGAACTCAGTGTTTGTTATGTATTGTGCTTCAGTGTGGAAATAGATTATAAATTAGTTCTGAAGTAGGAGGTACAACCTTCTTGTTTCAGGGACCGTGGTACTAACGTATTGAAGCAGCACCTGGTCTGAGTTTTGCTGAATCCAGAGGCTGGTAGCATACTCCTTGGTCAAGATAGCGACCAGTGTTATTTCTCAAGGAAACGGTGAAGCAAGCGAGCAGTGGAGACTGTTTCCTGCCGCCCACACAGAAGATAAGAGTTCGTGGCCAGAGCAGCTCAATCTTGTGTATACCCCCCTCTAAAAGTGACTTTACCTTAATTCAAGAGGGACATTTATTTGTTTCAAATCAAAAGAAACTGTGAACCTTACCAATATTATTTCCACCCGAAACAAACACTTGAAGTCATGATGACAAACAACAACTTAGCTTGACAAGCCAGTATTACCTCATAGTACCACCGCCCAACTTACACACATATTGCAATAATAATATATGTCAATACAAAGATCCTATCTATAAATTGTGTACATACAACTTGTGATTACATATGATTGTGATTCCTGGTTCACTTTGTAGTTGAATCAGGATATCTATTATTGAAAGGAATTAATACATATTTTTGAAAGTTACAGTTGACTCATTAAGATAGTCTTATAGAGTGTTATATGTATGTGAGTGTCAAAGTGTTGTAAAGTGTTGTGGATTAAATTAAATTGTTTATCTATCTGTTGGTTGTTGTGAACATACACTTCATTATTATCATAACCCTAGACATTCAACGTAGTCATCACAATATTCCAGAATAAGTCTGACTGAGGTATAAATGTGGTAGCAAAGTAAGGTTATCTGTAATACACCACACTTATTAGATACAGATACCTTCACAGCTGATCTCAGTCAGTACACTAAGTCCCCTATAAATATTTATAACATCCCACTTCACCACAATATATATATATATATATATATATATATATATATATATATATCTATATATATATATATATATATATATATATATATATATATATATATATATATATATATATATATATATATATACTTTAATTTGTAATAAGTTGTATGTATACTTAAACATGTTCACCAAGGCATAAGCTACTGCAGTTACGCTGTGCAGTCGCAATTTTTTCAATTAAATTAACAAAAAGAATTTTAATTTTTCATCATATCCCATGAGTTATATGATCTACGCTCAGGGAGATTTAAAAATTCAGAGTAGAAAGAGCTGATCAACCAGCGCCCTTAAAATATTTAAAAATTGAAATTTGAAAGCACTTTTGCACACAATTTTCTCATGTCTCATTTGCAAGCTGTGTTAGTATTAAAATAGCATTGAAACAAGAGCTTGAGTAACAGGCTTATGACGCATTCATATTCAGCGCAATGCGTATTCAAATGTATTGCGGGTCGCACTAATGACCCGTCATCGAAGCATAATTTGTTGGTGATGCCTAGATAGCAGGGAGGATAATGTGATTCGCTTGCATAGCTAGGCGGGGGTGTCGCACGGAAGGTCCTGGGTTCGAGTCCCGGGTAAGCCACTCACGTCTGTTGTTTTTCTGTTGTCTAGTTTTCTACTTCTTTATTTCTCACGAGTGCCTGAAAACATACCTTTATGTTTGTCTAATATTTAATCAGCTGACGGCATTACAAGGCAGTCCGTATTCTGGAATCCTATAGTAAAAGAGAAAGACAGAAAAACACACGACTTAATAGGAATAAATAAGATATGGAAAGACCTTGAACGGAAGGCCCGCCACAGGAAGGCTTGGTGTGCCTTTGTAGAAGCTGCATACTCTACATGCAGCTGAAATAGAAGGAAAAACGAATGGTTGTTATTGTTACCCCGTGTTTTCCGTGTTGTCCGAGTTAAGTGTTTATTATAAAAGCTTTTTCCGTGTTGTCCGAGTTAAGTGTTTATTATAAAAGCTTTTTCCGTGTTGTCCGAGTTAAGTGTTTATTATAAAAGCTTTTTCCGTGTTGTCCGAGTTAAGTGTTTATTATAAAAGCATTTCCGTGTTAAGTGTTTATTATAAAAGCATGTCGTGTTAAGTGTTTGTTGTAAACGCATTTCCGTGTCAAGTGTTTATTATAAAAGCGACTGCTAAACCATATTTCATACTGGCTGTTTTATAAGGGGAAAAAGAAGACACGAACACATCTTAAGCAGATGTCACAAGAGAGAGGAAGACGGCATATTTTTGTAGAATGCCTATGTTCCTTAGGGAGCTGAGAGGTGATGATGATGTTTTATAACACACATGTTTGTGCATCCTCGTTTTGAGATCTATAAAATACTTCAATCAATCAATCTATCAATCGATCGATAAATCAATCAATATCTCTAGTAGCACAGGCGTTCTACAAACACTTACTATGTCCTCGTATCGTGTGTCATCAGCTCGTTTTTCCTTGTCTTTCTTATCTCTTTCATTTTTCATTATCAGCTCTCTCCACCTTTACGTCTCTAACTTCAACAAACAATATAAACTAGTCAACTAAAGAAGGCACTTCGCTTATTTATAATTATAAGTCTTCCCTGGAGCCCCCGACCGCTCACATACGCCACTGTATGTTATGCAGCTAATAAGGTAATGGAGGAGCGATATTGCCTGTAATAGTGGTTGCAAAGAGGAAGTGCAGTAATAGGTTTTCATGTGGTCAATGATATGATGTGGTTATGTGATTACAATACAAACCCAGAGCCATCTTTAAACAGTATATAAGCGTTGTTCTCGAATCCGTGTTCCGTGAACCAGTTCGGGTTGCTGGAGTTCCATGTGTCTGTGACGTCATGGTAAACCACGCATACATTGTCCATGATTCTCCTTAGAGCTCGTTTTAGGATGAGCGTGTATTTTGAACCTGGATGTGACACATTAAGCTATTTAAGATTTAATGTTTAAAAAAAAGTATCAAATTAATTTTCACTTCTTCCAGCTAGAACCTATAGATACAACTGAAGCTAATTAGTTTACAACAAGAGAACGAAAAAAAAACAAACTATATTTTCAAAGGTTGAGAATTGGGCATGAAGGCCCGTCTAACATTCTATCCGTCCTTTCTCTCATCTTTTTTACGGTATCCATTCATTTTTACATGCTTTTTAAGTACACATAGTTCTTTCTTTACGCGATGAATGCGTTCTCGAGACCCTCGCTTAAACAGAAATCGCGTAAATGGAACAACATCTTCTCATTCAAATACGTTTTAAGTTAGCGGCATGCATTCCATCAATGCCACACATAATAATAAAAATAAATACATGAAATAATAAACAGTTGAAATTAATATGTACTCTTCATATTAAGTACATGCACAGAAATCAACATTGACAAATTATTCAACATTGACAGGGGTAGGATCGTTATTTTCCTCATTTTCATCAACTTCTAATTCAACGAGGAGTTTCGGTGAGTCATCTGAATGAGAAGCCGCGATGCAGCAATGAATTATGTCCTGAATATGGTGTCCAGATTTGTTACAGTTTGTGACTTTCTCTGCTCACGGAGAGTTTCTTGGTAGGGAGCAGCACGTTCCATCATTTCAATCTCGACTATAAAGCTCCTGTCAATATTAAGATCCTCTTGTTCAAAGAGAGGATTAAAAAAATTTAAAGGCCTCCTTTAATCGTTTAACTGTAAGTTGTCGGCCTGCTGGTTGTTGCTGGCTGGTGCAAGTTGCTGCGCATTCTTCTCCTTCCGGTGTGATCTTCTCCAGCGCCAACAACTCTTCATTGCTCAGTTCTACTTTCTGAGATTTAATCAAATTTACAATTTCATTATTGTGAGATTTAATCAAATTTACAATTTCATTATTGTGAGATTTAATCAAATTTACAATTTCATTATTGTGAGATGTAATCAAATTTACAATTTCATTATTGTGAGATTTAATCAAATTTACAATTTCATTATTGTCAACTCCATCTAGATCAGCTTTTTGGGGCCATTCTGACACCATCCTTAAAAGCTGTGATAGTCATCAACGCTAAAGCCTACAAAGTCATTACAGAATTGAAGGCGATATTACACATCGTTGCCTGTAATAGTGGTTGCAAAGAGGAAGTGCAGTAATAGATTTTCATGTGGTGAATGATATGATGTGGTTATGTGATTACATAACACACATCCCTGCGGAACTTTATTCCATGGAGCCTTGTTTAGCGAAAGTTCATCTTTAATAGTGATCGCCTTCCGAAAATCCCTCCAAGAAACATTCAAGTTGTTATCATCTTGCTCTCGCGCTCCCGTTGGGGCGCAAAAAAAAAAAAAATACTGTAAAAATGTCTAAATATCTAGTCGCGTAACTTTTATTTTGGCGCGTAAATAACACGAAAAATGTCTAAACATTGGTGCGCGTAAGTTCGAATTCGCGTAAATGAAACTCGCGCAAACAGAGAACTACCTGAACTAAATAAAAAGAATGCAATATTATAAAACTAATGTAACATCATGCTCACATTTTCAGTATCCGTTCATAATTCATAATATAAAAAAATAAAGTATGTTGAAAAAAGTCGTAATACCCGACGTACAGTAAATTTGATAAGAATTTGGAACATTATCCGATTACGGTGACATTAGGGGTAGAGATTATTGGTAGGTAGGTAGTCTCATGGCAGATACTGTTGGAGGGGAGTAAAGTATTAGAAAATTCATCATGCTAGATCCAGCATCGAAAGGTGGGGTGACCAGGTTCCTTCCTTTCCGGCTTTTCCCTCTGTAATTTAAGAGCAGAGCCAAGTATCCATTTACAGCTGGGTAGACTGTAGTGTGAACCCGGCATCTTTGCCGACAAAAGCCAGCGCTCTAACCATTGGCAGAGAGAATGGGACAAACGACGATAGCAAAACTCTGTCTCTTGTAGACAGGGGTTATTGTCGTTTTAATCATTCAAAATTAATTAATAAGAAGCCACTGGAAGAAGCCGGTGCGCAAAGGGAGCTTATCACTCACATTAGAACGAAACAATCTATTTGGGGAGTGGGGGGGGGGGGGGGGGGAGGGGGGGGGGGGGGGGGGGGGGGGGGGGAGGGGGGGGGGGGGGGGGGGGGGGAGGCGGGGGGGGCGGGCGGGGTGGAAGGACTTTCATGAGAATATTGTGACAACAGGAACGATTGAAGGAAACATAGATACAGGACAACAAAGAGAGGTAATACTGGACAGTTTGAAATGATGGCATGGAATGAGTTTGTTGTTTAACTACGACTGCTGAGCTCTTTTGCAGCCAATGCCAAGTTGAAGACTCATTGGTATTATCTGCGCTGTGGGTCTATGCTTTTCCTGTGGCTTTTCTGCCTTTTCGAAACGTGTTGAGTTGGAGCCATGAGCTTGCATTTAAATAATCATCACATCTGGTGCCAAGCTAAGTGGAAGAAACGCGTGGCATACTGCGCATTCCCCGTCATTCAAAGGTGATCTCCAAATATGCAGAGCTAAAATACTTTTCTCTGGTTCTGAGCTCTCCAAAGGAATTGTCACGTCCTGCACAGATATGCCACTATGTATATGGAATGAAGTTAACAACAGAAGTGATATATACAGTACTGGAGACAGGAAGTTGTGGAGAGGCATGATCACCTACGCCACCAGAGCTTGTACTTGATGAAGTATTAATAATTAACACCCGTTTCGAGCACAGCTTACTGGAACGACGTGCAATCACTCTGTCTGAATTTCGTGAGGTCAGACACTGATTTATCTAGTGAATTATAACAAATTCTGCTAGATCAAAGTTATTCGATACTGACTGGTGGCAGAAGAAAGTACTATAGCTACCTATACGTAGCACTTACCTAGAGCAGTGTAGGAAGAATGTATTACGTATGGAATATCGTGAGACCACATATTTGCCTTATTGTGCACGCCACGTTTAACTCTGGTCTTGTGCGATAACTTGACATACCAGATTGCAAGAGGGCTGCCCGGTCTGGGGATGTAAAGAAGATAATTGGCGATGTGTAATCAATTAGTCTAATATTAGAAGAAGCGGAGAAGAAAACAATAGCGGTAATGATTATTAACCTAACATCGATTATGGTGATGATAAATATAAACATAGAGACAATGTTCAGGGAATCATCTATAGTGAAATGAAGTTTTTTCATAAATATAGGTTTGATAGTATAATGCTATTGTTTTCCAGGAAAACAGTAGCCATACTGGATTTTAATGCTACATTTTAATTCAACAGTTTTTATTCTGTGTTTTTTCTTTTCTTAGTAATAAGTATCAAATTTTAATGGGAAGCTTATCATCGTATTTTAAAACTTTCAGCAGATTACATTATCGATAACATTAGTAGATCCTGAGCTATTGAACTTACCACTGCTTTCTTTGCAAATATATACTGTTCAAAAAAAGAAACGCAACTTTGTTGGTGTTACTTTTATAAAAGATATTCACTGATTGGACATCAGTCAACCTATCGATTGTGTCCACCTGGTCATTAACTTCTCGTGGTTACCTGAATTGTACTCACCTCATAATTCGTGAGGTCATGAAAGAGGTCAAGGTCAAAACAACATTTTTGACAATAACTCGTGACAGGTTTATGAGAATCCCTTGAAACGTACTGAACACAAAACTCTCTGACCATATTATTGAGTGCCTATAAAAGATTAACGCTCCTCGAATAAATTCAGTTGAAAATTCAATGCGCAAGTATGGCTCATTTCACTACAGAACAACGACTCATCATCATTGGATGTTTACACACTGGACAGTCACAAAGTGTAGTGGCCAGACAATTTAATGTGGTTAGAAACACCATTAGTCGCCTTTGGAGGCGATTTCAAGAAACTGGCTCAGTGGCAGACCGGCCGCGCAGTGGAAGATCCAGAGTCACAACTCCTGCCGAAGACCGCTTCATACGGCTGCGTCACCTCAGGAATCGACTTGCATCTGCGTCCGCAGTGGGCGAACCAGCATCGTCAATGGACCGTTGGGAATGACTGGAGACGGGTTTGGTTTAGTGATGAATCATTTTTTGTGCTCCAGCGACACGATAGACGGAGAAGAGTTTACCGCAGAGTCCATGAGCGCTACGCCCAGAACAGCGTTGATGAGGCTCCTCCACATGGTGGTGGAGGTGTACTGAGGTGGGGGGCGATCAACTTCATGGAAAGAAGTGACCTGGTGCAAATTGAAGGACGCCTGAGTGTCCAACGATACGTCGCTGAAATTCTTCGTCCTCACGTCCTTCCCCTTCTGGCTGCACGAGGGTCGATTTTTCAGCAGGATAACGCTCGACCTCATGTGGCACAACTCACCACCTAGTTCCTCGCTGACAACAACGTCCAGACCATTCCGTGGCCAGCCATGTCATCAGACATGAACCCCATAGAACACTTATGGGATGAACTCGACAGACAACTCCGCCAGCGAGACGTGGTTCCAGCCAATCTCCGACAGTTCTCTCTTGCACTGCAAGAAGAGTGGGCAGCCATCCCACAAAAACAGATCCAACGGCTAATCGGATCCATGTCAAGGAGATGTCGTTCTCTGATAGAGGCCAGAGGAGGCCATACACCTTACTGAAACGGAGGCCTCAGTCGCAAAGAATAAAAGTCCAAACCAAATTTAATGAACATCATTTCATTGTTAAAGTCCGAAAGTTTCTTCATGCCAAGATTGAAACATTAATTCCGTAAAATAAAATGTTGGTACAAGTTTGAAATTTGGTGTCCATTACCACTGCAATAATGTTGCGTTTCTTTTTTTTTTGAACAGTATATAAGTAGACGTCTGAGAGTGTGCAAAGAAGAAATCTAAAGTGAATATATTTTACAGCAATATACCCAATAAATAAACAAAAATTGTGATAAGATATCAAAAAAGCAGATTTGACAAAAATTTGCTTGATGCAACGGAAAGTATCTGTGCCAAATCCCATTTTGATAGTTGAATTAAATTAGCAAGTTATAAAAAATGAGTACAGTAACATAAAACAAAGTTCTGAAAAATTAATTGTTTTATTCATAAGACATTGTGACGTTGAATGTAAATAGTGATACAGTAATCTGACAGCCTTTCCTTTCCCATTTAGTGTCTACCATTTGCTAATCCAAACCACGCCATTTTCTGACTGCATTACTCATATCTAATCCACGCTTTTTTTCGTGACATGTAAACAAACAGACATTTACCTATTTCCGTGACCTGCCAGCATAACAGGCAGCGACCCCTGATTCGTTTACCTGAGTTTTCACGTGAGCTGATTTGCCAATTATCGGTCATTAGACAGTTGCGCGGAGAAAATAACGGACTGTTTGATCTGCGAAAAAGGACGTAATCTAGAGAGGCCCGTGCATGGCAAGGTTTTTTTTAAATGTCGGTCAGCATCGCAGAGTAGAATGAACGAACAAACCTTCGATCCGGGAAACGCGGTTCCTAAATTCCCTACTGTCGTACATTTTTTAAATAGATATAGAGATTTATTTGGTCCCGTCAGGGTAGAGCAGAAGTGGGGTATATGAGAAAGAAAGGTGTTAGAATATATTCCTCGGGGGAAATAGATTAAGGTGAAGATCCGTCTCTGGAATGAGGGGTTTCTCTAGTCCAGCCTATCTATACGACTATCTTTAGAAGAAGACGATCTGTCACACTCCCCTATAATGTTTATTATAAGTTATCTACACACACACACACACACAAAGAGTTATGTGACAACAAGACACACAAACGTGAAAAACTATGGTAAATGGATATGGGTCTGACCAACACGCTCAATTTAATTTTTGTTTAGTTTATTATCACTTAAAATTTACAACATCAAACATCTAAAAATCAATATATTGATGTTTACAGACATAGGAAAATAACCCCATAAGTGCCCTCTCCTCTGTTGAGAAAAGATCCCACAAGAAGTTAATAACCCAAAAGGTCAAAGATTAACACTAGGGTATAGAATAGACAGTATAGTAAAGAACAAAGTTTCTACTTAAGCTATCCAGTAAAAATAATCATGTTAGCGAACTAAAAAAAAAAGAAGTGAGTACAATGATCGTAACAAAGGAAAATATTTCTCTCTCTCTCTCTCTCTCTCTCTCTCTCTCTTTCATTGTCATTCTGTGGTCACAAACACACTTGCTTACCCAATACTTGGTGTAGGTATCCCTTGGAAAAACATTAACAGTAGTATGAACCTATAGTGTCAGGTGGGTTGCCCAAATATGGCCCCAGACCAGCCTTGCTATTTGAAAATAATTTCAAAGTAGTCGCCAAAATTGTTGAGTTAATCTTTGATGGATGAGTCCTGCATGACCGCATATAGTTATTGAAGCAAGACGTTCTCGGGACGTTCACATTTATAAAAAAGAGAAAAAAATAGTTCCTGTATTGTCTAGCCTCTAGGTGCTACGACTGTTACGTTATAAAACTGATGATGATAAATCCTCTCGACTTTCTCTGGGATGAGAGCCGATGATTATTATTATTTTTTTTTTTTTTTTGGCGTTCGCCCGCTAATACTCGAGGCGAAATCTCAGGTTATTATTTTATGTTTAACCTGACAATGATTTTACGTGAGTATCCCTTTATTTCTTGTACAGAGACAGGTGTCCCTCGCCATTTAGGCAAATACTCGCCGATTTCGGAGGTACCCACTGCAGCTGGGTCGGCTCAGGAGCCGCCAGTCCCTGGTCGACGACACTCCTTCAAATGTCCTCGCCAGGTCTCGAGTTAATCCAGTCCAAATCCCGGTCGACGAAAAGTCCTCAAATGCCGTCGCCCGGGTTTGATCCTGTATCACCCGGTCGCCAGAGCGGTGTTGTAACCACTACGCTAGCACGGCTCCCAGTGCCGATTATGAAACAGAGTTATCTCCTGGATAAAATTCACTTGGGGAAACGACTGTCATTAGTCGGGAAAAATGTTATGTTTATGGCCGCAGCGGGCTGATAAATTGAATAAAACAATCTGGATATTTGTAAGTCCAGTTAGCTCAAGTTACAGTTAATGTGCCTTCAGTAACTGGGAAAAGGGCCCACAATTAGAGAAAACACGCTGGCCGCTGGTTTTGACCAAGCCTATATTGGGAAGAACACAAAACATTTAACCAAAATGACATACCTATGCTATCACGCGTTAAAAAAGGTAAAGGAACCCGTTACACGCAAAAGTGTGATCTTTTATCCTCTCCGTCCTCTAATTAAATTAAAAGGCACACGATATTTTAAGCTTATACTATTGCACTTCGCTTAGCAAGTACGGATTTGGGTTTTAGGCATGCAGCCGTCCCCCCATCCGACCCGGTAAAACACTCAGCGCACGATGTCAGTTATAATTTAATTATGACTACGTCCTTAACAAATATCGCCTGTCATTACTAGCTAGTTGATTGTTGGCGTCTATCGTATTTAACACATGATATAAACACTAGTCATTTAAAAAAATTTACACACAAAGAAATATAATGCGCATACTACTCTGTCACTTTATCCGTCACTCTGAACATATACTTAAGTCAGCTAAAAAAATGGCTGATGGATTTTACATTACTGAACGCTCGGGAACTGAATAAAATAGTAAATATTTAACACATTTAATTACTATTATTCCACTCAGTCTTAACGGGACAATTTAACACATTTAGAATAAAATCGTTCCTATCTGGCGTGATTAGATTTTTCAAACAAAAAACCGTTTATTTCTACGCGCGTCTGTCTAATTGCCGATAATTGGCAAATCAGCTAGCGTGAGAACTCGGGTAAGCAAACGTGATTCGCTCCCCTGTTACCTGGCATGTTGTGAAAGTAGGTAACCAACTCGTTAGCACAAGAAAGACAGGAAAAATAGGTGTGGCTACAAATTATGAGTCAGACAAACAACGAAATTGCGTGCTTTTTTCGTAGCAACGTTAAAACGCTAATTGAGGAAACCATGTGGTCGGATTTTTGAGGATATATTTACATTTCCACGTAACACCTACTATACAGAAGGTGTGAATTGTAACGTCTTCTGGTGATGATAACACCATGAGCTGTATATTTATCGCGCTCTCTCAAATTCAGTTATTAGAGTCGCTCATAAATTCTTGGATAATCTAAGCACGCCGGACTAGAACCATTTCTTCGCTAAATGTGTTAAATTGTCCCGTGGGGATTTTATTTTCTGATTTGTGGTAATAGAAATTGTGCTTAAGTGTTAAAATGTGTTAAGTTTACCATTTAAATTCACTGTAATTCCTTAGCGTTTAAAACTAGTGAAATAACATAATGCATAGATATTTCTTGCCAGTCGTTAGAGTATTGTAATTTCAATCACCCCATTTTTTCTTACACAAGATGATACGGCTTAGTTGACTGAGATTATTAAGTGTAACTGATCAGTGACCGAATAGAATTCACATTATATTTCATTGCGTGAAATTAAATAAGTGACTAGAGTTAAAGTTATGTGACTAAACAACAGACGCCGACAAAAAGCTAGTAATGACAGGCGATTTTTGTTAAAGTGCGCGTATGGATAAATTGAATAATAATTGACTTTGTGCGCTGTGCATTTTCTCGCGGGCAATAACGGGGCAGGGCACATACCCTTTTTTCCCGACATGTCATAGCGGAAAACTTACGGGCGGATAGGATAGTATCAGTTTTTCATAAATGTTCTTTTCTTCCCAATATAGCATCTAATTAAAACCAGCGGCCAGCGGTCTAATATTACCAGTAACATTATTATTATTTTGGGTTTTCGATTTTTGGACCTGTTTGGTCATCTAACTTCATTCAGAGAGAGACCAATAGAAACAGTAATATTAATCGTAACTGGACGGTACATTACCCATAATTATTTATCAAATTTTTCAGCCCACTGGGCATACGAAAGAACATATATTCCTGATGTTTGACATCCGTAGCAACGGAGTGATCCAGAAAACTACGCTGTTTCAAAATCGGTACTCACCATAAGAGTCAGCCGATAGGATTTACCATCATTATCAGTTTTACATATTGTAACATTTGTCTTAGCAACCAGAGCCTAGACAATACAGGAACTATTTTTCTCTTTTTGTAACTGTGAACGTCTTGCTTCAGTAACTATATGCGGTGACACAGGGTTCATCCAGGAAAAATTAAACCACCAAATTTGGCGTCCACCTTGTAATTATTATTCGATACAAAGGCTGGACTAGGGTCAGATTTGGGCAACCCACCTGACAATATAGGTTCAGACTATTGTAATTTTTCAAGGGATACCTACACCATTATTAAGTAAGCAAGAGTGTTTGTGGCCACATATGACAGAATGGGAGACAGAGAGAGAGAGAGTAAATATTTTCCTTTGTTACAATCATTGAACTAACTTCTTTTTTTATTTCGCTAAACTGAGTACTTTACTGAGTAGTAATTTAGTGGGAACTTGTTCTTCACAGTCTATTCTATAATCGAGTGCTTATTTTTGACCTTTGGGTTATTAACTTCTTTTGAGATCTTTTCTCAACAAAAGGAGGGCACTTATTCGTCTATTTTCATATATCTGTAAACATGATTTATTTGATTTCTCTATATGTTTGAAGTTGTAAAATGTTTAATGATAATAAACAACAAAAAGACCTAAAATGTGCGTGTTGGTCAGACCCATACCCAATTAACCATAGTTTTCCCGTTTGTGTGTATTGTTGTCACATAATTGTGTGTGTGGGTGTGTTAATGTAACTTATATTTCATATAGGGAGAGAAAGGTTGTCTTATATTAAAATATAGTCGTATAGATAGGCTGGACTAGAGAAACTACTCATTACAGAGACAGATCGTCCTCTTACACTATTCCCTCGTGAAAATCTATTTCTTACACCTTTATTCTCACATATTTACCACTATCACTTCTGCTCAGACGGGACTATAAATATCTTCTGACCTATCTTTAAAAATTTTACGAAAGACATGAACCATTTTTTTTCTTCAGAAAATACAATCTTAAAAATCAAATTACACATGCTTAGAATATTTTCAAACAATTGATCTTGACATTTTTAGATTCAAGAGGTTTTAAATTGCAGACAACGGGCAAATCTCAATTTTCATATATATATATCTTATATATATAATAATATAAAATTAATATTGTGGTGAGCGAAATTTCAAGTTCATCGATCACAAACACCTTCGTCATTATCTACGTTATTACCTATCGTTGCAATCGTTCATCTCAATTTCAACATTATTCCCTTCAAGAAAATTGTCGCATTAACAAAGGAGACGCACTTCTAAGTACCATCAAAAAGAAAACATATATATATATATTTATATATATAGTATAAAGATATCTCGGTATCATGGCATAGGCTGTATATATAGACTTATACTTTGTGAAATATCAAACCTCGTTGTGGCAGACACCATCTTTCCACATAAGAAATATAAGATATATTATATATATAGAACCAGATATATGCATAATAAAATATAGTTATATAGGTGCAGAGATATATCTATAGCTAAAATATTTTGAAGAAGTTTTGACTTCATGGCGTCAATCAAATTTGTTAATGCGACAATTTTCTTGAAGGGAATAATGTTGAAATTGAGATGAACGATTGCAACGATAGGTAATAACGTAGATAATGACGAAGGTGTTTGTGATCGATGAACTTGAAATTTCGCTCACCACAATATTAATTTTATATTATTATATATATATAAGATATATTGGGAAAGCAAGTTAGACATTCAAAAGAGAATATACAACTCAAATGTCAAGTCAGTCCTTTTGTATGGCTCTGAAACATGGAGAACCAAACAAAAAAAAACAGTTACAGACTTTCATAAATAGGTGCTTGCGTAGAATAGAAGAGTTGAAATTGTATGACAAGGTCACCAATGTGGAACTGATGACAAAAACCAGACAAGTGCCAGTGGAACAAGAGATGAGAAGAAGACGCTGGCGATGGTTAGGACACACATTGAGGAAACCTGATGATAACATTACAAGGCAGTCCTTCTTCTGGAACCCCCAGTGACAGAGAGGCAGAGGTAGACCAACAAACACGGAAAAGAGAATTGGAGACAGAGGTGAAAATGGCGAGGAAAACATAGAAAAGCTGCGAGTTTGTGGCACGTGACAGGAACACATGGTATGTGATTGTTGAAGGCTTATGCTCCTTGGGGAGCTAAAGGGTGTTGATTGATTTATTGATTGATTTATTGATCTATTTCAAAGTAAAGATACAAAAGGTAAGAGGCACTTTAATTGCATTAGGACATATTTGGAAATCAAAAGAAATATTTGGAAATCAAAAGAAATATTTGGAAATCAAAAGAAATATTTGGAAATCAAAAGAAATATTTGGAAATCAAAAGAAATATTTGGAAATCAAAATAAATATTTGGAAATCAAAAGAAATATTTGGAAATCAAAAGAAATATTTGGAAATCAAAAGAAATCAAGTGCAACACAACAATCAGAATCAAGTTCAACATATTCCTATTGTATGGAGATGTGTGAAACATGAATTTCTATTGTATGGAGATGTGTGAAACATGAATTTCTATTGTATGGAGATGTGTGAAACATGAATTTCTATTGTATGGAGATGTCTGAAACATGGTTAACAACACAAATAACAAGCGAAAAACTACACACTTTAATACATCGGTGCTTGCGTAGAACTGAACGATTGAAAGTGTGCGAAACTGATAATTATTTCATCGATTTACCTGCGTAACCAAAACCCACGATAATCTAAGACATGTACCTGCTGAGCGGAATGTCGACATATCTTGTTTCTTTGAAGGCATTACGTTTTACTTTCAGATTATGGAGTTCGTCAAATTGCTTTGTTTCTGCCAATGGTACGTCTAGTTTCTAAAATATAGATTAATAAAACAGGTTGTAAATAATTTGATAACGTTGCTGTGATTAACCAAGAAGTTACAGTATTTCATAAATGAATGTTTGACCAAGTGTTAATTTTAATGATAAAAACCTGTCATTGCAGACTCAAATGTCATCTGTACAACAAACTAAGTGCTTGCGGAAGACAATTGCGAAAGCCTATAACCAAACCCACGATAATCTATGGATAATTCATTTCTTTCGATTCTACTGCGTAACCATGAGGACCCACAAATAAACAGTACCTGCTAAAACTTGTTTCTTTGAAGGCATTATACTCCAGATTAATGGAGTTCGTCAAACTGCTTTGGCTCCATGGTGAGTTTCTAAAATATAGATTAATAAAACAGGTTGTAAATAATTTGGTAACGGGGAAGGGGGGGGGGGATAAAAAACCTGCATTGCAGGTCATCTGTACAACAAACTGAAGATCGGACAGACAATTGCGAGCCTATGTGGAGAGGACAAATAAACAGTAAAACATATACTCCGAAACTGTTGGCTCCATGTGAGTAGTAAGGTTGGGGGAGGGGGGGGGGGAAGCGGTGTGGCCTTCAACTCTGTTGAGGGAGAAACTGTAAGGTGACGACAGAAGCATGAGGCGGGCCGGCAGCTTTATACGATAGATAGATGTGGTTATTTGAGAGCGAACTACGATAGAAGACGAAGAAGAATGACTGCTTGCGCACTGAATGAAGGACTGAAATGATATGACATTGTCACTGAAGGAAGGACTGAAATGATATGACATTGTCACTGAAGGAAGGACTGAAATGATATGACATTGTCACTGAAGGAAAGAACCAGTAATGTACAAATGAAACAAGAAGTGACAAACAGGCGTTGGCGATGTACAGTTACATACTCTGAAGAAATCAGCTGATAGTTTTACGGGACATTCTTTATTCTGGAACCATCACGGTAACATAAATAGAGAAAGACCTAAAGAGAGTTATTGACAGACACGATAAAAACATCGTGGAGAGACCTTCGATGACACCTTTCGTATCCTCTTTCCTTCTCGTTCGCCTTCGGACTACCACATTAATGACTCTAATAAAGACAGTAGTCAGCTAAAGGTTCCTGACATCTCCAAAAAGTTGTTCGTGGAGTGAAATAGGTTGTTGTCGTATGCTTCTCCGTTCACTACTGTGTGCTGGGCGGGACTGTAGCAGATGTTAGGCTATCATGGGACTAATGTCACAGGTGCAGAGATCTGCTGTACCAATATGTGGTGGATTTGATGTTATAAGATGTTATTCCTATTGTACTGAATGAGGTCAGCTGTGAAGGTCCCTGATTATACTAAATGTTGGTTTGATTTATCAGAACACCTTTCTGCTACCACCTTACGACCTCAATCAGACTTATTCTTGACTAATATGTATGTTAGCTACGTCTATATGTCTAGGGTTATGAGTGTATGATGTATTGTAAGTACAAGTACTACAAACACATGCATTTACTAACACACACACACACACACACACACACACACACACATATATATATATATATATATATATATATATATATATATATATATATATATATATATATATATATATATATATATATATATATATATATATATATATGACTGAGTCAAGACTACAACCACAAACACACTGACACTCTAAGAAATATATCTTATAGAAGTCTGTGTTAAAAGTATGGTAAAATGGTTATTTACAATTTATTTGGCCCGATCAGAATTGTCTGCATCAGGTCAAACAACCAAAAATTGATATTATGAATGTATTTATAACAATTTAAATACTACCATGGATCTTCTGTCCATTCAATTTATAATAAGACAATCAAAATATGTGTATCTAGGTTCACTAAGTTAATGACACTGGTAATTAATAGTATGGGTGGGGTGCTCTCATCATTCCATCTTTCTCTTTTAAAATTATCTTGAAAGTTTCTTGCCAACAATTTATTTTATGTTATTTCTATACAGAAATATAGTATTTTAGTGGATAAACTGAGTGCCGACATGTATGGCACTTATCTAGATAAATGATGTTGCCGTCATTTTCACAGGCTCTCTGGTCTGACCACGCTGACAATGTTCCTGGTTCAGTAACTAGACCTCAGGGTCCAAACAATAGGTTACTTTAGTACACTGCAACAACGCCACCAGGGTTCTGGTACCCACACTGTACCAGAACAAAACCTCTGAAACAACGTTATGATTCTTAAAAACACATCTATATTCCCCTTCACATGTAATAATTTGCATAAAGAAAAAGGGTCAGATCTCTCTGACCACACCATACCACTCTGAGATGACAATGCATTACCAGTGCCCCTATTCTGTTCCCTAAGGGCTACAACGCCTCTGACACTTCAACAATGATGATCTTCCATAGGATAACGTGGGTTAGCTTTCCCACTGGCAACTGTGGAAATCATTTTCAGTTATGCAATACACATTAAGTTACTGCTTTTACTGCTTTAACACAACACCACAGGTCCTGCATAACTCTGCTGGGGACTCTTTACTTAGTCGAAAACCTTCCCAATCGAGCAGTATCGCAGACACCAATTTTATTGAAATAACAAAATTAATGAATTCCTTCCTTACCACAATTCAAAGAAATATCACAAACGTACGTTGACTGGCTTTAGCATAAATAGTAGTGTAAGTTCAGCTTTGCCTTCTGTTCAGACTGCCAATGGTTAATAACACACTTGGTACTGCTGAGAACAACGCAGCTTGCTTCTAACATATTTCTTTACAACTGGCGCTGAGCTGTAAACGCTTTTTGCCAATATGCCTAGACCGGCCCAATCACAGCGAGGGTCTAGCATTTCAATTTTCAAAAATTTAAAAAGAAAAACACTACTTCACACTTCTATGAGTGATTTTTCTAAATATAGATTTTATCTTTTCTGCCCAACCAATTCTCTCTGTCTACCCTCCTATACCCTCCAATCGGATTTGACTTACTCCCTTGCCTCCTTTCAAACTATCGTTCCCAATAACGTTACAGTTAACGATCAAGGACAACAGTCTGTTCGTCTAAGCGTTTTCAGTCAAATAGTATTTTCTCAATAACTTGTCTAATAATTGGACTACCCTTTATATTAAAACATATTTGTGCTCAGAATACACTAAGCTACACGAATATATAATTTTTATGACTATATTCATTTGCGTTTAGATTTTCAGTTTTATCACTGACAGTCGTTAATTATAACTTTTTACATAAGTCTACCATCTTGTCCCCCTCCTTCTGTCTCACTTTTTAATTTTTCAAATAAACCAACTTGTTTTTGTGACGTCACAACTACACTACGCGTCGAGAATTTAAACTGTCTGTGTGTGTATATCCGTTAGCCTTGCCCACAGCGTGTATATACTAGTTGTCTCGCGGACAGAACGAAGCGGGTTTTGGCAAGGCGATGGTAGCATTTCGCATTAATTATTTGTATTGTATCGTGTAACACTACCAAAAAATGTAAGGATTGCTACTGATTACCAGCGTTAAAGTCAAAATTTTACGTTAATTCAGATAGTTATTTTGCGGCACACTTCCGCAAAATCGTTAATTATAAGGCTAGGCTGCAGAATGTATGCAGCAGATCTGGCAAAATGTTAAATATTGGTAGTACGTTTTCGAAACCGAAACTAAAACGCGTGTTAGATTTTTACCGTGGGATCGTTCTATAGGCTTTAGCACTGCACAAAATTCAGCGCTATGCTGGCGTGTGAGAGGATCACCGTCAGACACAATAGGGCGGGTTTATTTATTATCATTTTATGACTAAAATCTTACTGAAATGAGCGATTATTCTCGCAGATTTTACTACACACCTCCCATCCTAAAACATGCAATCATTAGCAGGTTATAATCTGCGAGATAACTTAGCTCAATGAAGTCTTTCACGTTTTTGTGATCTTCATCATAAGGATGTCTGCTCAAAAAGTCTGCGCCTAAGTTCTGAGGGCCGGGAATATATTCAATCAGAAATGAGTATGGCTGCAATAATAAAGACCATCTCAACAATCTGGAATTTTCATGCTTGGCCTGTGACAGGAATACGAGTGGTGAATGATCCGTTTGGACCACAAATGTCCTGCCATATAAATAAATCTGGAATTTTTTTATCGCCCATATCAACGCGAGACATTCCTTTTCACTTATTGAATAATTTTTTCCGCCTTGTTCAACTTGCGGCTTGCATAAGCGACTGGATTCAATTCTCCATCTTGTGAGGAGGACCTTTGCAACAATGTAGCACCCAGGCCCACATTGCTTGCGTCACTTCTCACAATAAATTCTTGATTAAAGTCAGGCAATTGCAATACTGGCCTGCTTGTGAGTTTTTCTTTTAACTCCTGGTAAGCCAATTCACACTGTGCGGACCAATTTATTGTATCAGGTTGACCTTTGCGAGTTAAATCCGTCAGAGGAGCACATATAGAGTTAAAATTTTTGATGTACTTTTGGTAGAAACCACACAACGACAGGAAAGATCGCACATCTTTCTTTGTTTGTGGTCTAGGTGCTCTTTTCAATTTTTCCAGATTCTTGGGATCAGGGGTCATGCTACTCTGATGTACCGTATGTCACAAGAATTCCAACTCTTTACAACCAGTACAACATTTTGTTGGCCTAGCGGTTAAGTTAGAATCTCTGAGTCTATCAAACAGCATATTCAAAGAGGTAACGTGTTCCTCAAATGTTTCCGTAGCAATGAGGATATCATCCATAAAATTCGAAATACATGGATTTTTCAGGGGATCCAGCAATTTTCGCATCATCCTAGAAAACACACTCGGGGCATTTTTCAACCCAAACGGTAACATGTTGAACTCATAATGACCTTCCGAGGTGCTAAAGGCTAAATAAGGTCGAACCTCAGGCTTTACTGGAATTTGGTAATAGCCTTTGCTAAGATCCACCTTAGAAAAATATTTTGCCTTGTTCAGCCTGGCAAATAGTTGAGTAGTATCAGGTAATGGATCCACCTGACCTTCTGTGACAGCATTCAGTTTCCTGTAATCGATGCACAGTCTATGTTCTCCCGATGGTTTCCGCAACAAAACCACACAGGAACTATAAGGAGACTCATTGTGAGAAATAATTCCTTCTTGTAACAAATACTCAATCTCCTCTTTCAAAGCTTTTTCCTTAGCGAAAGGAATAGAATTGGGCCTCATACAGATAGGTGCTGGGTCTAGTAGTTTCATATCATATTCCAACAAAATGGTGTGCCCCGGTTTATCCGTTAACACATCTGTATGTTTCTCAAGGACCTGTTGAACCTTCTCCCTCTGTCCTTTTGTCAGGTGATTACTGATCTTCACCTGTGCAAACGTTTCACTGGTTTTCAGTGGATATTCAAATGAGGGGAGGGGGTCATTTTTCATTTCGGTTGCTATAGAAAAGGCCAATAGGTGTGTTCCTTCCTGGATTTGTCTGTCCAGATATTTCTTCAAAAGGTTCACATGATAGACTTTTTCCTTTCCCTTTTTGTCTATCTTATAATTTGTTCTGGATACCTTTTCCAAAACTGTATATGGCCCTTGCCATCCGATCTGAAGTTTATTGTTACTGCCGGGCAATAGAAGAAGCACCTTCTCCCCTACAGCAAGTTCCCTATCCTTAGCTTTCTTATTATAATAAGCAGCACGCTTTTTCCTGGCTTGTCTCACATTATCATTTGCCAGTTTCCAACTAGTTTTTAAACGAGTGGTCAGTTCGTTCACATATTGATATGATGAGGTAACAGTCTCCTCTGCCTTCTCATCTGTCCAGGTCCTTAATAAATTACATATGGACTTTTAATTTTTCTGACATATTATTCAGGGCACCTGTCAGGTCCTTTACATTAGAAGCTTTATTTTGCGGACGTTTCTTCCTTGTGTCATCACACAGGAATCTACTACTACCGATTTTTTCCTGGGCTTTTCTCCCCACTTTGAGTTCATTGTGAGAGATCTTCTCTCTCTTTTATCTTCCTCCAGTTTACATAAGTCCGACCGAGGGATCGTCGGCTTATTCTGGGGTATAACAGTTCTTTGTACTCGCTGCATAGTGGCCATTGTAAAACATTCGAGTGAAGACTGTCTGTGAAAAGGGGGTTCCCATTCCCCTCTGTCCACTTTATTATAATTATTTTTCTTTCCAGGCCTAAGTTTGCCCCGTGGCGTGTCTAGGTCCTGATTCATTTTCCCACGTGTGGGTGTTCCCTCTTTATTTTCTGGCCCAGGTTTTCCATAATGCTTCTCTTGCATTTGGTTAGCATTTTTCCACCCTGTGGAATTTTTCTTGTTGCACTGGTCGCAGGCCTCGACAAATTTTCTTATGTCTTCAACCACTCCTGGCCAGTAATAAGACATAGATGTCCTTGAACAGGTGCGACCCATCCTCAGATGCCCACCGTCTAGAACATGTGTTTGTCTCATAACTCGTTCCCTATATTTCGATGGCACTACTAACTGTGCACACCCGTATGATCCTGCTTTATCCGCCCTGTAAAGCAGTCCATCCTCCAAATAGAATTCTCCTTTTCTAGGAGGGGTATGGAGTTTTTGTAGTTTCTTAAAACACGGCTTCAGTGATCTATCTTTAGCCTGTGCCTTCCTACACTGTTTACGAGACATAGTTTTTGGTGGTTCCTCCTCCTTTCTAGGAGTCGACCTGACCTGAAGCGTGGCCATTACTACAGGTTTCCTATTACAATTTTCGGTGTTATGGTTGTCCATCCTACACCGTTTACACCACCTCTTTCCTTGGTTAAAAGGTTTTCTTTCATCATACCTTTTGTCATTAAATTGTGGGTTTTTATTTTTATAGTCATTACGTGGTCTATCAAAATTGTGCCTACCTTTGTTACCTTGATCTTTGTTGTCAAATCTGTTAAAGTTTTGTGGAGCCTTACCATTTTCTACGTGTTTCTTTTTAGTGCCAGCTACTTCTGCCTGGGCTGCCTGATACCTCTCAGCGACATTAATTATCTCACCCAGCCTCTCCGCGACCTGTTCCATGAGAAACTTTCTCATGTCTGGAGCCATGGACTCTCTCATCTGTTCTATGAGTATCATCTCTTTGAGATCTTGGGTTTTCCCTAAAGTAGCCCATTTCTCCATATACGTCTCTAACCGGGCGAAGAACTGGTGATAGGTCTCACCCGACAGTAGCCTGGCATTCCTAAATTTCTTTCTATAAAACTCTCCGTTCTTTTCGTATCTTAACAGAAGAGCCTGCTTCAACATGTCATAGTTGTCTTGGTCATCCCTGCTCATTTTGGCAAAAACTTCATAAGCTGTTCCCCTGAGCCCCTGGGATAACTTTAGGCTTCACTTCTCTCTTTCTAACCCATACGTGGTAGCCAAAAGTTCAAACCTACCTAGAAAACTTTCTCTGTCATCGTCTTTCTCAACAAAATGGTCTAAATGAAAACCCATAGCTGAGTTAGAGGCCCCCTGACTAGCAGTAGCATCAGAGGTAGAGGGGCTGTGACCATAGTCAGGAGCATGGCCCTGCAACTCCAGCTCCCTGAGTCGCAGCTCATGCTCCCTCTGTAACCTTTTATCTTCTGCTTCCCTTTCAGCCTTTTTCTCATCTGCTTCCCTTGCGGCAGCCAATCTCTTTTATTCTGCCTCCCTTTGCTGTCGTTTTTCTTCAGCCTCCAATCTCTTAGCCTCTCTATCACCCTCTAAGGCCCTAGCCTCCTTCTCAGCTTCAATTTGCAACCTTTTAATCTCAGCCTCTCTATCAAACTCTAATTTCATCATCTCCCTGGCATCTTCTAACTGCATTCTCCTTTCTTCAGCTAACCTATGTTCTTCCCTAGCAATATACTTATCACATTCTGAGGTAACATAGTCAATCAAGACTTGACCCTCCATATTCATCTCCCTGGCAGTCTGCACAATCGCAGATATGAACTTAGCTAAATCAGCCATCTTCTCAATCAAAGTTAGCAATATACTAAGGTAACTTAATAACTCTAATTAGACAACAACACTAAGCACTAACAGTTCATCCACTATTTCCCAAAATACTTTTAATATTATTTTATGAGATTCCCATACAATTTTAGGGGAAGTTTTTCCCAGTGCAAAGTTAAAATCCCGGGACAGGAGACCCCAATATATGTGAGAAATTCAGATCCCAGACGAGCCTACCAATATATATGGTGGATTTGATGTTATAAGATGTTATTCCTATTGTACTGAATGAGGTCAGCTGTGAAGGTCCCTGATTATACTAAATGTTGGTTTGATTTATCAGAACACCTTTCTGCTACCACCTTACGACCTCAATCAGACTTATTCTTGACTAATATGTATGTTAGCTACGTCTATATGTCCAGGGTTATGAGTGTATGATGTATTGTAAGTACAAGTACTACAAACACAGGTATTTACTAACACACACACACACACACACACACATATATATATATATATATATATATATATATATATATATATATATATATATATATATATATATATATATATATATATATGACTGAGTCAAGACTACAACCACAAACACACTGACACTCTAAGAAATATATCTTATAGAAGTCTGTGTTAAAAGTTTGGTAAAATGGTTATTTACAATTTATTTGCCCTGATCAGAATTGTCTGCATCAGGTCCAACAACCAAAAATTGATATTATGAATGTATTTATAACAATTTAAATACTACCATGGATCTTCTGTCCATTCAATTTATAATAAGACAATCAAAATATGTGTATCTAGGTTCACTAAGTTAATGACACTGGTAATTAATAGTATGGGTGGGGAGCTGTCATCATTCCCTCTTTCTCTTTTAAAATTATCTTGAAAGTTTCTTGCCAACAATTTATTTTATGTTATTTCTATACAGAAATATAGTATTTTAGTGGATAAACTGCGTGCCGACATGTATGGCACTTATCTAGATAAATGATGTTGCCGTCATTTTCACAGGCTCCCTGTTATGACCACGCTGACAAGGTTCCTGGTGCAGTAACTAGACCTCAGGGTCCAAACAATAGGTTACTTTAGTACACTGCAACAACGCCACCAGGGTTCTGGTACCCACACTGTACCAGAACAAAATCTCTGAAACAACGTTATGATTCTTAAAAACACATCTATATTCCCCTTCACATGTAATAATTTGCATAAAGAAAAAGGGTCAGATCTCTCTGACCACACCATACCACTCTGAGATGACAATGCATTACCAGTGCCCCTATTCTGTTCCCTAAGGGCTACAACGCCTCTGACACTTCAACAATGATGATCTTCCATAGGATAACGTGGGTTAGCTTTCCCACTGGCAACTGTGGAAATCATTTTCAGTTATGCAATACACATTAAGTTACTGCTTTTACTGCTTTAACACAACACCACAGGTCCTGCATAACTCTGCTGGGGACTCTTTACTTAGTCGAAAACCTTCCCAATCGAGCAGTATCGCAGACACCAATTTTATTGAAATAACAAAATTAATAAATTCCTTCCTTACCACAATTCAAAGAAATATCACAAACGTACGTTGACTGGCTTTAGCATAAATAGTAGTTTAAGTTTAGCTTTGCCTTCTGTTCAGACTGCCAATGGTTAATAACACACTTGGTACCGCTGAGACCAACGCAGCTTGCTTCTAACATATTTCTTTACAACTGGCGCTGAGCTGTAAACGCTTTTTGCCAATATGCCTAGACCGGCCCAATCACAGCGAGGGTCTAGCACAGGGGTCGGCAAACTTTTAGTAGTGTCGTGCCGAAGTAATGTTGCAAAGTCACTCAGCGTGCCAACATAAGTCCACCATATTTTTATATACAACAATTATTGAAACAATTTAAAAATGATCTTGTATTAACATGTTTCCGATACATTAAATAACTATTCTATTCTTTGTAGATTATTCAATATTTTAATATAAATAGGAACAAATATCAATACAAATATTATGTTTTGCAAAATTTAAGTTCTGAACACATTAGTTTGAAATTTTATAATAAAATTGCCATATGTATATTTTGTTAAGACAGAAAGTCCAATAGTTTGAAGAACAAAACAATTAAATAAACCAAACATAAAACACGTTATTAAAATTTTAATATGAGTAATCATTGATTACACTAGTCAACAACCAAAATGTACCAGAAATGAAAATAGCTGATCTTAACTAATTTTGGTGTGCTGAAAACGAAAATGACATTAAAAAATGTTGATTGGCTCTAGTTTTCAAGATATATGCTACTCATCATGTGACATATTCTTTCCAGAACGTTGTCTCCATTACAGCTGCTCTGAACGCATCACGATTCTGGGCAAGTCGACCTGCATCAGCCAAAGACAAGTTCAGACTCTCTGTGATGTCCTGGGTCCACCGTCGTCTAGGTCGACCCCTTCCCCTTTTTCCAGGGACCATGCCTTCCATCACTGTTTTTTCCAGACTATTATGTCTTTTTATATGACCGAAAAATTTCAGCTTCCTTATTGCGATGGTATTTAGGAGCCAATGTTCCTGTACGTTTAGTGAGTGCAGTACTTCTCTGTTGGTCTTTTTTTCTGTCCAGGGTATTCTCAACATCCTTCTGTAGCATTTCATTTCGAATGATGTAATCTTTTTTGCAACTGTTTTATTGAGTGTCCAAGTCTCGCAGCATATGCTACTAGTTTATTTAATTACGGTAAATTTATATATATATATATATATATATGACGCAACTGTTGTGGGCGATTGCATAATTTTTTCTAATGACCAATAAAAATGTTACTAGAAGTTGATGATGCAATCCTACCTATGATTACATCACCTTTGTGTATAAATACCTTATCTCTGATAAAATTTTGCCATTAGTTAGTGCATTTGTCCTTATCAAAAGTATCGTAGTTAGAAATGCCAGAAGGCGTACAGTTTGTATTTTGGCTGCAGAATAGGAGATCAAGATAAGAGCTGGGTGCCACACATATGCTGCAATACATGTGCAGCACATCTTAAACTGTGGTTGACTGGCAATAGGCAAGCTATGCCTTTTGCAGTCCCAATGATTTGGAGAGAGCCCACTGATCATCTCAACAACTGTTACTTTTGCATGGTCCCTCCAATTGGGAAAGGCATATCAAAGAAGAAAAAATGGACTCTGGAATATCAAAACATCCCCTCTGCAATACTTCCGGTACCACATGGCGATGACCTACCAGTTCCCAAAGTGCCAGAATCCTTTTCAGCTGCTTCCACTGAACCATCAACCTCAAGTGACACAGATTTTGAGCAAACTACATCCACTAACCCAAGGTGAACTGAATGATCTTGTAAGAGATCTGAATTTACCGAAGAACAAGGCGGAGCTTTTGGGTTCCAGATTGCAACAGTGGAATCTCCTGGCAGAAGATGTTACAATTTCTGTGTATAGGAACCGCCAGAAGCCGCTTATTACATTCTTTTTCAAAGAGGGTGACCTTTCTGCGTGCCACAACATTTCTGGTTTAATGGCAGCCCTCAACATCAATTACATACCGGAAGAGTGGAGGCTTTTCATTGATTCATCCAAGACAAGTCTTAAAGCTGTTTTGTTGAATAATGGTAATGTGTTACCGTCAATTCCAGTTGGTCACGAAGTTCATATGAAAGAAACTTATGAAAACATTAAGCAGCTTTTGAAGTGTATAAACTACGATCATCATCATTGGTCACTTTGCGGTGACTTAAAAGTGGTCGCTCTTTTGCTTGGACTACAGGGTGGATACACCAAGTACTGTTGCTTTCTCTGTGAGTGGGATAGCCGTGCACGAAGTGACCATTACATCAGAAGACATTGGCCAATCAGGCAGTCATTGCAGCCTGCAGTAAGAACGTTGAGAACCCAGCAGTTGTCGACACCAGCAAGATTTTGTTGCCACCCTTGCACATTAAGCTGGGTCTCATGAAAAACTTTGTCAAGGCAATGGAGAAAACAGATGAGGCTTTCAAATACCTCATCAGAAAATTTCCAAGACTGAGTGAAGCTAAAATAAGAGAGGGAGTATTTGTTGGTCCGCAAATTCGAAAACTTCTTCATGATGACGAGTTTCTTTGCGTGTTGCATGGCAAGGAAAAAGCAGCATGGCTAGCATTTACGTCAGTGGTGGACAATTTTCTTGGAAACAACAGATCTGATAATTACAATGAAATTGTAGAAAATCTCCTTCAGAAGTATAAGAGTCTTGGCTGCAACATGTCTTTGAAAATTCATTTTCTGGATTCTCATCTGGATTTCTTTACGTCAAACTGTGGAGCGGTCAGTGATGAGCATGGTGAACGATTTCGCCAGGACATTGCTGCTATGGAGACAAGGTATCAAGGCAAATGGAGCCCTTCAATGCTTGTTGATTACTGTTGGACTGTGACAAGAGACACCTCATCGATTGACTACAAGAAGCAAGCAAAGAGAGCTCAAACAGCGACTGAATAATGACGGAATGGGTTCAAATGTGCCTTTTTAAAGCATGATATGTGAACTTTAAATAATGTTTTTATTTTTTCTATCATTTTATGTTAAAATATCAATTAATTGAGTATGTAACCACAATTTTTATAATGCTAAAGTAGAAAGACTAGCTGTTTAGCCCAGAGAAGTAAACAAGCATACATTATTTGTATTACTGTAATGTAAATTCATCATTAAAAAAAAAACCAGAGCCAATTGGTGAATTTCATTATGATATTTGAAATCAGCATGTCAAAATCAATAAGAAATGGTACATTTAATTTCTGGTACAAAAAACTTTTGAAAATTTGTTGACTAGTGTTATTATTGATCTGAGTCATTAATCAATTAATGAGACCCGTGTCCTTGCTTCTCCTTGGTTAATTGTTCAATATCAGGTGTGTATTTTGTCAATTTCAGCTTCACACAGGCTTCTGAATGCACAAGTGTTAGGCGACTTCTCTGTGGACTTAAAACAGCTTTCATGTGTGAGAAAATTTGTTCACATGTATAAGTTGACCCAAAAACCGAAAGTAGAGCAAATGCAACTTTCTTCAAACAGGTGAACGCTTCAGGCAGGGATGTCCAGCAGTTGAGGATGGCAGCTGACTTTTCCAAGCAGCTTCCTTCAAGAGTTTTTCGCAATTCTACAAATTTTATCGTCCATAACTCTGATGCCTTGAATTCGATGTGTTGCATTTCAAAATTGTCAACATCCATCCACTCGAAATGAGATAGGTCAAATGGGATGTTAGTATGATCAATTAAGTTGGGCTTGATGAGGTAAGAAAACATGGGCCCGTGAATTTTGAAGTCTTGACCTCGTTTAGCAAACTCTCCATTAAGCTCTTCAACGTACTTCTGAAGCTCATCTCTGTTGACAGTAAATCGATTTGAATGAGCCTTTACGTTTGGAAAGTACTTGTATGTGTTAGTGGTAATATCTCTGCAAAATATGTCTAATTTTGACGCAAATCCTTTCCAGTGCTCAAAAAGATAAAGTACTGTTTGACCCTGCCCTTGTAAACGCAAGTTTAATTCATTCAGATTTGTAGTTATGTCAGCCAGAAACATCAGCTTGCACAGCCAGTCCTCGTCATTCAATTCCGGGAAATGTTCTTTTTCATCAAGAAACACCTTGATTGCTTCTAGACATGATACAAATCTGTTCAAAACATTACCTCGACTAAGCCAACGAACATTGCTGCACAGCGGGAGGTCCGCATATGCGCTCTCCATTTCTTGTAGAAGAGACTTGAATTGCCTGTAGGTCAATGAAGAGCGAGAAACTATGAAGTTAACTATCTTGACAACAGTTTCCATTACAGAGTTCAAGGATAGTGACGAAATCTTCGCACACAAACTCTCCTGGTGTATAATGCAATGGAAGCTCAATACTTGATGTCCAATAAGATCCTCAAGAAGTTTAACAAATCCTTTGTTCTTTCCGACAAATGCAGGGGCGGCATCAGTAGTAACACAGAATATTTTATTCATGTTAATGTTCTGATTTTCTAAATAGCTTACAAATGCAGTTATAATGTCCTCTCCCTTGGCTGTACCATCAAAAGATATCAAGCAGCACAGTTCTTCATAAATACGGTCGTTGTCACAATATCGCGCAACTATATCTAGGCGCGCCACGTCATTCACATCGACACTTTCGCCAAGAGCGACACTAAATACAACAGCTTGTTGTAACCCGGTTGTTTGTGTTACCGTTACATTTTCAGCCATATCAGTTATGTGCCACTCGATTAATCTCGCAGAACCCGGTATTTCTCGAATCCGAGACAGTATTGTTTCTGTCTTTGGTAAATCACTAAACACAATTTCAGCACTGCTCAAAATAGTTTCCTTGATGTATTTTCCATCTGTGAAATGTTTGCCCTTCGAAGCCACACACTGTGCAATTTTGTAACTACATTCGGTAGCTTTATTTTTGGTTCCAATTACTTGACTAAAAATACTACTTTGTTTTTTGTAGCCAGAAACAGACATTTTTATGGCTTCACTTTTCTCCTCAGAGTTTTTAAACATGGACTGATGTTTGGTTTGGTAGTGTCTTTGTACACTTGACGTACGGCACACGACACTTTCATAACATAAAGCACAAACAGCACGATCCTTTTGTTGTATGAATCCATATTCGTTTGTCCAAAAGTCTTGAAACGAGCGTATATCAAGTTTTTGTCTTTTATGAGTCATTTTAACGGCACCGTATTACTTAATAACACCACCAGCTTTTGTGCTGCGGTCAACGGACTGTACGAGCATGAGTATGCGACAGCCGAGAGAACTGTAGAGGTGGTGGTGGTCGGGAGAGAGGGGAAGGATAGGACGGAAATATAACTTCGTCGAGGTCAGTCATTGTTGCTCCAAACTCACACTGGGAGTCAAAAACAACGAGCGAAAACGGAATAAATACGATCGCCCAGGCGCTAGCCAGACACTATTGCGTAATTATGATATTACGTCTGGGCTTGCCCGTCAAAATTCGCTTGGGATTCTTTTCAAGAATCTTATCCTGCAAATTACGGTAGCAGGTAGACGCCAGACTAGCGGGCGCCGCAAAGTATAACCACTCCCCTTGAAATTCGTTGAAGAATGTTTGTTCTCGGAAACGGTCCGTAAAAACGAAGACTTACGTGCAGTATAGTATGATCGGGCCTTTAGTTTGCATCAGATCGCACATTCTTACCTCCAATGTCTAAAAACTTTCGTTTTGAAGGGTTGTAAAAACAGGTAAAAGCTTTAAAAGAATTATATGCTTCTATTTAATTAAAAACTTATTTTTTTTTAAAAAGAGATCATCTACTGTACAGTATTTTAATTCACTCAGCGTGCCATTGAAAATCGTTCCACGTGCCACGCTTGGCACGCGTGCCGTAGTTTGCCGACCCCTGGTCTAGCATTTCAATTTTCAAAAATTTAAAAAGAAAAACACTACTTCACACTTCTAGGAGTGATTTTTCTAAATATAGATTTTATCTTTTCTGCCCAACCAATACTCTCTGTCTACCCTCCTATACCCTCCAATCGGATTTGACTTACTCCCTTGCCTCCTTTCAAACTATCATTCCCAATAACGTTACAGTTAACGATCAAGGACAACAGTCTGTTCGTCTAAGCGTTTTCAGTCAAATAGTATTTTCTCAATAACTTGTCTAATAATTGGACTACCCTTTATATTAAAACAAATTTGTGCTCAGAATACACTAAGCTACACGAATATATAATTTTTATGACTGTCTACCGTCTTGTCCCCCTCCTTCTGTCTCACTTTTAAATTTTTCAAATAAACCAACTTGTTTTTGTGACGTCACAACTACACTACGCGTCGAGAATTTAAACTGTCTGTGTGTGTATATCCGTTAGCCTTGCCCACAGCGTGTATATAATAGTTGTCTCGCGGACAGAACGAAGCGGGTTTTGGCAAGGCGATGGTAGCATTTCGCATTAATTATTTGTATTGTATCGTGTAACACTACCAAAAAATGTAAGGATTGCTACTGATTACCAGCGTTAAAGTCAAAATTTTACGTTAATTCAGATAGTTATTTTGCGGCACACTTCCGCAAAATCGTTAATTATAAGGCTAGGCTGCAGAATGTATGCAGCAGATCTGGCAAAATGTTAAATATTGGTAGTACGTTTTCGAAACCGAAACTAAAACGCGTGTTAGATTTTTACCGTGGGATCGTTCTATAGGCTTTAGCACTGCACAAAATTCAGCGCTATGCTGGCGTGTGAGAGGATCACCGTCAGACACAATAGGGCGGGTTTATTTATTATCATTTTATGACTAAAATCTTACTGAAATGAGCGATTATTCTCGCAGATTTTACTACACAATACTATATTTATGGCGTAGATGGTATCTCAATTTGTTATGTCTAGGGCGTAGCCGGAAAATGATGACCTGGTCTCGCCTAGACAACTGATGAGAGGCATCATTTTTTATATTGCCTGGATGTTCTCTGTCTCATTTGGACTTGAATATAGTTGTGTTTTTTTTTTCCATGTCATAAGTTATCTCGACAACATTTTGTTGTAGTCCTCCCCTTTCTTTAGCAAGATTTTCTGCCTCCTCTTTGTCTGGAATGTTGCGTTAGGCTGGAATTCACTGGATTGTGCACTTGTTGAAGCATTTGGTCAGGCTTTCAGATCTTTTAATTCCTTAGCATCAGAGCTCGATTAAGAACTCCGGAGGCCCTAGGCTATTAAGATATTGTGGGCCCCCTCTCCTATCTGCTAAAAGGTAAAACTAGGAAAAAATAATGGATTTCAGATAAGTGTTTTTTATTAATATATTTTAATATGCAAAAACTAGTTTTTCTTACAACCTCTAGATTTTGTTACAGCTTGTGGGGCCCCTACAAGGAAAATATAATTTAAAAAAAGGAAGGAAGCGGGAGTTGGAAGTACCTAATAAACTAGTCACCGGGCGACCTACTGCTAATACTATAGCATAATTCGGGCTAATTGTTAGGAAGAATAGTCACTATAGCGATATCAATTGAACTCCGGGTCCCAAATGGGAGGCATGTTGGCCATTTAGGAAGAAGCTGGGAGACTTTTTCACAAGGTTGTATGAAAAACGATAGATGGCTGTATACCGCTCCACCTATGTCCCAGTCTTGACATACGGATGCGAGTCATCAGATTGAACATAAAAGCCAGATCCAAACCCGAAATGAGGTATCTGAGGAAAGTGGTTGAAGTAACCATGGTCCCACGATACGTCAAGGGGAGGCAGACCCAAATAGAACAGTCCCAAAGATGGTTTGGCCATGTCTGCAGAATGGGAGAAGATCGGCTACCACGACAAGCATGGGAAACAAAGAGCCAGGATCCTGGGAGACAGAGTCCGCTGGGAGGACAACATTAGACAATCTTTGAAGGACCGAGGACTAGAATGGAACCAGGCCAGGAGGAAGACAGCCGATAGGATAGTCTGGCGCTCTCTCTTCCAAACCTCTACACCTCACGGTAGAAGGGGAACGACTAAGTAAGTAAGTAGTAAGGTAATTGAATCTAAACGAAGATAGCCGAAATACTTCCGTCGGGAGGCTATAAAATGTATACCGTAATATTCCAACCAAAATGGAAAAGTCCCTATTTTAAGGGGAAGGCAAACTTGACAGTTACGGAAAATGCGGTGTGAGATGTCGTAGATGAAGTTTTCAAGACAATGACTACAACCCTTATATAAAAGTTCAGTCAGTTTCTTGCGCTGATTTCAAATCTGAAACCTCACGTCGGGAAATATTTGTGTAAATATATTTTTCTGGGAAAGTTAGGTCCGGTTGAAGTAACAACTGCTAAAAGAGACATATGTACGCAACCAGACGTATTTTTAAATACGTGAGCAAGGCCTGTAAATCCTATCTGTTCTGTTACGTGTGCCCCTTGTTGACCAGAAAAACTTTACAGCATTACTAAAGAAAACATATGAACTTTATTTCAATGCAAATAAATAGAAGCCAAATGCAGTTTGTTCCCAATTAGGCAGGTTTGGCCCATAAGTGTCTGCAGTAATATGGCATGAACATAGAAGACACTCTGATTGTTACTTCCGCTTGACAAATATCCATGGTTTCACTTTTAAAACTAGAAAGTCTGTGGTTTATCCAAATATTGAATCGGTTTCGAAACCAGTGCCTCATGATCCAATCACGTGTCCGATCCAAGTACCACCAGAACAATATGGGAAACGTAAGATGCCATCAGAAAGTGATCCAGACCCTTTAGAAACTAACGACCCAGAGTCCGTGAATGATGGTGTTTACAACCATTCAGAACTTTAGACTAATACGTTTGCTCTTACCAAAGGACATCCGAATTACTCGGTTCGGACTAGAATGGAATCTTTTAGCGCCCAATACTCCGATATCTAAATTTCGTCATAGACACAGAGGTTCAATACTTTGAGATGGATGATGACATATTGCCATAGGATAGTCTGACTAGTCTAAAACGTGTTATTCAGATCATCGATTCTTCCAAACCTCTACACCTCACGGTAGAAGGGGAACGACTAAGTAAGTAAGTAGTAAGAGTATCAGATTGAATCTAGAACTAAGTAAATCGGAATAGCCGAAATACTTCCATCGGGAGACCTATAAAATAAATAGGGTAATATTAAGCCGCCCAACCAAAAGGCTGGAAAAGCCGCACTATTTTAAGGGGAAGGCAAACTTCGGGGTGATAAGGCAGTTGATCTGAAAATGCCGGTGTGTACAGATGTACAACCGTAGATCTTGAAGTTTTCAAGACATCGACTCGATAAAGATAATATTACTTAAATGTGTGGGAAATTCTTTGAGGCTGTAAGTAGAACTTCAAATGACTTATTTAACAGTGCAGAAAAATACAGTAGTTACAAAAGGTCACGAGATTCAGAGCTCAAAACACAGTGTTATTATTTTGGCCCGCTCACAACACGCAGTCACGATAAATGAAGGCTCACCGCACGAGTGAGAAGGTCGCAGTACTTTCCCGTGCCGGGCGATTCATAGTATCAGATTACAACTCCAGGAGTCAACTGAATAACTTAATGATTCGTTCAGGGTGATTGGAGATTTTTGAATATTAATAATGAAGATGAGATTGTGAATATTGTTATGGAAAAGGCATTTTTAAGTTTGCACGCACTGGAAGATATAGCAAGGAGAAGGTAACCAAATGTATACATCTGACTTTGTTTACTATGCATTGGTAGAATTACCTAAATAAAATGATTGTTTTGAATCTGGAGAGTTTACTCTATTATCTCTCGTTGATTAAGTCTTACAGTAAAGATATATGAAGAAATACATGCAAATAATTGTCACGCCACATATAACAACACAGAGGATGTTTGGAACGGACTAGGTTACAGATATCAACAAGAATAAAGACCTCTGACAGTATACCAGTATTCCTGACTTGGAGGATATAACAAACATCTACACTATACTAATCACTTCCCCACGGCCACAAACTAACTGTTGTACAGGTACGTATACCCTGCACGCACGAGAGTATAGTACACGTGCCGTTGATTTACAGCTCTGAGCTTATGACTCCATATCTATTTTTTCGCGGGGGTCCCTGTAAGGCTGGGCTCTAGACCCGTGTCTAGTGGGCTTAATGAATAATCCGGAGCTGATTAGCATGTGGGCTCTTCAGAGCTGTTATTAATGAGAGGGCATCTGGAATGATTACACAGCCCTACCAAAAAAAAAAAAAATTATTTTTGGTGCCAAACATTTTACTCTTGATTGTACATAAATGAGGCCTGCTCAATCCAAATATCACATTTACTTGTCTGTAGCAGCTCTAGTTTTTGAGATACAGACATTTTTGTATTTCATTAATACAGGGTGACCCAAAAAAAAAAAAAAACGGGCCCGCGCGCGCACAAACAGTGCGCGCGCGGGCCCGTTTTTTTTTGGGTCACCCTGTATTATTACAATATTTTCTATATAAGGCCAGCTTACTTTAAAGTAAAACTAGGTGACCAGGACAAGTCTTGGGCTCCTCATATTGTTTGCAAAACATGTGTTGAACACCTGCGACAGTGGACTTGTAGGAAAAGAAAATGTTTAAAATTTGGAATTCCAATGGTTTGGAGAGAGCCCAAGAACCACTATGATGACTGTTATTTCTGTGTTGTGAATATTAAGGGAATTAATGGAAAAAAAATCACAAAAAGTGGAAATATCCAGATTTAGATTCTGCTAGGCGACACGGAGATGACATACCAATTCCAACTTTCAGTCAGATTTCGGATTCCCTGCTAGAAGATGAGACAGCAGTGGCATGTGGAACGACAAGTGACAGTGATAGAGATTTCGAAGATGATTTTTCAGATGCTCAACGCTTCGACCAGCTTGAACTAAATGATCTAATCCGAGATCTATATCTCTCCAAGGAATCTTCAGAACTTTTGGCTCCAAGATTGAAAGAAAAAACATTACTGACTGCTGAAACAAAGGTTACATTTTATCGCAGCAGAGAGCAAGGTTTTATTCCATTCTTTTGTAAAGAAAACAACCTTGTGTTTTGTACTAATGTAGGAGGTCTTGTTAACAAAATGGGTGTAAGTTATACACCAGATGAGTGGCGACTTTTCATTGACAGCTCTAAAAGAAGTTTGAAGGGTGTTCTCTAACACAATGGTAACAAATATGGCTCAATTCCAATTGCTCATTCTACTACAGTGAAGGAGGAGTATGCTACAATAAGCACAGTTCTGGAAAAATTGAAGTATTTAGAACATAACTGGATGGTTTGTGTAGATCTTAAAATGATGAACTTCTTGCTTGGCCAGCAAATGGGATTCACCAAATATCCATGCTTTATATGTTTGTGGGATAGCAGGGCAAAAGATATGCACTGGACAAAGAAACAGTGGCCGTTGAGGGATGAATTTAAAGTTGGAGAAAAAAATATTGTCAATAAGCCTGTCATTGATCCAAAAAGAGTTCTACTGCCACCATTACATATAAAGCTTGGCTTGATGAAGCAATTTGTTAAGGCACTGAACAAAGATGGTACCTGTTTTAATTACTTATGCAGAAAGTTTCCAGAATTGAGCATAGACAAACTTAAAGCTGGAAATTTTGATGGACCTCAAATTAGAAAGTTAATAAACGATCCAAATTTTATTGATTCCATGAACAAAACAGAGTCCACAGCCTGGTCATCATTTGTTTTAGTTGTGCAAAACTTTCTGGGTAACTTTAAAGTAGACAATTATTCTGAATTAGTTGGAAACATGCTGTCGAGTTTCTGTGAACTTGGATGCAACATGAGCATAAAATTGCACTACCTCCATAACCATTTACATTTATTTCCGGAGAATCTTGGCGACTTTAGTGAGGAGCAAGGTGAAAGATTTCACTAAGATATAAAAACAATGGAAGAGAGATACCAGGGACTTTGGGATGCCCATATGACGGCAGATTACTGTTGGACCCTTAAGCGTGACTGTCCGGGCATATCACATTCCAGGAAGTCCTCGAAAAGATCCTTTTTGCGTGTTGACTAAACAAGTGCTAGTGATAAAGTTTTATTACATTTTTGGTAATATACGTACAGTAATTACATATAATATGAATGCAGACTAAAGTCAAAATGCCACTGATTGCACCTAACTCTAGGATTGTACATAACAATTGCCCTACTAATATGGTCATTCTTAGTTTTCTCAAAAACTAGAGCTGATAGAAAAAATCTGATTACATTTTTGGAATCAGCAACCCCAAATAACCCAAGAACAGCTATAAATTTAAGGCACCAAAATGTGTGTATACCAGTGTTATTATCTGTTTTTCTGCGTATGGTTTGTGGTTGTTATTGCCGGGAGTTGTAGTGAGGATAAGCTCTCACTGCAGATAAAATACTTCTATGGCACGCGCCTCAAACAGCCTCTGACAACCAAGTCCAGCTCCCGGCCTTCACGTGTGGCTCAATTTGAGCCCGGCGGAACTGTTTCCACTGACGGGAGAAGGGGCAAAGGCGAGCGACTGGCGCCTTAAAACCAGCAGCTTCGGGCAGATAGGGCTCGTGATCCTTGGTTGGTAGCTTATCTAAGAGAAGGAACTCTGAATTCAAACCACCGCTGCCTTGCGGGAATATCCATTTATGGAATTGGCTTCGGGAGTAAACCCTGAGGATAAATCCGGAGTCGGAGTCCCTAAGGCAGTCTAATGTCGATTCGACATTATTCTGGCAACTCCTGCGACGTGGCTGGTACCAAACTGTATCGGCTACTGCCGTTCCTTTGGATCTACCAGCTGTGTGGAGAGGGGGAACATGCTGCATGGGCAACAGCTTGATCTCCATATAACTGTGCCCAAGCTCGCGCCCTGGAGAGGACACTCCAGCTTCACCCTATAGGTGTCGGCAAAACACGGGAAGTAGCAGTTACCGGTTATAAGCATTATGCCCAATTGGCGTAGGGCATGGCGCCAGGGGCTACTTCCGACAGTGGGAGAGGTTCTAGGATCTCACTGGACAGCTACCGCCCGCTTCAAGCTGGGCAGCCCCCAGTCAATAAGGTGTTGTCCCGCCACTGTCTGCTTTCCCCATTGGGTGCATGGGGATTAGGGTCAAACCCGAACTGTGGACAGAAAATTTTGCACCAAACAATTATCGAAAAAATAGAAATAAGCAAACTCTCAGATTGGGATGCTGGAACGTCCGGACTATGTTGACTGGACTATCCGAAAACCTACAGGATGTAAACGATGTAAGGAAGACAGCCATAATTAATGATGAGCTTAAACGACTTCAGGTGGATATAGCTGCACTTCAGGAAATGGTTTGCACTCAATAAGAGTTTCCGCTGCCCGTTTCAGGGCTCCTGCATCAGCACTGAAGGTATTGCAGTATTTGCCCATTTTTAGCACAGGACAATTTATTGGAGAACTATGCTCCAGCGTAATGCTGATGATGATGATGTTGATGAGGAAGATTATGTAACAATTGTGGAGCCGCGCTAGCGTAGTGGTTACAACACCGCTCTGGCGACCGGGTGATCCTGGATCAAACCCGGGTGACGGCATTTGAGGATTTTTCGTCGACAGGATTGGACAGGATTAACTCGAGACCTGGCGAGAACATTTGAAAGAGTGTCGTAGACCAGGGATTGGCGGCTCCTGAGCCGACCCAGCTCTAATGGGTACCTCCGAAATCGGCGAGTATCTGCCTGAATGGCGAGGGACACCTGTCTCTGTACAAGAAAAAAAAGGGATACTCACGTAAAATCAATGTCAGGTTAGACATTAAATAATAACCTGAGATTTCGCCTCGAGTATTAGCGGGCGTACGAAAAAAAAAAAAGTAACAATTCATGATAAAACTGTATTAAGTAAAGGAGATACTTCATCGTTCATTTATCTTTTGCTCCATAAGGTGTTTAGAGCTCCTACTGCAACTGGTCGTCTTGCAAGTATCCTGCACCGAGGCATTAGCGGCTAAGGACCGAGGAAGGAAATTAAGGAATTTTTGTTTAACTCACAATTCCAGTGACGCCTGTTCCTAGGTCTTCAATCAAAGAATGTCCTCCTACCACTCCGGTGACTGTGAGGTAACACAGAGCGAGCACAAATGACTGCGGTAACATCTGTAGATTTTAACTAAGAAGGTGATTAATCTGCTGGTAATAAAATAATAATAACGTTTGTTAATGAGTAATATTATTGATTAACAATTTCTGTCCCACTAACCGTAGGGCGGGCCAAGTATGGTACACTTTTCTGCACTGTGTACGCCCAATTTAGGTTATAGTCAGAGTCTCTCGCATTTGCCTTTTACAGGATATAAAACAAACTTACTTAGTCTATTTAAGACTCACATTATTTCAAAATGCTTTTACCGCAGGTTACAATTTTTTTTTGTTTTGTTTATATAGACTCATCATCATCATCATCAGTTGCCATCTCCACAACGAAGGTTGGCTGTAATGGATCTCCAACGTCTTCTGTCTCTTGTCTTGGTGGTGCACTTTGATAGACTCTTTCCTGTCTATCTCTTGATGTTATCTTCCCACTTATAGCGCTGTCTTCCCCTTGCACGTTTGCCTTCAACTCTCCCTTCAGTTATGGTCTTCTGCAAGGTGTTATGCCTTTTTATGTGGCCACAGTATTTTAGCTGTCGAACTTTGACCTTTCTCATTAGTTCTCTTTTCATACCTAGATTTTCTAGGACCTCCTTATTTGTTTTCATCTCTTTCCATGAGATACGCCCCATTCTTCTATGTATCCACATTTCAAGAGCCTCAATTCTTTCTTCCAAATGCTTATTCATCGTCCATGTTTCTGCACCATACAGAAATGCAGAATATATATAACACTTTATGATTCTCAGTTTTAATTTGTGAGATAACTGTTTGGATGTCAGTATATGTTTCATGTTGTTGAATGTACATTTGGCCATTCCTATTCTCTTCTTGATTTCTGTTTCACATCTGCCATCTTCCGTTATTATATGACCAAGATGTCATGAAATATTCTAATCCACATATATAAATTATTAGGTAAATATGAAGCCTAACAAATAAAATTAATAAAGAGAAGAGCAATGGTAAAATAACAGTGCTGTCACAAAGAATGTACTCGAAATCCCCCTTGTTTTCTGCTTCATCTGCAAATTGTAACGCTTTCACGTTGATATAAAAGCTTACTGTATTATTACCCGCCTTCTTCAATGAAACGTGTGCTGCATTTCTAAGAAAAACATTGAGACGTACTGCGTAATGACCTAAATTAATCCTAACATTAATTATACTGCGTTACCAAAACGAACGAACAGATGGACAAAAGGATAAAGAGAGAGGGGAGGGCTGGAAATCAGGAACGCATGCATCACGCGTGTAAGTCTACATGCACTAATTTTTTTTTTCAGACGGACAGTGATAAAATACACTACCCTTTCCCAGAGTTAGGTTTATAAATCATAAAAAAACTCTTATTAGAAAAGATAACATTAGATGGGTTTACGGTTGAGAACATAACAGTACCCAGACAGCACATCTTCGAAACAGGAGGTAGAAGAAATTGCATATTTTGAATGCAGCCACGTAGCTCCTTTAAATTTGTATTTTTGGGTTCCTTAGGGCTTGCTGACAAATAATATGTAAAACGTTACGCAAATAGTCCAGGAATTAATAAATTATACCCAAAATAAAATATTGGGGGTGCCTGACAGCATAAAATCATTTCTGCTCATAAGATTTTTTTATAACGTGTTTGAAAAAAATTTACGTTACAGAAATAGCCTACCATGTAAACTCCAAATTGATTGGAGCGCAACAAATGAAAGCCTAACCACGATTGGTCGGGCTATAAATACTATCTTGGTTGTTAGGGGAAACGGGGAAAGGTAACATTTTTTCAAACACTTGTCGAAACGGGGCTCATTGGTCAGACTCGCTGATATACACACTTGGGAGCGTTAGTTCGAAACCACTTGTTTAAAATAGCTTGATAAAGCATCAGTGCGTTGAAGCCAGCATATATTTGGCTAAATAAAAGCCTGGAAGATAAGCAGATGGGAATTTGTGCCAGTTTGTGCCAGAATTCATTGCTAATCAACGTATCTGTGTTTATTCGTATGAATTGTGGTAAGCTTGAACCATTCAATATCTTTTAATGAAAATTGAATGTGAATTGTTGATTTATGCCTGTATATATATGTGTAGTTCAGTGGCCAACGTGAGGTAAAGCCTGTAATGCTCCAGCCTGAACAGAGGGTGTCGGAGAGAAGTAAAACGGCATGGAATGGCCAAACAGTACACTGACACCTGGATGATTGACTAGAAAGAAATAATGCTGGAAGTGCAGAGGCGTGGTAACCATTAAGAAGGGTAATACTGGAATAAAGTATTTCAAATGAAGCTGACAGTTGGCCTAATGCTCTGAACTCAATGTTTGTGCTGTGTTGTGATCAATGTAACAAGAGAGTTTAAGTTAGTTATGAAGTAGAAGGTACATCCTTCTTGATTTCAGGGACAGTGGTCTTGATGGTACTGAGCAGCACCTGGTCAGAGCTTTGCTGAATCCAGTGTCGGACAGCATACTCCTTGGTCCTTTTAGCTATCAGTGAGGTGTCTCCAGAGCCCAGAGGAGAATTCGAGCAGAGGAGTCCTTTCCTGCCGCCATCACGCCAGATAAGCTAACTTGGCCAGCTGAGCTCAACATTATGTCCCCTCATCTTGAACTGACTTTGTAAAATTAACATTAAGAGGGGAATTTACTTGTCTTAAAATCAGGAACTGTGAACATCTCCAATACTAGTCCCTAAAGACAAACTATTGAAGTCATGATGACAAATACCAACAGAGCTTGAACAAAACAAAACCAGTATTACCTCATTTTACTACTACACAACTGACACACATAGAACATTTGTAATAATATATGTCACTACAATATTCATATTAAATACATTCTGTACATAACTTGTAATTTAAATTGATTGTGATTCCTGGTTCCCTTGTAGTTGAATCAGGACACATATTCATTCATGCCAGTAATGAATACATATTGTTATTTGAAAGTTTATCAGTGACTCTTTTAAGATATCTTTGTAGAGTGTTATATGTATGTGAGTGTCACAGTGTTGTCAAGAGTAGTGGATTAAAATAAAATTGTTTATCTGTCTGTTGTTGTGACTTACACTTCATCATACACATACCCTAGACACATAACGTAGCATCACACTATTCCAGAATAATTCTGACTGAGATATATAGATATGTGGTAGCAAGTAAGGTTATCTATAATACACTACTCTTAATAGATATAGATACCTTCACAGCTGATCTCAGTCAGTACACTAAGTTCCCTATAAGTATTTATAACATCCCACTTCACCACACAAGATATACGTAGCTTTTGACTTGTTCCAGGATTTTCCCATTTACGCTTATCTTTAATGTGGGTTTATCGTCTGTTTTGCTAATTATCATAGTTTTTGTTTTCTCAATATTAATTTCGAGTCCATATTCATGACTTATACTGTTCACTTGCTTCACTAGTTCTTGTAACTCCTGTTCGCTCTCAGCTAACAACACGGTATCATCTGCATATCTAAGGTTGTTTATTGACCTTCCACTGATGTTCAGTCCTGGTATTTCCTGTATCTGTTTGAAAATGTTTTCGGTGTATAAATTAACTAGGCAGGGGGACAGCACACAACCTTGTCTGACACCTCTTTTTATGTCTATGTATGGTGAATAATTCCTTCCCGATCTTACTGTGGCAGTTTGCTTCCAATAAAGGTTACTGAGTATTCTTATATCTTTTCCATCAATACCTATGTCTTTGAGGCATTCAATTATTTTCTCATGATGGACTCAGTCAAAAGCCTTCTTATAGTCAATGAAGCACATATACATACTTTTTTGGACCTCTGTATATTTTCTGCTAATATTCTTAGGCAAAATATTGCCTCTCTTGTTCCACTGTTCCGTCTAAAACCAAACTGTTCTTCTTGGATTTCGCTGTCTACTTTACTTTTTATTCTTTCCTGTATGATTTTGAGCAGTATCTTAATTGCATGACTCATCAGGCTGATTGTTCTGAAGTCTGAACATTCTGTTGCATTTGGTTTTTTGGGCAATGTTATGAAAACTGATGTCTTCATGTCGTGTGGTATATATCCTGTATTGTATATCTTCTTCTTCCATCCTTAGCCACCAACCGGCAAAGCAGTATGTGGCCAGTACGCCTAGTGGCGTCTTAGGGCAACAGCAAATTGATCAATCTATCACTGTTTCCACCACGCCTAGTGGCGTCTTTGTGGGACAAAAACAGACCAAACAATCTATCATTGTTTCCGTAATCAGATTGGTTGGCAAGCAGGTGATCAGCCCACTGTGCGAAGTCTTTACGGGATGGGGTAAACAGCCCCATGCCCATACCCTCCTTAGTCGCTTTTTACGACATGCGTGGTAGGGTGCAGTGTTACTATTCTTTGCTCCCATTTCGGGCCCCGGTAACACACGGGTGTGTATTGTATATATCGTTGCATATTTCTGTGATTGTATCTATACCAAAGCTCTCCAGAGCTTCTATCATTTCAATTTTTATGTTATCCATGCCTGCTGATTTTCCTTTTTGTATCATATGAATGGCATTCTCTACTTCTGATCTGAAAATGTTTGGGCCTTCATTAGAATCTGGTGATGGTTTTTTACCTCTGTTGTCCTCGAATAGTTCTTTTACGTATTCTGCCCATCTGTTTGATATGTCTTTCTCATCAAGTAATATTACACCATTTTTGTTCTTGATACAGCTTCCTCCTTGAGCAAACCGCGACCGATTTGATAATTTTTTTATTTCTTCATGCAAATCTCTTGTCATGTGCTTTGCTTCCAAATATATAGACTACTATTTCTCAAAAATATACTTTGTTGACATTTTACGCGGATTCAACTTTACGCGGATTCAGCTGTACGCGGATTCAACTGTATGCATTTGGTTCGCTAAGTGGGTAAAATTATTAACAGCTTCCATTGCACATTATTCTAATTATTTACATGAATTCTGTATAATTACATAACATTTTATTTAAAAAAAAATCTATGTAGGAAATGAAAAAAGTAAGATAAGGCCAAATAATAAATAGAACATATAGAAATAATAACACGAATGAAGATGCAACTCACTATGTACTTGGTAAGTTAAAAAAAAAGAACCCGTTTACACGCCCATTGAAGCATCTTGGGAATATGGTGTTAGGACCATATTTTCTTGACCATTGGCACACTAGGGGTGATGTGGTCAGCTCTTTGTAACTAAGTAAAATTCACTTGCATGCATTCATAAAATTTAATCACAGACAGGAAAACAGCGTTTTATTATATTTATATTTACAAAAAATGTTACTGCAATAAATTTACTGTTTACAGGCCTCGGGTTTCCCTTCCTTATGTGTTATAAATGTTTATACAATACCAAAAGCCTACCCTCTGTCTTGTACTTACTGTTCTTAGTCTTCTATCATTTACTAGACACAGTATTAAGGTCTTTGTCTTGTGTGGACTGATCTATACTGTATAATAGGGGAACAACAGAAGTGATTGCGTCATTAATAGGCTGGACTGCCCATGGTAAATTTCCGGTGTTATGTCTTGCGGTTCGCACTAATGACCCGTCATCGAAGCATCATTTTTTTGGTGATGCCTAGATGGCAGGGAGGATAGTGTGATTCGCTTGCTTAGCTACGCGGGGTTGTTGCACGGAAGGTCCTGGGTTCGAGTCCTGGGTAAGCCACTCATGTCTGTTGTTTTTCTGTTGTCTAGTTTTCTACTTCTTTATTTCTTACGAGTGCCTGATAACATACCTTTATGTTTGTGTAATATTTATTTAGTGTAATAGTCCCCAGGCTTGTGTCGTTCATGTTAGGATGGTTTGCAAACGTTGCACTTCGCTTAATTTAACCGTTTTAAATAACGCTACTTTCGTTTTTCATTTGTTAACGTTTTTCTTTTTTCTTTTTAAATTTTATAAAACATAAAAACTGACAGGGACAGAAAGCGTCCAAATTAATAAATTTTCACGTTTATGAATGCGTGAATGATAGTGAGTGACCGAAAGTATGAATGTGTAGTTGTGAGTGAGTGCGTGGTGTATGAACGAGCGTTGAATGGATGATGTGTGAGCTAGTGGTGATTGAGCAAATGAATGTAGCTGTCAGGGAGTGGGTATGTGAGTAGGCGGTTGTTGATTGAGTAAGTTGGCGTGTGAGTGTGTGATTAGTAGTTTGTTTGTCATAGAGGTGGTGAGTGAATTTTGAGTGGGTAATGCCTGGGCGAGTGAAAGAGGAAGTTCCAGTTGGTGAAGCAGTTGATAAGTTAGTGAGAATTTTAAAACGTGGGGTGAGTAAGTGGGTAGTGCGAAGGTGACTGGTATGGAGATATATAAGGGGATGACTAGGTAACCGATTGAGTCAGTCAGTATCTTTTATTAGTATGTAAAAGGTGATGGGTGAACAAGTGAATAAGTGAACTGGTAGTTGATGTGAATTTAAAAAGCGAGCAGCTGTGTGTGTCACAGAACGTCTGAACATACTCTTTTGTGTGATCTCTCACACCTTCAGCCCTACGGCAGTATCATTTCTTTTTTCTCATTTTTCTCACAATAGCTTTTATTTGGCATAAATCATGCCTTTTCATTCTTTTTACACCCTATGTTGGATTAGTAGGATGAAGTCTCTAACACTCTACTCCCCTACGGACGTATCTGCTTTACACGCAGAATTGTTTACGTTCCGCAAGGTAAATGCGATAATACCAGGTCATACGCTTATCTATTCTCTCAGTCTGACCATCCTCTGAAACGCGTCGGTCTAACATTTGACCCCAGATGAAAAGCTGGTGACAATACGGTCTCGTCCGATCGACATGAAAAGAACCCAAGATTGTCTGTCTGGACTACCGATGTCGGTGTATGTTTGTCTAGTAGATTACATTTAGGGTAGATGCGTTTATCACTTTTTGTGGGACTGTTAAGTCATATTTCTTATGTAGGGGAGTTAAGCGTTAAAAGACTTGTATGCACAGGTCAGTTTTTAGTAATCACCCTTGTAAACACGCTCTGGGTGATGATGATGTTTTTCTTAGTTGGGAGCTGTAGGCAGTAAATTGTTGAACACAACTCAACTGACTAGTTGTTAATGTGTTTAAAAATATGTGTTAAAAAACTGTTCTAGTCCCTAGTGAGATTTTTGGGTAGGGACGGTTTGAGCTGAGCGGAGTTCTCACGCGGTGAATCTGCGCATGTAGTTTTTGGTTACTGAGCTGTACTGAGTAGCGATTTTCGTGGCAGTGTGTTTCTGGCAGAGGGCCGAAATAGTGGTTAGCCATGTTTTCGCTGTGTGTACGAGTGGATATCTTTTTGTGGAAAGGGAGAATTTAAGATAGATTGAAGATATGTTCAGGCCATGGATTTTAGGCCATTATTATTATTATGCATCTTGCCAATGATGGAGTTTCTCCTGTTATCAGCAGATATATAGCGAGTTGATGTGTAAGCAACCAGTGGAGTATTTTTGAAATGATTCATATCCTAGAGGCCGTGGTTTATTCCGGCCATTATCATCATTTTTTATAAGGATATTTATGTAAACATTCTTCCCTGATGGATTACTATGATTACTATGCACTATGAGTGCTGGATGATATGGTATATATATCCCCGTGGATTATGCACTCAGTTATCTATGAATTTTGCTGACCTGATGTTTTTCATGATTCGATGTGAACTGTAACCTGTGACAATGTGCTGTTACGTCGTGTACTTTGCGATGTTCCTGTGGCGTAATAAACTGTGAAACGTTGCAGCTTGTTACAACATTCCCTGACTTTTTACGTGTGCTGTGGTGTGTGATTACAGTCTGTTTAGATGAAAGGATCTATACACATTCGCGTGAGTTAACATCTATACATCCACACCCGTCGGCCATCCGTAAGCCCGACGACCTGTGCTGATTGTCTTTATCAGCCATAAAATTAACATTATCTTCCACCACCAATAACCAACATTACTGCAACAGGGACAATCCCTAGGGATTGTTACAGATAATCTGTCTGGGTAGACATCTTGGCGGAAGACATTACGCCAGGCAAACATGGTCACATGTTGTGAGTGGATGGAAATATTACTGCATGATTTTGAAAGAGATCACGCGTTGGAATATTAAATTTAAAATGATAAAACACGTATTTTGAAATTAGACAACCCAACCCAGTGCTAAAGAGCTTACGATTGGATTAAAGTAAGAAGCCGGAATAAACTATGGATTCTATTGGAACATCCGACGGAAGCACCATCTGTGATGTGAACTGAGAACTGCACATATTATGTAGTGAAATCAGAGACACAGAACACAGAGAGACTGCAGCGCACGCCATATGAGCGACAATGTAAAAATTTGACATGTTTTCTTGCTAAGTGGTCATATATGAGGCTGTCAACCTTAACATATGAAACTAGAATATTCATAAACCACTACAGCAAGCGCAGGTGATTTCCTCTAGCTAGTCGTACGGAAAACCGACAGCATAGGTGACCCCAGACTCCGAGTGGAGCAGTGATGAATGATGATTACATCACATGTGCCTAAAGTGTATACTATTTTGTGAGATATATGCACTTTGTTAACTGTGACTCAGGCAACTCATTATTCGCTCTGTCCAGACACATATTCCCAGTTAATACCCAGAGGAATATGGTGAATTCTATTCATCTTCCATGAGCTACACTGTGTACTCGGGAATTTAATTCTTCTGACAGATTAACATTGGTGGGTGGACAGCGAGAATACGCTTGCTAATTGGCAGCGCACAAATGTACTTATCAGAGACATTTGTTTTCTATTTTGTCTAAAACGTTTGTGGTTTCAAGCTGTCAGGCTTTTCGAAGAACTGAAATTACTACGCCACTCGTGTGAGAGAAGTAAACTCATCACCAAGAAGCAACGTATGAGCCAGAATATGTCATTTATATATATATATATATATATATATATATATATATATATATATATATATATATATATATATATATATATATATATATATATATATATATGATGGGGCCATAAAACACCCCCGAGGCCCCCTCAAGTTCATGTCATATTTATGTGTTTAACGCCCACATATTTTCGATGTGAGCGCTCCAACGAGTACGCCAGCCCAGGTGACTGCGCGAGGGCCACAATAAAGCCCCGGCTTACGTGGCTGCACGAGTCCTCATCTCTGGCGTGTGTAAAATCTGACGCAGAAGCGGTCAGTTTGGTGAGATTCGCAGTAGACGCAAGATGTGAGACACCCAGAGTAAGCAGAAGTTTGCACAGGGTATGAGAACACGTTTGATTTTAAGGTAGATTAGTTTATTTCCTAGTGAAATTACCATTATTTCACTGTTGCTTTAGAATTATATTCAGCGTGAGTCTGTTCTAATGTTTGAGAAAATAGATATCTGTGTTTCCTAAGGAGATTTCTTTTAGGACATTATAGTTAGTTTTAAAGTTATAGATGAGTGAAAATAATGTGTTGATAGATTTTACTAGTGTTAAGTCCAGATCACGGCTGCGATAATATAGTAGGAACCATTTCATTCATGAAACCGGACAGGAAAGCGTTCTATGGCCGAAATTTAGTTAGTACGCATTAACTTTGTGCCAAGATGGCAGCCGGCAGCACACGTGTTAAATGTGCATAAAGATGGCGCCAGTGAGTCTGCATTAACACTCTTAGGTACCACGTGCTATAGGCCTAATGATGTTAAGGTATTTATTATTTGAGAGCGCAGTGGGCTTATTATAGCGTTTGTTAGCTTTGTTAGTAAAGAGTTATTTTATTTTATTTTTTACTGCGAAGGTAATTTAGTTAATGTATTTCACGATAATTGATTATAATTCTACTGTACATTTTTAGGGGTTTAGAACTGTTTATTATTTGGTATTGGATGAAAATTGGTTTATTATAAGAGATGCTATTTTAGTAGTACACTATTAGTATAATTTTCTCCATTCATGCCAAGATAGTTTATTATAGTGGAACTCGAAGTAAGTTAACGAATAATGTTATGGTGTTACTTTGAGATTAGTTTAATTACATCTGTTGGGTACACAGTTTTGTGGTGCTAAATGCCCTTTGAGAAGATGAATCTAGCTTTAGGTATTAAGACTTCTTATGCGCGTAATGCCACTCCTTTCTGCGTAAGGCACTTGGAGACATAAGCGTTTCTCTGTTTGCTCCTTGCGGAGCATGGAGATACCAGTGCGGCTGGGTCCAACAGAAGCCTGTGCGAAGCATTTATATGCTGTAAGGTAAAGGAACCCGTTACGCGCCCATTGAGGCATATTGGGAATATGGTGTTAGGCCCATATTATCTTGACCGTCGGCACACGAGGGGTGATGTGGTCGGCATCACGCCGGCCGCCTTAACCTTCCCAGAGTAGCTCTGGTACCCATTTGGGGCTGGGTCAACCCAGGAGCCGTTTGTAGCCTAAAAATTTTCCGCCTCATCTGGGATTTATATGCTGTGGCAGTGGTTTATTTATGTAACAATGGGTTTCATATGATGAGATTCCCAATCTCAATAGTCGGCATATACAACATGCTTCAGAGTGCAGAAAAGAATATTGATATGGATCAGTTGCGAGGTGGTAATTTATTCTCGTTAAGGAGAGTATTCGTTGTACATAGCGTTTAATACTGTTCTATGCTCATTTTAGTATTATTTAATTATTGTTATGTGTCGGATAATTTATGAGAGCACATGGGTCCACTTGGGAACAAATTATGTCTCTTCTCATAGGGCCACCAATTTGACTGGCCTCCTTATGGAGACCGCACAAAGCATTCAGTTGCTCTTGCAGCAGTTTTTTCGGTAGCAATCTGTGTTACATGGTGAGATTGCCAGCCTCATGCACAACACCATACTAGTCTCGCTAGAGGACATGCATAGACTGAGTGTTTGTGCATGATAGTTGAATGTTTCAGGTGGCATGGAAGAAGGACATTTTGCCAGGTGAGAGCATGGTTTTTCTCATTATTTAACTATTATGATTTTAACTAATATATATATATATATATATATATATATATATATATATATATATATATATATATATATATATATATATCGAGACAAATATTTACCTCTAAACAGAGCTATAGCATTATAAGAGGAAATTCGCTGAATTAACTCCGCTGGGGGCTTGAACGGGCTAAAAACCATTGCTAAAATCCGTCACAAAAGGCGACAGACATATATAAGTTAACAAATGTTCAGCGCTAAGCCGCATCGTTCTTGACTTCTAAATTATCTTGTGAGCCCCCGTAAGGTAGAAGTGTCATTAGCATTCTATCTACATCTCTGCCAAAAGTAATCTTGTGCGAAGGTAGACACCTTTGACGACCCATTTAGATACTCTTGAGTTTTGGCCACTGTTGGACCACTACTGCAAAGCAGGGGCGGCAATCCGTGACAGTGTGGGTGGCTAGGTGGTGGGGGCATGTTTGACAGCTCTGATATTGTGTGTGTTAATGACTGACTACACATCATGCAAAACGAAAAACTAGAAATCCAATAAAAGCCACACTTAAAACTGAATCTACCTGCATCACAAGGCAGTCATTACATCTCCCAGTCATTACATCTCCCAGTCATTACATCTCCCAGTCATTACATCTCCCAGTCATTACATCTCCCAGAATAGAAGAAATAAAAGACGACCGCAAATTTTTTTTTTTTAAATTACTATTCCGAATAGTGGTGCCTAGTTGGCATGGATAATAGAGTGATTCGCTTCCAAAGCTAGGCCGTGGTGCCGTTCGGAAGGTTCTGGGTTCGATTCTCTGGTAAGCCACTCACGTCTGTTGTTTTTCTGTTGTCTAGTTTTCTACTTCTCTATTTCTCACGAGTGTCTGAAACACGTGACCTTTATGCGTGTCATATTTATTTATTTGTTATTCCGAATAGTCGTTGATTTGTCACTGCTGGGCGATTTTGGTTTTTCTTTCCCCACAAAACTGACCACCATATTGATCATCTGTTTTATTTTAAAAAATGAATGCAAACACCATTTTAGTTCTAGCTATTACTGTAGAACCTCTACACCTCACGGTAGAAGGGGAACAACTAAGTAAGTAAGTAAGCTATTACTGTAGCGATGAATGAAAAGTCATTTGTATTTAAATTGTTATTTCTCCAGTCCTATCCAACTAATTTACATTAAACAAACGTCAAAATAAAGACAATTAACAGCCAATTTATTACATAAAAGGTAAAGTCACATTAATATTACAATACCTATTAAGATCCTGTTTGCTCAACATATCATGATAGGAAACTCTATACAAAGCGATACAACAGGAGGCAATCTGATCGTCAGAAGTTGTCCACCCGTCGATCAAGTGTTTCAGCCCCTTAATATCCTATACACTCTAAGGGGGGAGGGGGCGGATCCACTTAGATCATGACTCCCAAGTGTCAGCTTCCTGTTGTCAAGGGCAGAGAATTAAACCCACTTCACTTTGGTTGCAGCTTTCAACTTCACTCCTATTTTCTGTCTGCTTGAGGCAATTGTGATAGTAACCCTTATGTTTCTGTGGTCTGTTACTTTCCGTTGCCTCCCTGACTCCAGACACTTTGCGACAGTGAAGATATATTATGTTGCCGAAGATTTCCAGCTTTGTCTCGAAAGTTATCTGCTTCAGGTTGTTATCCAGCTCTTTTGACAAGCTTCGTCCAGCTGTTCCCAAAGCCCTTTTGCACTGGCAGGTGGAAACTTGATTGCATCTCTTTTCCCGCCCAAGAAGTGTGTGAGATCAGGCAGATCAACTTGAATATTCTCCGCACTGTGGATTGGCTCCTGGCTGATGTCAAAGCGACACCAATTTTTCCTGTCTGCTGTAACGTCGGTTTACTGAGCATTTTAGATTTTATTTTGCTTTAGTTTCTTTAGGAATTAAAAATAGGATGGTGGGGGTAGGAGTGGCTGAGAGGTATGGCGTCCGCCTCTAATTCTAAAGGTACCGGGTTCGGTTCCCAGTACAGAGAATTGTATTTGACGAAATGTTTCTAGAACCAGTGGATCCTAATGATGTCATATTCCCCCTGATCTCCTGGGTAGTTAGATCGGACGCCTAGCCTTTCCAGATAAGGGTAAAAACATAGAAGGTCCCATGTTCATGTTGCGCACGTTAAAAATCCCTCAGCAATTGTAAATCGTAAAGAGTAGGCCATACGGCAACATTTACAAATTTAGGAAAACCTACCCACCACAAACATTTTTATAGAATGTGTGATTCCTGTATACACACATTCGGATCCACGCCAGTGCTAAGGAGTTTGTGCACTGTGCTGAAATCCTCCTTGTGTAACCCAAGGGAGGAGATCGGAGCACTGATTGAGTTGTCCGTGCTCAATGAGGATGATTCTTAAAACCAAAATCCAAAAACCAAAATATAGTATTAGTCAAACAACAGTTACTGCTTATTATTTTGACATTTGTTTCATGTACATAAAATAGATACACATCAGGATATAAGGATTTAAAAAATAGGAAATTTTTCCTTCTCAATACGATTAAAAAATAATGTGACTTCGGCTTTATTTAGCCTTCATCATCAAGACCTGAAACACCAGACCCTGCAGACCCAAGTAGAACAGTCCCAATTACTATGGTTTGGGCATGTCTGCAGACACAAGCAGAACAGTCCCAAATACGACGGCTTGGCCATGTCTACAGACCCAAGTAGAACAGTCCAAACTACGATGGTTTGGCCATGTCTATAAACCCAAGTAGAACAGTCCTCCCTACGATGGTTTGGCAATGTCTACAGACCCAAGTAGAATAGTCCCAATTATGATGGTTTGGCTATGTCTACAGACCCAAATAGAACAGCCCCACGAAACTACAGTTTGGCCATGTCTGCAGACGCTAACAGAACAGTCCCAAGGACGACGGTTTGGACATGTCTGCAGACCAAAGTAGAACAGTCCCAACTACGATGGTTTGGCCATGTCTATAAACCCAAGTAGAATAGTCCCACCTACGATGGTTTGGCCATGTCTACAGACCCAAGTAGAACAGTCCCAATTATGATTGTTTGGCCATGTCTACAGACCCAAATAGAACAGCCCCACGTACTACAGTTTGGCCATGTCTGCAGACACAAACAGAACAGTCCCAATGACAACGGTTTGGGCATGTCTGCAGACCAAAGTAGAACAGTCCCAACTACGATGATTTGGCCACTTCTGAAGACACAAGTAGAACAGTCCCAAATACGATTGTTTGGCCATGTCTGAAGACCCAAGTAGAACAGTCCCAACTACGGTGTTTTGGCCATGTCTAAAGACACAAGTAGAACAGCCCCAAATTCGATGGTTTGACCATGTCTACAGACTCATTTAGAACAGTCCCAAATACGATTGTTTGGCCATGTCTACAGACCCAAGTAGAACAGTCCCAATTACGATGGTTTCGCTATGTCTGTAGACACAAGCAGAACAGTCCCAATAACGACTGGTTGGGCATGACTACAGATCCAAATAGAACAGTCCCAACAACGACGGTTCGGTCATGTCTGCAGACCCAAGTAGCACAGTCCTAACTACGATGGTTTGGCCATGTCTGCAGACTCATTTAGAACAGTCCCAATAAGATTGTTTGGCTATGTCTACAGACCCAAGTAGAACAGTCCCAATTACGATGGTTTCACTATGTCTGCAGACAAGCAGACCAGTCCCAATTACGACGGGTTGGGCATGACTACAGACCCAAATAGAACAGTACCAACAACGATGGCTCGGTCATGTTTGCAGACTCAAGTAGCACAGTCCTAACTACGATGGTTTGGCCATGTTTGCAGACCCAAGTAGAACTGTCACAACTACGATGGTTTGGCCATGTATGCAGACCCAAGTAGAACAGTCCCAAATACGATGGTTTGGCCATGTCTACAGACTCATTTAGAACAGTCCCAAATACGATTGTTTGGCCATGTCTACAGACCCAAGTAGAACAGTCCCAATTACGATAGTTTCGCTATGTCTGCAGACACAAGCAGAACAGTCCCAATTACGACGGGTTGAGCATGTCTACAGACCCAAATAGAACAGTCCCAACAACGACGGTTCGGTCATGTCTGCAGACCCAAGTAGAACAGTCCTAACTACGATGGTTTGGCCATGTCTGCTGACCCAAGTAGAACAGTCCTAACTACGATGGTTTGACCATGTCTGCAGACCCAAGTAGAACAGTCCCAACTACGATGGTTTGACCATGTCTGCAGACCCAAGTAGAACAGCCCAACTACGATGGTTTGACCATGTCTGCAGACCCAAGTAGTCCCAACTACGATTGATTGGCCACGTTTGTAGAATGGGACAAGATCAGCTACCAAGACTAATAAGGGAAACCAAGAACCAGGGATCCAGAACGACCCAGAGTTCACTGAGAGGAAAACATTAGGTAATCTCTGAAGGCCCGAGGACAAGATGGGAACTAGGCCAGGAGGAAGACAACCAAAATGATAATATGGCGCTCTCTTTAGGGTAGAAGAATAACGACAAAGTAAGTAAGGATACAAGAATTTAAACAATTATCAATTTTTTTTTCAATTGGATATAAGAATTTTTTTAAAATTGGAACTTTTTTTTATTTCAGTAGGATATAAGAAATTTAAAAAAATAATTTTTCAATCACCCTGTAGTACTAAGACTATTTCTGTTAAAAGTCTTAACTAAAACTACAAATAAATAAACTATCTCGATTACCGGAGATCTGTTCTTACTACTGCTAGCACCTGCACCACCAACCGTATATGTTTGTTATTTAATCATCATCATTTGCCTATGTGCCTCACATGGAGCTCGAAGACACCAACGTAGCTAGGTAGACAGGTAGCTTGCAGCACACCATCCTTGTCCTCTTGTCGGAGTTGTTTCTATAGCAATTTATTTTGAATTATGAGTGTGTCAGTCGCATGCACAACCTGAGATTAGCTGCATCTTACAACCAAGGGAGCAAGTACATATCTTCTTTCTTTGTCTCCACAGATACCATTTGGAACAATACTGGGTTTTATTATATATATATATATATATATATATATATATATATATATATATATATATATATATATAATATATATATATATATATATATATATATAATATATATATATATATAATATATTATATATATATATTATATATATATATATATAGATCCAGTAAATAAATAGGAAAATTCAGCTAAGAAGGTTCTAGTTAAAATTTATATGGATGAGAACATTTCAGAAAATGTTTTGACCATCGCTGTCATAAAATACAACGTAAAAATATCTCCAAAGGATAAAATGTAGGGATAAAAAGAATGCGTAAGTTACTAGAAGGCATGATCGCCCACGCCGCGGGTCATCACCCGCCATGGAAATTAAATTGCTAGAACGTTTACCCTTGGAACGAAATGAGAACGAAGATCAAAAGGAAAAATATGACTGAAAAATTGCGTGAGACTAGCAAGGCTTAGAAGATGCAATTGGGGGGGGGGGGGGGAACGGAGGAAAAGTCACGTCCCCAAGTTGACACAAGGTAACGAAATCGACAAAAGGGACCATAGTATTATACGCAACAGTCATTTTTTGGACGTTTTTGCGATATTTTGTCCTTTATTTGAATGCAGCGGCAAACGTTTCACAGAAGATTCTAGAAAATATTTCGAAAAAAAACAACTAACCTTGAAAAGTAACTTTTTCTTAATAATGATGTTAGGAATATAAAACCTAGCTGGCCGGATGGCCCATTTTGAGCAGTGAAATAATATGCTTTTATTTATACAGACGGATAGATAATAATGAAGACATTGACAAAAGACTGTGTTGTTCACATCAGCGAAAGACTGCATTGAATCAAACATGTCACTAATTTGCACAAAAACCGCGACCTTGAGACTCAAGTGTTCAAATCTAGTTAGAATGAAAGAGAGGGACATTGGTGGGAGCTGTGGCTAAAAATAACTTTAAAGACAAAATTTGTAGAGGGGACGGATAGGTTGGTTCAAAAACCAAGTACGTTTTTTGTGAAAACGCAAGTAGAGACGGACGGACTAACAGATAAAAATCCATACTTGACTGAAGCATGACTGAAATGACTTTAGTGTAGGAAATTTGAATTTGAAAAAAACACAAGGCATTGATTGGCCACAGACAATCATATTATCAGCGCTCAGACGCGCTTTTTTGCCATTCCTCAATAGTTGTCCAGTGATAGACACAGTAAATTTTAAGTGTGGTGATTTCCAATGAAGTAAATTGAAATAAGTTCAGGGACGCCATACTATAGCCAGCAGCTCAGCTGAGTTTTGCTAGCATTTCTGTGTTCTTTATTCATAATCTGGTAAGATTGAAATTATTTCTTTGTATATTTTAAATATTGTTTAATGTTTCGAGTGATTTGATACTGCCATATCGAAATCTAGCCTTACAACAAGTAAGGATTTGCTCTAGACCCCCCGCCCTAGTTCAGGGTCTAGGGACAAACAATATATATAAACTCCAGCAAGGATTAGGAAGGACAGATCAAGTGTTGAGATCAGTGGAACATATCACCTATCCTATTCTATGGCAGGAAGCTAATAAACATATTTCGGAATATGTAGTCTGGGAGAACTTATCCTATGTGAAACCAACTTGGTAAGATGTGTTGTATGGTCAGAGAGATCTGACCCTGTCTAAGTGGTGTTATTGTAAATTGTTACGTGTAGAAGTGGCTCCTTAGGTAAGGTTCTGAACCTAAACCAATACTTTATTTCAGAGCTGTGAGTTTTTTATGTTGACACCAAAAGGTGGTGTCAAATGCTGGGTAAATAATTGACAGTGAGGACCCGTGCAGTGTCGCATCTCGGCAGAACAGCCTTGTATTGCCCCCAAGCACGGAGAGGTGGGGCCACCCGATATATTGCCCCCAAGCACGGAGAGGTGGGGCCACCAGATTCCAGCACCAGAACTACTCTTTCAAAGTTACGTAAGCAGGCTGGTCTGCTGGACTTACACCAACTTCATAGACATAGCACCCAAAGTGAATTACTACTAAAACATCCCATTTCCTTCCATCATAAATGGACAATGTTTGGTAGGCATAGACAGGGAGGGATGAAGCCACCCCAACAGCACATCTATTCATCGTTCTCCCAGGGAAAATAAAATTAAGAACTGTAGAAATATTAACTAATCGTGAAAATTGTATACGTACACACCTTTTATTTATCATGCCATTTATTCATGCCATTCACTCATAAATTTCAAAATCTTTCATATGTTCTGGCCAAAATAAAACCTTGGTTCAGAACAAATAAATTTAAAAAAGATTTACCTTTCTAAAATTTCACCAGCTGAATTTAGTTCATTGTGTTCTAAATTTTATTGATAATATTATATTATTAGATATCTGTGTGTGTGTGTTTATATATATTAATACAACACCTTACATTCAGTACCCTAGATTTTTTAACGTAGCCACATTCATTAGTAAAAAAAGATAGGTGTGAGGTCGTAGTGGTAGCAAGAAGGGACTTCTGAAAATTCACAGCTACATTTTATCTCAGGAGCCTTCACAGCTGACCTCATACATCACACTTAGTAATATCACCATCATACAATACCATCAAAACCACTACAATCGCGTCCCCGAATTAACTTAGGCAGCTTCATTGTCAGTACTTTTCCTGTGTATACTTTCATACGTCAATTTGAATATGTTTTTAAAAAAAAGCAGTGCTCAGTCTGAGGTTGTTGGTATATCCCTGACTTTGTTCAGGCATAGTACTGATGACAGCCATATGCGCTTTGTCTGTTCCTCATATGTTGGGCACCTTTGAGCAAAATGCCTCGTGCCCATTTATTAGCGTCAGTGCCAAAGTTATATTCGTCAGCAGTTTCTATCTTTAGTTTGCTAAATAGACCGTACCTCAATCTGTTGTGGCACGTTAACATGTCTGAAAATTATTATTTGTTCATTTCTGGTCATGCACATCATTGTTTGATTTTTTTTTGGGTGTCCTGGATGCTGACCTACACACATTTTCCTGTATCTGCTAATGATAAACCTGTTGGCCTCTTTATAATTTATGCTTGTAATATCCCAGTACAAAATCACCATTTTATAAGCCGAGAAATTACTTCAAAAGTAAGTATGGCAAAGATAATTAAATATAAAAAAAAAACAATTTTGTCTGACCCCTCGATGTAACAAAGACAGTCTAAATTTGCAGCGTAGTTTGTTACCGGATATATTAAAGTGTTACTTACCCTGTGTCTCAGATACACAATGTGAATTTTTGTAAACCACTGTCATTTATATATGTGTCAAAACCGGAAGTCGATCTCTCAATAACTGCATTCCTAAAGCAATATAGTGTGTTATGGACCAAGGCCAATAACTGCTTCCTTCTGTCTCCAGTTAGTGTGGAATGGAAACGAACTTTGTACAGATTATTGAGGCATTTAGCTATAGAGTTCAGATCCTCTTAAAGAGATTGGATACTAACCAATCAACCAACCAACCAACAAACCAAACTACCAACCAACCACCTAACCAACCAACCAACCAACCAACCAACCAACCAACCAACCAACCAACCAACCAACCAAACAAACAAACAACCAACCAACCAACCAACCAATCAACCAACCAACCAACCAAACAACTAACCAACCACCCAACCAAACAACCAACCAACCAACAACCAAACAACCAAAGAAAAAAACCAACCAACTAATCAACCAACCAACCAACCAAACAACTATACAACTACCTAAACAATAAATTAACCAACAAATTAACCAAACAACAAACCAACCAATCAACCAACCAACCAACCAAACAAAAAAGTAACCAACTAACCAATCAACCAACCAACCAACCAAACAACCAAACTACCAACCCCATACCATACAACCAACCTACCACCAAACCAACCAACCAAGCAACCAACCAACCACGATAACAACCAACCAACCAACCAACCAACCACCCAACCAACCAACCAACAAACCAACCAAACAAACAAACAACCAACCAATCAACCATACAACCAACCATACAACCAAACAGCCTACCAACCAGACAACCAACCAACCAACAAACCAACCAAACAAACAAACAGCCAACCAATCAACCATACAACCAACCAACAAACAGCCAACCAAACAACCAACCAACTAAACAACCAACCAAACAACCAAGCAACCAACCAACCAACGACCCAATCAACCAACCAAACAACCATACAACCAAAGAACAAACCAGCCAACCCAACAACCAAACCACCAACCAACCAATCAACCAACCAACCAACCAAGCAACCAACGAAGCTACCAACCAACCAACGAACCAATTAACCAACCAAAAACCATACAACCAACCAAACAACCATACAACCAACCAAACCACCAACCAATCAGCCAAACAACCATGAAACCAAACAACCAACGAACCAATCAACCAACCAAACAACTATACAAACAAACAACCAACCAACCAACCAAACAACCAACCAACCTAACGAACAAACAAACAATCAACTAAGCAATCAAACAACAACCAACAAACATCCCAATCAACCAACCAAACAACCATACAACCAACCAAACAACTAACCAAACAACCAACCTACCAACCAACAATCATTCATCCTACCTATCTAACTGCCTGCCTTCTTGAATCTATCTATCTATCTATCTATCTATCTATCTATCTATCTATCTATCTATCTATCTATCTATCTATCTATCTATCTATCTATCTATCTATCTATCTATCTATCTGTCTGTTCCTCCGTCCATCTGTCTGTTTTTCTGTCTGTCTGACTTACTGACTGTATGTATGTCTACCTGCCTGCATGCATGTCTGTTTGTCTGTCTCTCTTTTTGTTTATATCTATCTATCAACCCGTATATCTGTCATTAAGTCTGTCTATCATCCTACTTGTCTGTCTATCCGTCTATCTGTCTGTCTACCTGCCTGCCTATCTGTCTGTCTGCCTAACCGTGAGTGTAGATAGATTTATGCTGTGGAAAGAAGACTCGATGTAGCCGAGAAACGTGAGGCCTGGTATACCGTCACTTGATGCTAATCACGATGATAATATCAACTGCGTACAAACTTCTTCTGTATTTAATAAATTGGTTAATATTAATGTGCTAAAATTGTAGACGTGAGTGGCTTACCCAGGGTTCGAACCCCGTACCATTCCGTACGACAACACCGCCTAGCCATACAAGCGAATCACACTATCCTCCCGGCCAGCTAGGCATCCCCAAAAATTATCAGAAACCAAGTATCAAGGTCTTTGTCTTGTGTGGACTGACACGTACTGTGGATAGGGGAACAACAGAAGTGATTGCGTCATTAATAGGCTGAGGTGCCCATTGTAAACTTCCGGTGTTGTCTTGTGTTTCGCACTAATGACCGGTCAGTAAAGCATATTTTTTTGGGGATGCCTAGCTGGCCGGGAGGATAGTGTGATTCGCTTGTATGGCTAGGCGGTGTTGTCGTACGGAAGGTACGGGGTTCGAACCCTGGGTAAGCCACTCGCGTCTGTTGTTTTTCTGTTGTCTGTTGTTCTACTTCTTTATTTCTTACGAGCGCCTGAAAACATACCTTTATGTTTGTCTAATATTAATTTACTGTTTACAGGCCTCGGGTTTCCCTTCCTTATGTGTTATTAATGTTTAATGAAAATACTAACAGCAAGTAATAATCAATATCCTGACATTTTTAATACAATGAAATGATTACTCTCACGCCATCTGTTCTATTTTCCGGGATATTGTGTGTTCATATCCTTTATTTATGTCTGTGTGTAAATGCATGTATATGTGTGTTTTTTGTTTTCTTTTAATCTGTGTGATTTGTTTTAATCTGTGTGATTTGTTTTAATCTGTTTGATCTGTTTTAATCTGTGTGATTTGTTTTAATCTGTGTGATTTGTTTTCATCCACTGTAGTTTTCTTTCTTATTTTTCAGAAAATTATTTTGCCACTTATAAAAGATGTGTTAATATTCCGTATTTTAGTGTGTTATGTTTATGTCTGTGTGTGTGTCTAATAAAAGGTAAAGTCAGTCCCATAGCTGCAGGGGCTCAAGCGTGTCAGTACCGTGATTCGAACCCGGCACCATTGCCGCGAGAGACCAGCGCTCTGACTACTCTGTCAATGTGTCTACTCTGTCAATGTGACTACTCTGTCAATGTGACTACTCTGTCAATGTGTCTACTCTGTAAATCTGACTACTCTGTCAATCTGACTACTCTGTCAATGTGTCTACTCTGTCAATCTGACTACTCTGTCAATTTGTCTACTCTGTCAATGTGTCTGCTCTGTCAATGTGTCTACTCTGTCAATGTGTCTACTCTGTCAATGTGACTACTCTGTCAATGTGTCTACTCTGTCAATGTGTCTACTCTGTCAATGTGACTACTCTGTTAATGTGTCTACTCTGTCAATGTGACTACTCTGTCAATGTGACTACTCTGTCAATGTGTCTACTCTGTCAATGTGTCGAATAGCAGAGTCTTTAGAGCGCTTGGTTCTCGAGGCAAAGTTACCAGGTTCAGATCCAGGTAACTCCACGCTCCAGCCTACTTACCTGTACATGGACTGAGTTAGGGAAAGCAAAGAGCAACAATGAAGGGAACCGGTCATCACATGGTACAAAGCTGAGATTTAGAAAAGTTGAAGATTCTTGCAGTTCACTCCCGTACGGCATTATCCGATAAAGCAGGGGTTCTCAACCCTTGTTTGCCCATGGCCCCCTTCTGAACCTAATTTACTTGTGTGGGCCCCCCCCCCCTCTTATTCACTGTTAGCTGGAAAAAAGTACTTTACCATCTTACTGTGGCTCCCTAGAGATATGATATTGCCACACTGGGAGGCCAGGTGGCACACGTTGAGAACCACTGTTCTATAGTGCTAAATTTACAGTTTTTGTTTCTTTGTATCTGTTTGTTTGTTAAAGTTTGAGTGGAACATGAACAAATACTTGGAAAGGTAAGGAGAGGTCAATATTGAAAAGACATTTTCTGAGAAGGATAAAGTTGAAAAACGCGACTACTGTATTACGGGAACGAAAGATGTAAGAACATGCAAAGGAAGATAGAGAGAAAATACTTATTAACTTACTTTGCCGTTCCTCGTCTACCCTCGTGTGTAGAGATTTGCCAGAGAGAGAGAGAGAGAGCGCCATACTATCCTATCAGCTGTCTTCCTCCTGGCCTGGTTCCATTCTAGTCCTCGGTCCTGAAGAGATTGTCTAATGTTATCCTCCCAGCGGACTCTTGGTAGTCCTAGAGGTCTGGATCCCTGGCTCTTAGTTTTCCATATTTGTGATGGTAGCCGACTTCTCCCATTCTGCATACAAGGCCAAACCGTCATAGTTGGGACTGTTCTGCTTGGGTCTGCAGTGGCTGGGTTTTGAGGACATGCCGTATCGTCTGGTTGAGGACCACGTCTCTTCTAGTTACTTCAACCACATTCCTCAGATACCTCATTTCTGAGGTTTGGAACTGGCTTTTGGAGGGTTGTAGTCATTAGATTGAGAGAAAATACTGAATATAATGTCATCTTATCATGAGAGGAACTGACAACTCATCCGGGTATTATGGAGTACACGTCGATAAGAATGAAAAGGTGACAATTATCGAGCCCAGTATTTGAAAGAAAAGGTGTCTTGGATACTTATGGCTTTTCTGAATAATTTAGAGTGATATTTTTATGAGGCAGGATGTATAATGTGAGCGATATCATGGCCTTCTCACTGAATATTGTTTGACAGGTGATAGTTTGTAGAAATAGGAACGCTTTGTTCAGGCTTCCTTCAAGGGGCCAACTAATGACTCCTTGCTCCATACAGAGCGAAGAATAAAAAGGATGGCACCATACCCTTTCAGTGTTTAATAAATAGGTTAATGTCAATATGAAGAAACTGTTTTAATATGTTATTTCATGACTGTTACTAATTAACGAAAGATGTAACAGGAATACAATTATGAATCTATAACTATTGAAGCGTATGGCGAAAACTCACACTATTTGAAAATATCTATAATTATGCTAAATGGACCTCGTCACACTTTGGTGCACGTCTGTAGTGTGTTTCTGGTTCAATTGTCTGGAAAAGAATTGACGTAAGACAATAAGATGAGTCGATAAGCCGTGACAATAAGTCTTTTTTCCGCACCGGTCAATGAAAATGCTGACAGCAAACAATGATTTATGCCAAGCCAGTTTTAATACAATACTATAATTATTCTCGAGAGATCGTTGCTTGTTTCCGAGATATTGCGTGTTCATAAGCTTTATTAATTTCTCTGTGTGTATGTGTTTGTCATTTGTTTTGTTCTGCGTCCGTGGTTTGTTTTCATCTACTGTTGTTTTGTACCTTTTCTTCATTGTTTACTAGCGGTCATACCCGGGCTGGGCCGGGTGTTACGGACGTTTCGCCGTGTCACGAACCGGTTATAGAATGAATGTCAGTACTTTGCTCTGGTGGGAGCTAGATGTGTTTATGTAAGTTGTGAGTTGAAGTGAGTGAATAGTGTTTGACTGTGGGCATAAATGCATTAGTAGCAGTAAGCGCTAAGGTCGAGTTCACGGGCATGACTGAGTTGTTGTGAACGAAGTGGTGGTGAAGACTGGTCAGGTGTGAAAAAGGTCATGCGTAGAAAGGCATTCGAGAAAGAAATTGGAGCGAGGGGAGATTATGTGGAGAGTGAAGGCGAATTGGATGAAGGAAAGTAGTAAATATATTGAGATATAGTGAAATTTGTTCCATTAGATGATGTTCCAATTATGCACATCATACATTGTGCTTTTCATGTGATTTATGGCCAAAGCGGCGGCCTGCCTGTGTTATTGTGTTTATGCTCAAGTTTGTGACATAAAGTTGTCGGATATCGTGCCTACTTGTTGGAGTTCAGTGAGTTAACATTAGCTGTGTATAACGAGCCATGTTTGTCGCTCCATGTGTAATTTAATACATATTTGTCAGTGTGCACACACAGCTAAGCACTTGACAATTTTGGGGGACTCGTAAGTGGAAGAGAAGACCCACCCCTAATTTTCTGCTGAATTTTTGAAAATTTCGCCTTCTCATGAATTGATATAATTGTTTCAAGCAGAAAAAAGAAGTAGGCATATTTGTTTAAATCAGGTCACAGGAACTTTGTGTGTAAAATTGAAGTCTTCATGTCAGCGATAGTCAGCAATGGTATTGCTGCAGAAGGAAATAAATGACAGTGATAATTTTGGAACGAAAAATAGTTTAATCACTGGCTGAGAGGCGAAGGGACAGTTTTGATGGAATCGTCAGTGTTATTTTGGAGAGTAGCACGAAGGATGAAAAAGCGGTAATCAGTCTTGTTTACCTCGGCGCACTGATATTGTGTTATTCCGCCCCGTGATGAGTGTGCTTATCTGTCAATTAATCTGTGCTGTGTAGTTCGGCATGACTTTTGATACGAAAAAGATCGTCTGCCGGGTCTTGTGATGGAATAACAAGTCCATTATTTTGCTGTGATCGGCTGAAATCGTAACATCTTGCCTGGGGATGGTGTAATCAGTAAGAGAGGTATTTTCCTGTTCTACCCCTTGTACCAGTAGAGAAGAAGATCTGGTTCACCGTGTACTGAGAGATGAGTAGCACGGAGGAGCTGACTTCGACATTTGACTGTGCTGTGTTGCAACGTGAAGTGTGTTGTTTGTGGTGTCCATCATTGAGCTGCGACACCAAGACTCCAAGCCTGTGCCTATCTCAAGTGGAGCAGCGGACACAGGACATTGTTAAGTTAAGTTTATTATTAATTTTGTTGATTTCCAATCTTCTATTTACTTGATTTGTGCCACTGTATCTCCTATATATATATATATATATATATATATATATATATATATATATATATATATATATATATATATATATATATATATATATATATATATATATATATATATATATATATATATATATATATATTTCTATTTATTTATCTGTTTATTTATTTTCCTTGATAAGGTTATTGTAATAATAGTCTTTTTTTCCTTTCTTTCTTCAATAGCATTTCTACGTGGTGTACGAAACTTAGTTTATTTTGATACTAGTTCCTCTTAGCACTTGCTTCGTCATATCTGGACTTTCTTCTGTCTATCACTTATACGGTGTACTCGAAACTTATTTTATTTTTATATTAGCTCTTGTTATTAGTTAAATATTGATATATCCATTCCTGTTTGCCCTTGCTGCAGGGTGCACGAGTAGAGCTCTTGGGTTACTTCATTGTCCAGTGTTTCGTTTTTGTTTCGTTCATATTGTGTGGTAGTATTTAATTTCGATTTCTGTATAAGGGTGGTTTAGAGTGGTGAGCACAATGCATCTTTCTTCATTGAAGAAATTTGCCTTGTGTTGTCTTTAATAGGTTTTTGTGAGCCAATTTGCGCTGTAGGGAACCCAGTCTGTCTAAGACTTGGGGAGTTGTGAAGCCTCGTGTAATTTGTGGAACAATTGTTGGTGTTAGGTGTTTGCGGTTAGTTTGTTTACTTAGTGTCTTGGATATTAGTCTTTCTTTCGTGCTGTTTTTCTGTTTGAGTCTCAGTCCTTTGCTCTTCTATCCGTGTATATACATGTAAGTTATTTTACGATATCCTGTTTTTGTTCGTTTGATAGGTTTGGGTGTAAATATAAGGTCTATTCTTACTTTCTTGGTCTATAACTTCCTCTCCACCGGCCTATCAGTTGTTGTAGTGTCGTGTGTTCTGTGATATCCTTTCAATCATCATCATCCTACCATTTGTGTTAACATAAGCAGACACATTTTATTTTGGTCTATTACAGTTTGTAATGCCTACAGACTGATGTGAGAGATTGACCCAGTGTGTAGACACAGTGTGTAGAGTTGTTCAAAATCTGTTGTGTATAACAGACGTTCTTCATAGGTGGAGGGGCATCCACTATAGTTTTCCAGACACTATTTGACTTATCAGGTGGTATACTTTTTTTTCTCCTTTTGTTTTTATAGTTATCGTACAGATAAATATTACAGGATGACTAGTCTCCTGGATTTCATCACCATGGGACAAACACTTGGTAAATCAGGGGCTGAACTTGAATTATGGGCTGAGACAAATTTGCGGATGCTGAGAAACGGAGGGAACGCAATGATGAAAGAGAACTAAAGAAGTTAGAAATGGAGGCAGAAGCAAAGAAGGAAGAGACAAGGAAAGTTGAAATTCAAGCAGATAAAGAAATTACTTTTAAGAAACTGGAACTTAAGGCTGCTAGTTCTAGACCAGCTACTAAGGAGTCTACTCATCCTTTCAAGCTGCGACTCCCGTCCTTTGTTGAAAAGTTTCAACAAGAAGCAGTATCTTGGAAGGTTAAGAAAGAGGACTGGCCATCTTTGCTCAATAATTTGCTCACTGGAAGAGGTTTACAAAGTGTCTTTGCTTTGCCAGTAGAGGATCGCATGAATTATGATACTGTGAAGGAGACACTGCTTCGAAGATTTAGACTGACTGCTCAAGGGTACCGTGATAGATTTAAGGAGGCTATTCCTACAATCAGCAATGACTTTAGTGAGTTTATTGCGGAAATCAAGTTGCTGTTCAATAGGTGGATTGATCTGTCAGGTATTGTCAAGGATTTTGATGGGCTATCTGACCTCATGCTACAAGACAAGGTTCTATCATCTTGCAGTCCAGAGTTAGTGGCTTTTCTACAAGAGCGAAAGCCAAAAGATATAAATATTATGTTGGAGCTAGGGCAGACGTAAGTCACTGCCCACCCTGGGAAGCCGATTCACAAGCAGTTAGTTGCTGAGACCTTTCCAGCTTGTGTGGCTTAGGACAAAATTGAGAAGAAGCCATACATACATCTTCGGGCCCGCAGCTTAGACAGCTACGTTGATACAGATGGTGGCAATAGAAGATGGAAAGGAGACAGAAGATATTCTCCTAAGAGATAGTACCCTTCTATTGGGTCAGGCTACATTAGAAAGGGTTGTTATAAGTGTGGCTCAAGGCGTCATCTATCTTATCAGTGTGGGAGGAACCCAGAGAGGTGTTCATTCAACCCGCAAAGAAGTCCATATGCAAGCCCAAAGAAAAATTCTCATGTCAGTCTAAGGAGAAGCCCTTAGAAGCGCCAAGAGACGGATTCTCACTGCCCCAATTGTAATGAGAGAAGAAACAGTCAAAAGGAGAGCCCAAAGGAAAACACTGAACATGCAAATTCAGCTATTGTCCTTGATACATTTAATAGCGAGGAGTGTGAGGGTTGCAGACCATTGTTCGAGCTTGATGGCAAGCCTATTTTAATATGTGGCCACACTTTGCCTTGCCTTTCATCAGTTGATGAGAATGGTAGCTTAACTTTACATAACGGTTTTGTGGAGAATACTCCTGTATCTGTTTTGAGGGACACTGGATGTACATTCATTGGTGTAAGGAAGACATTGATTAAGGATACTTGTTATATTGGAAAGATGGCCAAATGTATTACATTTGGTGGGAATGTCGAATACTATCCATTGGCTGTAGTGCAGATCGACACCCCTTTCTTGTCCGGTAGAGTTCGAGTATGCGTCCTTGACTCTCCCGTCGCTGATCTCATTATTGGAAATGTTAATGCGGTTCATGATTGCACCAATCAGGATATTGAGGAGTGGGAAAATATTCATGATTCGGTTGCTAACGCAGTAATGACGAGGGCTCAGACTAAGGCTGATGACGCAAATATTATGACATCGCAACCCAGTAATATCCCTTTGGTGCCTAAGGTTGCTGGAATTACAGCATCTGATTTCGCAGACATGCAAAGGCGAGACATTTCACATCTGCTTTTGTTTCGGTTGCCTGAGTCCAAGAACATACGGCATACCAAGTCGGCTCGATATTGGTTTAAGGTTAGGAACTCCATTCTAATTAGGTGCTTCGCGGAGCAACATTCAGTCATTAGGCAGGTGGTTATTCCGGTGGAATTAAAGGGTACAGTGTTAAAGACAGCACATGATATCCATTTTGCGGGTCACATGGGTATTGCGAGAACTCGCTGTAGAGTGTTGTACCAGTTTTACTGGCGTGGATACAATGGGGATGTGAAGGTTTACTGTCGGTCGTGTAAAGTGTGTCAGAAGACAAGCCAGAAAGGAAGGACTCCCAAGGCACCATTAGTAGCAACGGATTTGGCAGTTCACTCTTTTCAGAAGGTTGCTATAGACATTTGTTGCTGTCATTTTTGACGGAGTCATCTGTCAAGTTATTTGCTTATGTTTTTATCATAAGAATAATTGTGTCTTTACCTGCGATGTCAGGTTGATTAGGGGTTGTCTTCCCTTGTTTATTCATTCATTGTGTTTGACCTTTAGGGTCAAAGGTAGACAGTTCGGGCGTATGCCCATGGGCAGGTTTTTTTTTAAGCGGGAGTTGAGTTAGACTTCCGGCAAGCCGGGAAGTGTCCTGGTTTCTGAAGGGACGAGAGTCCATTGTGTTTTTCGGGGAGAATCTTCGAAGTGACTGCACTGGCAGTTTTCCCCAGTGAATCTCTGTGCGTTGGAATGACAGCAGAGTTCCTTGTTAAGTTCTGTGGACTCGGTTACAGGTAATACCGACTTTTTCCATTACTATGCTTTCGGTAGCAGAACATGTTAGAAGATTGCCTAGTCTGTGAACTGCAGCTCACCGGTCCTCCATTTCAGAACTTATATGTTGTGCTCAAGGTAGCCATCCAAGACTATTAGTCTTCATACCATCCAGAAATCCAGTGACGAAGATATATTGTGGGAGCCGCAGATTGGCGCATATTTATGTCTACAATAAGCATTACTGCAGGGTTGATGGTAACCTGCTTATCAGAAGTACACAGCCGACGTCAGAACGAGGCCTGTGTTTTTTCGGCTATTATACTACAGCCTGATAATGTGCAATTGGCGGGGAATGCCAAGTTGCACCTATGTGTCAAAGTGATTAAGGTATCTGACGCGTTTAGTCAGTAATCCCAGGGCGACGCCACGAACTGTCCTTATTGAAGAACATTGTATTGACCATGCACGAATATTCAAATGTTTACCAGCTTGCTGAATGCCTAATGTATACCTATCGATTTCCGGTCAGCATGACCTTGTTTACAATGACTGTTCCTGTTGATACCATGTGTGTTCTCGTCAATAAATGTTTTGAAACGTGTCTGCAGTGTCCAAGCATCCTTGACTACTGCATGTGAGTGTATGGGTTGCAGGGTCTACATACATAAGAGCCTAAACACATTCGCGCCTTCATTCGCACCCACACTCAGTTCATCATCCGCTCGCACTACACACACCTAACAACATGTATACTGTCTTGGGCCAGTGATCACCTCAACAAGAGAAAAAGTACAGTTACATTTTTGGTGGACCAGTTACGTGGGCTCTTCTGATACATTTCTTGTGGACAGAGCGAGCAATTAACATTATTGATGACATTAATGTGGTCCAGAAATTTACATTTCATGGGGCTATTTGCGTGAGAAGGACAAGTACACATTACATTTCTGATCTGTGGGTCTAAGCTACACACTGGACAGCTGTAACACACATCGCTAATTCTACACTTGCAAGTTTTGGCTACAACAGGACAGAAATAGGTCATCAACTGTTGACCCAGATAAACAGTGCTAGCATTTATGTTATAATGCTACATAAACCACAACAGGACAAGTACTGAAGTTAACATCTAGGCATTTGCTACGTGGACCACAACTGCAAGTCGAGTCCCTTTTTGTAAACGGTACCGCTGGTCGTTTACACGTTTCAGTCAACAACAGACTTTTCTACACCCGAGCATTCAAGCTATATTGTTCGAGGTCAAGTTCCTGTTTGTAAACAGTACGTGGAAATTGTAAACATTCAATGTGCAAGTCCTAAGTCGAGAAGGTCATAGTAACTTTTGTTCGTGAATACCACTTTATGCTACAGTGGATTTGACATTCAGTGCGCGCTTGACATTTTGTTTCTGTGTTCGCAAGGAGCAAGTTAGTTACTGTAATATCATGTGTGACTAAGCTTTATTTTGCAACACATTGAATTGATTGCTATTTATGTTAATTGTACTATTTTTGTGTATTTTTCTTGTGTTCTTTTGCGGGTTTTCGGTTGGTGGGTCTTACAGTAAATATGCCACTTAATCGAGGGTTACTGTAAGCGTTCTGTAGGGATTGCAATTTTCTTAATTGAAATTTGCTAGCGACTTTTGTTGCTTTTTTTTTTTTTTTAGCTGTGACGACATCAGTTAGTGTTGTTTTCGTTATTTTTCCGTTCTTTGATTTTCGACTAATTTTGTTTGTATCTGTTCTTCTCTCATTCCTTCCGTTTATTTCTTTACACCTTTTCGTTTATAACAGTGTTGCCATTTGTCTTGTTTATTTTTCGCGGTCATCATTACACATTTGTGTAACTTTTTTTTACTTTTTGCTGTATTGTTTATTTGACTTCCGCGAACGCTTTCGGTCATTGTTCTGTATCTTTGTCTTTGTATTTATGATTGTACTACATTATTGTCATACACAGTCTACATACATACACTTGGTCATGTATTATTATTATTATTATTGATAAGGTACACTCTTCATATAGAGATTGTTAATAAAATATTATTATATAAGATATTTATACAAGTTCTTTGATAAAAGACTTGTTATCCTCAAAGATTGAGACAAGGTGAAATACATATTCAAGTTCTTAAAAAAAAAAAAAAAAAAAAGACTTGTGCCCATAGTGAGTGGGATATAAAGGAATTATTTTCCACAGGTACTCAAGTGATTTTTTGTTACATTATAAACAAGAGGACCATACAAGGTCTTTGTCTAAGACTAAGAGAGTGAAATAAAGTGAAGTGAGTATACAAGTCTAGCATTTCAGACTTGTCTCCCATTGAAGTGGGATAAGGTAATTAGTTAATTTTTTCAGGTTTCTGATCTCATTAGACAGAATGTCTACATTGGATTTCTTCATCCAGCAAGGGTTGACCCTTGGTAAGTCTGGTAAAGAATTGGAAGAATATTCATCTGCTCAATTCGCCATTGCATTAAAGTCAGATGAAAAGAAACAAAAAGAGGAAATTAAATTGAAAGCAGAAGCTGAACAAAGGAGAGCAGAAGCTGAACTAAAGAAGCTAGATGCTGAGAATAGAAGATTAGAACTTGAAGAGAAAAGGTATCAAAGAGAAGCTGCTGCAGAGGAGAGAAAACTTCAAGCTGCTGCTGAGGAGAGGAAAGCTCAAGCTGCTGCTGATGAAAGAAAATTCCAGATGGAAATGGAAGACAAAAAACTTCAAGCTCAAGCTGCTGCAGATGGAAGACAAAAAACTTCAAGCTCAAGCTGCTGCGAGGAGAGGAAAGCTCAAGCTGCTGCTGAGAAGAGGAAAGCTCAAGCTGCTGCTGAGGAGAAAAAACTCCAACTTCAAGCTGCTGCTGAGGCTGAAATTAGAAAAATGGAACATGAGGAAAGAAAACAGAAAATGGAACTTGATGAAAGACTCGCAACTTTGGAGTTAGAGAAATTGAAATTGGCGAGTCCAGGTGCTCATCAAATAACTTCGAGTACGACAAAGGAGTTTGTAAGTAGGATCAAACTACCTCATTTCAATCCTTTAAAGGATGACGTAGCAGATTATCTAGATAGATTCCAATTTTTATGCGATACGCATAACATAAAAAAAAAGAAAAATATGTTGAACAACTGATGGAATTTTTTACAGGTGACACAGTGACTACTCTTATGACAATAGACGAACATGACAGGACTAATTATGATGTTGTCAGAGCAGCATTGCTAAAAAAATACCAACTAAAAGAAGAAGACTATCGTCTTCGTTTTAGGACAATGTTGCCAGAAAATGGAGTAGATTTCTCTGATTTTGTTACAAAAATACGTCGTACATTTACACGATGGGTTGAGTTGTCTCAGACTGAGAAAACATATGAAGGTCTAATGGACTTATTATTGCGAGATAAGGTTTTGTCATCTGTTAATGATTCTTTTCTTGCATTCCTTCATGAGCGTAAGCCTAAAAACTTAAAAGATATGGAGGAATACTGTTGTCAGTATGCCACCGCGCATCCCCATGCTACAGTTAGCAATTCTAAAGTGAAAGAAGGGTTGCCAGCTGCTTCGGCAACACCATATGGCCCTAATTTCAAAAAAAAATTTCAGGGTGCTCAACAAAACTGGAATAGGGGAAGTAATCAGAATTACACTCAGAAGCGGAGTAATCCAACACATGATGGTTCTTCGTCTATGAATTGGAGACAAGATGGTAGTTCTCGTAATTTTAATGGTAATAATCTTAGACACTTTCGCAAGGGTTATCGTAATAATAACCATTCGAGCTTTCGAGATAACCATTCTCGACGTCAAGATTATGACGATGGTGAATTTAGAAACCGGGATTCAAACCGGAATGATGATTACAATAGGCAATATGATAACAATTACAGGGGAAATGATAGTCGAAATAATTACAGGGGAAATGATAATCGAGGCAGACCTAGGTTTAACAAAAAAAAGACCTTTCCAACAGGCAAACTCTGCACAACAAGAGTTTGATGGAGCCTGTAATACAGTAAATGATAGTGGTAACTCTAGGGCTATCACTGGTTGTGCTTTCGATTTTGGGAGAGCAACTGAATGCCCCCAATGCTTAACATTGTTCGACTCATCGACTGTATCTACTCTAAGTTGTGGTCACCCTCTTCCTGCTCTACCTGCTACAGTTGCGCATGATGGGAGAGGATCTCTCATCTTACATAAAGGTCTAATAAATGATAGGCTAGTCTCAGTACTTTTCGATTCGGGATGTACTACCGTCGGGGTTAGGGAGTCTCTGATAGATCCTTGCTGTGCCACTGGAAAAAAACAATCAAATGTGTTACATTTGGTGGTACTATGGAAAGTTATCCTACTGCTATTATTAGGATTGACACTCCCTTCTTCACAGGAGATGTCCATGCATGTCTTCTTCCTAATCCTATTGCGGATCTTATAATCGGTCGTATTCATGGGGTTAAGGAATGCACCCCGCAACAAATTTCTAGTTGGGAGAAAAAAAAACATTCAAACGGTCAATGCAGTGGTGACAAGAGCTCAAGCTCTTAATCCCCCAACTTCATCGGATAATAGTAATGAAGTTGATAGCCAAGACGAGCACTTGGTGATTTCCCATGACTCGTTTGTTAAACGTCAAGAAGAGGATCCTTCTTTGAAGAAATTCTTCCTTCTTGCAAAGAAAGGGGATCCCAATCAAAATACGAATCACAAATCGTATATTACTATGAAGAATGGTATATTGGTACGGATGGTACAACACTCGGACAAGTCTATGCACTCGCAAATTCTTGTGCCTAAGTGTATGAGAGCCTTAATTCTTCAGCATGCACACGATTCTCAGTGTGCTGGACACATGGGGTTTTCCAGAACTAAAACTAGAGTCCTTGCGTCCTTCTTTTGGCCATTCGTGAATAAAGACATCCGAATTTATTGCCGATCTTGCAAAATTTGTCAAGAGGTCAAGTCTAGAGGTCCGAGACATGCTGCTCCTATTCAGGCTGCAGATATTCCGATTCGGCCGTTTCAGAAAATGGCTATAGACATCATTGGTCCGTTCAAGATTAAGTCAGCCAGAGGACACCAATTTATCCTCACTTGCGTGGACATGTGCACGCGTTGGCCAGAGGCTATTCCTCTGAAGAGCATATCAACTGTCGATATCGCTGATGCTCTTTGGCTCATATTTTTTCGTCTGGGATTCCCCGGAGAAATACTGTCGGACCACGGCACTCAGTTAATTTCGGACGTTATGTCTCAGGTAATGGCTACGCTAGACATTAAAAGGTCTCTCAGTAGTATTTATCATCCAATGTCCAATGGATTGGTAGAACGTCTTAACAGGACACTAAAAAACTTACTTGGCAAGATAACGGAGGATCATCCTGAAGATTGGGACAGGGTTTTACCTGCAGTCCTCTTTGCCTATAGAGAAGTTCCCAACGAGCATACAGGGTTTTCTCCTTTCGAACTTGTCTTTGGTGCGCAACCGCGCGGTCCGATGTCCTTGTTACACGATTTGATAACTTCTGATAATATTGACGATGATACACAATCGTCATATGAATATGTAATTTCTCTTAGAGAAAAGATTATCGAATCGTGCAGGTTAGCAACTTCATCTTCCGAATTTGCGAAAGAAAAAGCTAGGCGATTTGCTAACAAGAAAAGACGCCTACGTCAACTTTGTCCTGGAGACAAAGCATATGTCTTACTTCCCTCAAGAGAGAATAGACTTCTCATTTCATGGAAAGGTCCATACACTATAGTCTCCAAAATTTCCGATGTCGACTACATCGTCGATGTGGATGGAAAGCATAAAACCTTCCATATAAATATGCTAACAGAGTTTATTGAACGTCCAGACTATTTGCAGCCTATTTTCCAGGCGATGGACGACTCTCCAGTCCAACATGGTCACATCTCATCCCTGTCCGTTATACAGGATGAGGAAACTATTTTTTCTGACGTTAACTTACCTCTTCCTGCGATTCCACTGAATTCAACGGAATCGTGGAGGGACGTTACAATCTCTTCGAACTTGTCTTTTGAGGAGCAACGTCAAGTATCCTCTACGCTACAATCATATCAGGATGTCCTTACCGACATTCCTGGACACACAGATGTCATAGAACATGACATCATACTTACTGATCGTAATCCGATCAGAGTAAGACCATACCCAATACCTATTCATTTTCAAGCACAAGTCGAGAAAGAATTGGATGAAATGATTCAACTGCAAATAATTGAACCATCCACTTCAGCTTATTCTTCGTCGATAGTTATTGTTCGAAAGAAAGACAATAACATACGTCTTTGCGTTGACTATCGCAAATTAAATCAAGTTACGAAGTTCGATGCTGAACCTATGCCATTATTAGATGATCTACTTATTAGACTTTCTAAAGCTAAATTCTTTACTAAACTAGACTTGTCGAAAGGTTATTGGCAAGTCCCACTGACGGAACACGCCAAACCTCTCACTGCTTTTTCGACACCTAGGGGTCTGTTTCAATGGAATTTTATGCCTTTCGGGCTTATGAACGCCCCAGCGACTTTCGTGCGCATGATGCGACGAATTCTATCAGATCGTGCAGATGTCATCGCATATTTAGACGACATCTGTCTTTTCAGCGATACTTGGGAAGAACACTATTTGGGTCTAAAGGAATTGCTATCTACTCTACGTGAGCATAGTTTGACTGCAAAACCCTCTAAAGCTTTTGTTGGGTTTAGTGAAATTTCCTTCCTAGGTCATCGAGTTGGTCATGGTCTGTTGAAGACAGAGGACCAAAACATTTCGAAGATATTAAATATCTCGGTTCCGAAGACAAAAAAGCAAGTGCGTAGTCTCTTGGGATTGATACAATTCTATGGAAGATTCATTGAGAATCTGTCCTCCATTATGGCACCACTTTCATCGTTATTGAAAAAAGGTTCTCCTAATATGGTGCGTTGGTCCCAGGAATGCCAATCTTCATTGGATCAGGTTAAGAATTTGTTCTCATCTCATCCTATCTTAAGACTACCAACGATTGATAAGACTTTTGTTCTTCGTAGTGATGCCTCTTCCACTGGGATTGGAGCGGCACTAATGCAGGAATATTCAGGAACTCTGCATCCTGTAATGTATATTTCTAGGAAGCTAAATGCGGCAGAAAGGAATTACTCGGTTTTAGACCGTGAATTGTTGGCTATGGTTTGGTCCATTCTTAAGCTACAAAGGTTCCTTCTGGGCGCGCATTTCTTTATGGAAACCGACCAAAAAGCTCTTACGGCTATGCAAAGTAAGGATTTGAAGAGCTCGAGATCTACTCGTTATGCTATTGCTCTTCAGCCTTTCCATTTCACGGTGCGAGCTATCCGTGGTTCGGATAATGTGATGGCGGACATATTGTCCAGATGCCCACATGATTCCAGTTAAATCTTGTGTCCTAGTTTTTCCTGATACACTTTCGGACTTAGGTCTGTCCTTAATATCCTAATATGTTGTAATACAAATGTATTTGGATGATGTTTAGATAATTTAACAAATTTCATTTTGTCCATCCATCAGTGATATGTTGCTAATATAGCATTGTAATTCATGACATTTGTATATTGCTATAATTATAGTATTTAGTAATGATTGATATATGATTGGTATTGCCAGCAACTTAGGTTTCTTTAATGGTACCCCCTTAGTTTGTTTGGCTTAAAGGAGATATTTTCTCCTATGTTGGGAGATGATTTGTATCCTCTTCAGACGCTTTGTTTATGCGTCTATTGTACCTGATATTAGGTTCATTTTTTCATGAGCACATAAGTGATACTTGTGCAATCTTGCTCATGGACATATTAAAAAAAAAAAAAAATTTCATTTTTTTTTACAGGGGGGGGGTGGTAGTAATATGTTGCTGTCATTTTTGACGGAGTCATCTGTCAAGTTATTTGCTTATGTTTTTATCATAAGAATAATTGTGTCTTTACCTGCGATGTCAGGTTGATTAGGGGTTGTCTTCCCTTGTTTATTCATTCATTGTGTTTGACCTTTAGGGTCAAAGGTAGACAGTTCGGGCGTATGCCCATGGGCAGGTTTTTTTAAGCGGGAGTTGAGTTAGACTTCCGGCAAGCCGGGAAGTGTCCTGGTTTCTGAAGGGACGAGAGTCCATTGTGTTTTTCGGGAAGAATCTTCGAAGTGACTGCACTGGCAGTTTTCCCCAGTGAATCTCTGTGCGTTGGAATGACAGCAGAGTTCCTTGTTAAGTTCTGTGGACTCGGTTACAGGTAATACCGACTTTTTCCATTACTATGCTTTCGGTAGCAGAACATGTTAGAAGATTGCCTAGTCTGTGAACTGCAGCTCACCGGTCCTCCATTACAGAACATATATGTTGTGCTCAAGGTAGCCATCCAAGACTATTAGTCTTCATACCATCCAGAAATCCAGTGACGAAGATATATTGTGGGAGCCGCAGATTGGCGGCATATTTATGTCTACAATAAGCATTACTGCAGGGTTGATGGTAACCTGCTTATCAGAAGTACACAGCCGACGTCAGAACGAGGCCTGTGTTTTTCGGCTATTATACTACAGCCTGATAATGTGCAATTGGCGGGGAATGCCAAGTTGCACCTATGTGTCAAAGTGATTAAGGTATCTGACGCGTTTAGTCAGTAATCCCAGGGCGACGCCACGAACTGTCCTTATTGAAGAACATTGTATTGACCATGCACGAATATTCAAATGTTTACCAGCTTGCTGAATGCCTAATGTATACCTATCGATTTCCGGTCAGCATGACCTTGTTTACAATGACTGTTCCTGTTGATACCATGTGTGTTCTCGTCAATAAATGTTTTGAAACGTGTCTGCAGTGTCCAAGCATCCTTGACTACTGCATGTGAGTGTATGGGTTGCAGGGTCTACATACATAAGAGCCTAAACACATTCGCGCCTTCATTCGCACCCACACTCAGTTCATCATCCGCTCGCACTACACACCTAACAACATGTATACTGTGAAGCATTGCCAATGAAATCCATCACATCAAAGGATATAGCGGAGGCTCTAATGAGCTTATTTAGCAGATTAGGATTTCCTGAAGAGATTTGGTCTGACAGGGGCCGGCAATTCATTTCAGAAGAGATGAAACACACATCTAAACTGCTAGACATAGCCCACGTGGTCACCACCCCTTATCATCCTCAGAGCAACGGGGTCTGCGAGCGGTTCAATGGAACACTGAAAAGAATGCTAGGTAAGGTTACAGGAGATTTTCCGCAGTTGTGGGATAGATACCTACCGGCGGTTTTGTTTGCATACATGGAGATGCCACAGGAGAGCACATGGTTCTCACCCTTTGAGCTAGTATTTGGGGCAAATCTTCGGGGTCCCATGAAGATTTTGAGAGACTTACTGACTGGGAATTACGCTGATGATGGCGTCAGGTCAAGTTATGTCGTTGACTTGCGAGAGCACATAATTACATCCTGTTCGATAGCGCGTGAGGCATTACAGATATCGGGTGCAAGGTATAGAGCGTACGCCAATAGGAATAGCAAACTTGTATCCCTCAGTCCTGGCAGCGAAGTGTGGCTGTTGTTACCTACCAAGGAAAATCACCTGCTAGTGAGCTGGCAGGGCCCATTTCAAGTAAAGAAACAGATTACTGATGTTGATTATCTGATATTAGTCCGAGGGAAGGAGAAGATTTTCCATGTTGATATGTTAAAACCATTTGTAGTACGTCCAACGGAACTGGAACCAGTTTTGAACGCTGTTCTTGATAGTACAGTTACTGCAGCTTGTGCAGCAGTCATCAAGGAAGATGGAGAGAAAGGTGAGGAGGTCAACCTCCACATCCCACTATTGCCATTGGTTGCTTCGGAGTCATGGAGAGATGTAGATGTCTCTGCATCTCTCCCACAGCATCAGAGGAAACAAGTGCAGTCACTGCTCTGCGAATTTCAAGATGTGCTCACAGATATTTCTGGAAAAACTGATTTAGTTGAGCATGATATCAAACTGACCTGTGGAGAGTCCATCCGGGTGAAACCATATCCTATTCCACTACATTATACGTCTGCGGTGGAGAAAGAAGTGAATATGTTACGCTTAGGTGTTATCTCCCCATCTGAATCATCATACTCATTCCCCATAGTCATCGTGCGAAAGAAGGATAAATCCCTACGGATATGTATAGACTTCGGCCACTTGAATAGTGTCACAGTGATAGGTACGGAACCTATGCCCAACCAAGAGGTCCTCCTATCCCAAATAGCGGGGGAAAAGTATTTTACAAAACTAGACTTATCGACGGGGTATTGGCAGATTCCCTTAGCAGAAGGCGCTAGGCCACTTACGGCATTTTGTACCCCTCAAGGTCTTTTCCAGTTTAATTATATGTGCTTTGGACTGGTGAATGCCCCTGCAACTTTTGTGCGAATGATGAGAATGCTTTTGAGGGGACGGAAGGATGTTATCACATATATTGATGACATCTGTTTGTTTCATGACACTTGGGATGAACATGTATAGGGTTTGAAGTCACTGTTATCATGCCTTTGGGTGCATCACCTTACAGCAAGACCCAGTAAGATTAACGTTGGGTTTCATGAGTTAACGTTTCTGGGCTATGTAGTAGGACAGGGTGTTTTAAAACCAGTTGATCAGACAGTTGGAAGAATTTTGAATTTGCAACCTCCAAAAAATAAGAAACAAGTACGTAGTTTACTCGGTCTGATAAATTTTTATCATAAATTTTACCCCAGGTTGTCCTCATTGTCGGCAGCTCTGACATTACTCACTCAAAAGGGCACGTCGAACAGAGTGAACTGGACTGAAGAGTGTGATAGAGCACTGAGGAAAATCAAGACTGTATTCTCCAGCAAGCCCATTCTTCTACTGCCAGATTTGGCTAAGCCCTTTGTACTGAGGACTGATGCTTCTGCAGTGGGCATTGGTGCGTGTCTTATGCTAGAACATGATGGGTCTCTACATCCTGTCATATATGTCAGCAGGAAGTTGCTTTCGGCTGAAACACAATATGCCACTATAGAGAGAGAGTATTTAGCTATTTTTTGGGCTGTTTCCAAACTCTCTAGGTATTTGTTAGGATCTCATTTTGTGCTGGAAACGGACCACTGTCCACTAAATTTTCCTAAGTCATCCAGATCACCAAATTCGCGTTTGACAAGATGGTCGTTATTATTACAACAGTACAACTTCACTGTTTTTCCCATTCAGGGTAAATTAAATGTTCTTGCAGATTCTTTTTCAAGATTATGAAAACTTGCATTTAGAAATGGGTGTGTGTGTTTTTTTAAACCACCCTTTCCATTGTACTATCTGATACCTGTACAAGATTATTGTTTTGCCAAATGTATTCTGCACGTTTTTTTTTGGTATAAGCTATATTCTGGTAGTATGTTGTGTATCCAGTAAAGGTTTATAGAATATATATTCTCCAGTACGGTAGAATAGATGTAATGCCTATCACCTTTTTTTGTGAGTAATTAGAGTTGCATCATTATTGCCAAACGGTTGCTGTTCTATTTATCTAGAAACCCGTTTCTATTGTAATTTGTTTTCAGCATGCTATTATTGATTATTTGCAGATGGCATGTGTCCACACTTATGATATTAGATCATAAATCTAAACATCAAACATAAACATCAAAAATCATAAACATCAAAATAGATGTTGCCCACACATGTAATTTTACGTTTTGGATGGTTGGGTTCCTGATATCTACCACCCATCCATTGAAAAACTATGTTTTTCACTTGGAGAGGGAGGGGTGGATGGCACGAACCGGTTATAGAATGAATGTCAGTACTTATGCTCCGGTGGGAGCTAGATGTGTTTATGTAAGTTGTGAGTTGAAGTGAGTAATTGGTGTTTGACGGTGGGCATAAATGCATTAGTAGCAGTAAGCGCTAATGTCGAGTTCACGGGCATGACTGAGTTGTTGTAAACGAAGTGGTGGTAAAGACTGGTCAGGTGTGAAAAAGGTCATGCGTGGAAAAGGCATTCGAGAAAGAAATTGGAGCGAGGGGAGATTATGTGGAGAGTGAAGGCGAATTGGATGAAGGAAAGTAGTAAATATATTGAGATATAGTGAAATTTGTTCCATTAGATGATGTTCCAATTATGCACATCATACATTGTGCTTTTCTTGTGATTTATGGCCAAAGCGGCAGCCTGCCTGTGTTATTGTGTTAATGCTCAAGTTTGTGACATGAAGTTGTCGGATATCGTGCCTACTTGTTGGAGTTCAGCGAGTTAACATTAGCTGTGTATAACGAGCCATGTTTGTTGCTCCATGTGTAATGTAATACATATTTGTCAATGTGCACACACAGCTAAGCACTTGACACTCCGTATTGTGGGTATATTATGTGAATTATGTAGAATGTTTCTGCTTAGTGGAATACTTCTACTTAGTGGAAGATTTCTGGCTTTGACTATCGGTATTACACTCTATCGCAAACCTGTAAGTTTATCTTTTAATCTCTTCAAATTATCTTGGTTGCGTATTAAAGTTTTATTCCTATATTCAGACGCTTGACATTGTTGCGTATTCCATTTTTGACATACATTTCAGTTTGATATTCTTGTAGATCTGTTTGCGTGTTAATCTTGAACCAGAATCGAACAATAATTCATTGATTCTGCCATCAACATAACATGGCAACTCCGTGAATACTACTTCTTAATAACTTGTCGTGAAACATCGTAGTTGACGACTTTACATATTTATTCATCTTTATCATACATCACAATATGATCACGTGAGTAGCAATTGATTCCCATCAAAGGACACGATACACTTCACAGTAATTTCACATATCATCTACTTGACCTATAGCGGTCATTCTAACCGTCAACGGCATCTTCGTACACTGTATACATAATCTATCACTTGATTATTGATTTTATAGAATTGTTTATGCACGTCAGGCATATAAATAATAATTCTTTAATATCTGTTCCATTCAGAACCACTGTCTGAACATTAATCTACATTAGGCCTTATACGCCAGAACAGTTACCATTATAATTGCTTCACACAATGCAGTTACGCCTATAATCGCGTCATCTTTATAATTCTTCGCGTGTCATACCGCGTTTGAATATTCACCCTTTAAAATCTATTTAGACTCATAGGTCTTTAAACACGCATTATTATTTTGGCTTAACACCTGAACATATGACGGTTATACTTCTAGAATAAGTGGATCTACCACATAGTTAAACACTACTATTAGCACATAGGCCACACATCAGCCATCAGGCATGAATGCCACTCATCGACTGTTTTCGTTACTAGCCTACACACGTCAGCTAGTTATTTACGCGTATGTTTTGAAGTCTAATCAATGGAGGTGCTGCATGGTGCAACCATCTATATCAATGTAAAACCAAGATAATTACAAACCATGCAGTAATCCTCAACACCTGGTCCATGTCGGAATGAGTGCAAGTCGGGTTTGGTGTGAATCGTTTTAGGAAGGTTTAACATTTTTTTTTTTTTTTAAATTGTACTGTTGTTGCATTGAGGTGTGCTTCTAAGGGAAAAAAATTAAGTAAGGGCTTCATTGGTATTACAGTCACTTGACGTGCAAGTGTTCCAACGCAGAAAAATCATCGGGATTTTTGGTATGTAGACTTTCTCCCCGCTACTACAACCACAACGCTGCTTTTTTATTTTTTTATTCCAAGTATGAGATTTTTTAAAATCGTAAAATGTCAAAGCATTTAAAAACAGACATAAATAAGAGAACAAGTGTGGCCGTATGACCTACTACCATAGCATTTATTCGTGCTAGAAACTAATTATAATAAAATAATATAAATTATCATTTACTATTATAGAAAATAAACAAGCAAGTACGAATCTCGTGGAAAATTTTTAAAACCCGAGATACATTGAGTATAGGATGACGTAAGATGAAATTAACTATGTCAAGCTTGGCATAAGCAACGCTAACGATCGGCGGGAGTTACATTAGAAATAGTGACGTAGATAGGAATAGCCTTACTCCCTGTAAGATCGCTTGATAGAATGACCAGTAAATAAATTAACAAAATAAAACTTTGACCAATGCACAGTAGCCAAAATCGCGCACTACTGAAACCGGCTCAAAAATAATTTTCTGAAAATTAGTTGTACGGATTGAGCATTGCATATGGACGTGATTCTAACCGTGCGGGGATAGTATCTGGCGCTTCCCCCGGTCTGTCACATAAGTCCTGCTCCTACGTTGAGATATTCAACGAGAAACCTAGTGTATTTCCATAATCTTCAAGATTTTTGCAGTTTGCAAGAAGAGATTTCCTTTATTGTGAAAATCTGTGTAAACACATTCTATTTTTGTGGTTCATCCACGTAAGTACGTTCCAAGGAACTTTATTTCATTTTCAGCTCGATTTTCGTGATAAGTCCCTGATATTTGAAACTAATGAAGCTGCTAAAAGAAGAAATAAATACTATAGAGACTCCTACATACGAAGTGCCCAACAATGATATAATAAATACTAAGGACTTAGAGAAGTTTGAAACTGTTGAGGAAATATACCAACCACCTTGGATTGAAATTAAGGAGGGAAGGTTTATCGTACATGTTGAAGTGGATACACATGATGTAAATGGATGAAACGTTGTTGCCATATTTGCTTGTTGATCTTGAATAGTTCTGCTTCAAATAAACTTCACTTTAATTGTCAAGGCTGTTGATGGATTACTTACCAGTTGGATAAGTTAAATGTTATGTACATGTTTGATTCATCATCACCTATAATATCTCACATCAAAACATGTTAAAGAGGAACGAACATACCTGGGTCCAAATAGACTGAAACCAAGAAAGTAATACCTCTGGCGGACTTTAAGCCAGTCAAGATCTAACTTGGAATATACAAGTAAGAAGAAAAGCTATTAATACGTGCCCCATCACATAAGTATAAATGGTGCCAAGTGACCAGTCCTCTTAGTGAGAGCGGCCATAGTAAAGCATTATCGAGGACCACCGACAAGTAAATTATTATAATAATAATAATAGCCCCTTCAGTCATAACTGACTATGGGAATGCGCCCCTGAGGTGACAGCCCTCAGCTGCTTATTTTCCTGGTGCTCCTTTCGACGTTTTCTCCCCTCCTCTGCTTGTTGTGTGAGCCTCTCTTCGCCCAATCTGAGGTGGCGCCGTAAATAGCATCGCCACTTAGTGCGATCGGCAGCTTCATCCTCCCATGTTGCTGGATCCATGTCCAGTGCCCTCATATCTCTCTTGCACACATCTTTGAACCTCAGCTGTGGTCGCCCAACTGTTCTCTTGCCATCTGCTAATTGTCCGTAGAAGATATCTTTTGGGATGCGACCATCTTCCATGCGGCGAACATGGCCAAGCCAGCGAAGTCTGCGCTGTCTAAGCAGTGTATACATACTTTGAAGGCCAGCACGTGACAACACCTCGACATTTGTCACTTTATCTTTCCATGAAATGCCGAGGATGCGGCGTAGACACCGTAAATGGAAGGTATTGAGCCTTCTTTCTTGTTTAGCATAGGTCGTCCAGGTCTCGCTGCCATATAGGAGTGTGCTGGTGACGCAGGCATTATATACCGCAGCTTTGGTCTTCATTGTGAGTTTGGAGTTTCCCCAAACACGCGATGTGAGGCGGGCAAAGGTAGCTGCAGCTTTGCCAATGCGGCTGTCGATTTCTGTATCCAGTGAGAGTTTGTCATTGATGGTAGACCCTAGGTATGTGAAGTGGTGCACCACTGCCAATTCATAGTTATCGATAGTGATAACTGGTGCAGCACCCGCATCCTGACTCAGCACATTCGTTTTCTTTAGACTTATTGTGAGGCCAAAGTCCTTGCATGCTTTAGTGAAGCGATTCATCAAGTTCTGAAGCTCCTGTTGGCTTTGAGTGACGACTGCAGCATCATCAGCGAACAACAAGTCTCTTATAGTGACCCTTCTGATTTTTGTTTTTGCCTTCAGCCTTGAAAGATTAAACAGACGGCCATCTGACCTAGTGTGAAGGCATATTCCTTCAGTTGCATCTCTGAATGCATGTTTCAAGAGTAAGGCAAAGAAGATCCCGAAGAGGGTCGGAGCCAGAACACAGCCTTGTTTAACGCCACTTCGTATGTCAAAGGGCTGCGACGTGCTTCCAGCATATTGGACTGTTCCCTTCATGTCGTCATGGAATGACTTTATCATTTCCAGCATTTTAGAAGGGCAGCCTATTTTCAGGAGGATTTTGAAGAGTCTATCCCTACTAACCAGGTCAAATGCTTTTGTGAGGTCTATAAAGGCGATATATAAAGGCCTTTTCTGCTCTCTTGATTTTTCCTGAAGCTGGCGGACAGAGAAGATCATGTCTGTTGTTGATCTACCAGCTCGGAAACCACACTGAGACTCTGGATATATGCGCTCAGCTAACTTGTGTAGTCGCATTAAGATGACTTTGGCAAAAACCTTACCAACAATACCAAGAAGAGAGATGCCTCTGTAGTTATTGCAATCACTTCTGTCTCCTTTATTTTTGTACAGTGTTACAATCTTGGCATCTCGCATGTCTTGAGGAATAGTTGTCTCTTCCCAGCACTGGCACAGCATCCTATGCAGGGGATGTAATAGCGTGCTCTTACAGCATTTGATTAAATCAGGAAGAATCCCATCACTGCCTGGTGCTTTGCCAGAGGCCAAGCTATCAATGGCCTTGCTGAGTTCCTCTAATGTTTGTTCGGCATCCAGCTCTTCCATAGTTGGCAGACATTTGACAGCATCAAGGGCTGCAGGCGTAACGGTATTTTCTCTAGCATAAAGCTCAGAGTAGTGCTCGACCCACCTCTCCATCTGCTTACCCTTATCGGTTAGCTTCTCTCCGCTGATGGTTTTTAGCGGTGCCGTCTTACTTTTTTTGGGGGCCAAGTGCTTTCTTTATACCGTCATACATTTGTTTAATGTTGCCTGTTTGCGCTGCAATCTGGATGCTCTCACTGAGCTGGAGCCAATAGTCATTTGCACAGCGTCGAGCAGTTTGTTGAACTTTGCTTCTCGTAGCCTTCAGGATCTGTAGGGTTCTAGCACTCGGTGAACGTTTGTATTCATTCATAGCACTGCGCTTAGCTTCAATGACAGGTGCCATCACATCTGATGAAGCATCAAACCAGTCATTTGACTCTGCCGTTTTCTTACCAAAGGTGGCAAGTGCAGTACTTTGAATGGTGTTCCGTAGATGCTCCCAGTTCTCTGTAACAGTATCACCATGCTGAGGGCTGCTGAGCACTTTCTTGAAGGTCGCAGTAAATTGAGCGATCATGACAGGGTCTGACATCTTGCTGGTATCAATGCGTGGTTTCCCTTCATGTCTGACACGATAGAGTTTTCTTGGTTGTGCTCTGATTTTGCAGCAAACCAAGGAGTGATCTGTATCACAGTCTGCACTATGGTACGAGCGCGTGGAGAGCACAGACCTGAGAAGTGGCCTTCTGACGAGAATCAGGTCCAGTTGGTGCCAGTGCTTGGATCATGGGTGTCTCCATGACACCTTATGCTGGGGTTTTGTCTGAAAGTAGGTGTTGGTCACGCAGAGGTCATGGTGGACACACAGCTCTAAGAGCCGTTGTCCATTTTCATTCATCTTGCCAATACCAAACCTGCCCAGACATGAAGGCCATGAAACATTATCGGCACCCACTCTAGCGTTAAAGTCACCAAGGAGAACAAGCTGTTCTTGCTTAGGTATGCTTTTGATGACTGCTGCTAGATTCTCGTAGAACTCATCTTTAGCTTCTGAAGTAGAGTACAGAGTAGGAGCATACACACTGACAAGGGTGATGGGACCTGTGCTAGTTTGCAGGCGGAGCGTTAACAGGCGTTTTGATCCATTCTCGCCTGGTTCAACCATTTTAGTTAGCGATTTTTTGACCGCAAAACCTACTGCATGCTCTCTTGTTTTATTAAGATCTTTCCCTTGCCAATAAAATGTTTAGTCCTTCTCGCTCACCGTTCCAGAGTCTGCTAGGCGCGTTTCCTGAAGTGCAACTATATCCACCTGAAGTCGTGTAAGCTCATCATTAATTATGGCTGTCTTCCTTACATCGTTTACGTCCTGTAGGTTTTCGGATAGTCCAGTCAACATAGTCCGGACGTTCCAGCATCCCAATCTGAGAGTTTGCTTATTTCTATTATTCTGATATTACAGGACATATTATTACCGGAAAAATCAATTAACATGGATAACATGGATCAGCAGACAGCAGAACAACATCTCCAACAACAGCAATTCCTTCAACAACAGCAAATGCAGCAGCAGCAATATGTGCAGGCACAACAGGCACAACCATTGTTTCACCCTGCGGCCTCAGTACCGTTACCACGAGAAGCAGAGCCCACCATGATGGCGCTACAACAGATAACTGCAACCCTGCATAATGTGGATCACTATGCAAAATTTAACCAGATAAGATCCATTATTTCGCCTTTCAGTGGAGATGCGAAGAAATTTCGTAGATGACTGACAGATATTGACAAGTGTGCCTCCATAGTCGACGCTGTAAGTGACACGGACTAAAAGCGGATTGCCTTTTTAAGTTCAGATTCGCTGGTTACGGACTTTCTAAGACGAAGGGGACAACTGTACCCTGATGAAACCTATGACTACCTAAAAAAAGAAGTGGTTCAAAGATATAGTTATATAGTCGATAATCAGCATGCTTGGTCACTTTTGAGAAAGATTAAGCAAGAAAAAGACGAACCAGTACAGTTATATGGCGATCGTCTCCTCAATTTGGCAGAAGAAGCATTTTTCGACGGATCAGTAGCTACCCTAGAACTAGAAAGACATCTTGTGGGTATCTTTGTAGACGAATTATGTGCAGACCATTTAAAAAACCATCTCATCCGTAAAGATACCAAAACTGTCACTGAAACAATCCAGGCAGCAGTGACAGAAGACAATGTAAGAAAACGATTCCACCAACGTCTTGGACGTGAACCACGGGTCGAGCATGAGCACACCTACGAACACGAACCCATGGAGATTGGACACTCCAGACAGAAATAGAATCGTTCCGTTGGTTATAACAGAAATAACAGCCATCCACATCATTCCCCTGCACAGAGGCTACACAATGTCCACAATGTTAACCCGGTCATTTGTTACCATTGCGAAAAAACAGGGCATAATTTCCGGACATGCAGAGCAAACCCTGCTGCTAGAGCAACGGGTTATGATGGCAACAACCAGTATCATCAGCCTATGCAACAAGGAAGCTATAGTACGCCACACCGACGATACCCCTCACAACCTCAGCATCGTGGTTATGCCAGGGGAGCACCACAACCTTTTGTTCGCCAGGGAAACGGGAATGTCATACACTAGGCAGGACCGCTAGTGGTGACCGTCACAACACCAAAACACACCATAGTTTTGATAATGGGTCCTACACGCGAGAGAGAGAGAGAACAGCACAGTGTCAGAAATTCCTACCACTCATCTGTCCCACTTCAAGTGAAACAAGAGGAGATTTTGAACACCAACATCACAATACATCCTGACCCTAGTTCCTGTTTATTAAACATCCAGAACAAGAACTATCGTGTGTTGATAGACACAGGAGCATCAGTCAGTTTAATTCGCTATCAACTGTTTCGCCAAATTCAACATCTTGTCAGATTTCAACATTCTAAAACATTCATGGCATCAGTCACAGGACATGAATTTAAATCAGTTGGCACTGCATGGGTAACTTTCAAAATCGGACAACAGAAAATTACACATCCCTTTATTATCACCAAAGGCATGTCCAGAAACTTGATCATAGGGAGAGATTTTTTAAACAAACACCAAGCTAGGATTTAAGTAAGAAGAACAACTATTAATACGTGCCCCGTCACACAAGTATACGCAATCTGCACCTATATACATCTCTCTCTCTCTCTCTCTCTCTCTCTCTCTCTCTCTCTCTATATATATATATGTATATATATATATATATATATATATATATATATATATATATATATATATATATATATATATATACATACACGCACATACACACATGTATATTCATGTACATATGTACCTCCACACACATGCTCTTATGTATTGAAATGTATGCACGTACACTACTAATGCACTTTCCTCTATAAAATAATGCTGTAAGGGGATACATTACATATAAAAGCACACACATGTAGTTTCACATGCATACTTAAACATAAAAAGGAAGGAGAATAGTACTCAATAAAATAAAGTAATTATTTCATTAAAATTATGTTTTGCGCTTCCCTTCTCATTCTCTTTGCTCTGTTGCTATGTCTCCCAAGTGATGAAGTTCTGTTGGACGATGTGATAGGCGTAGAGTAAAGCAAAAATGAAATTAAATTAAAGTACCTAACTAAGAATAAATACACCTATGTGTTAAAAAGACCTAAGAAAAGGAAACATACTATTTCCGAAAAGTGGGATTATAATGTCTAAAAATGATCACAAAATAAAAAAAAACATAAGTGCTTTTAACAGAGGCACACAAACCTTATCTACGATATAATTAAAGACAAAAACGTAACAAAGAAATAAAAGGAAAACTGAAAATAATTAAGTAGTAAATAAACTTAATAATGAACTGTGAAAATTATTATGCAGGAAGATAGCTAATATTCCCCAGAAGAACAGTAACTGAAAAAAAAAAATAAATAAAGCTACATGCTTTTTCTCCATATCCAAATGAATCGCTAACCAATTATTATGTCAGAACTAACACAAATCTTCTAGAACATACACAAATATTCTAGCACTAATAATTTACATGAAGGCTTCCGTGTACACGAAATTGGTAGTAAGAACTCTACATAGCTGAGAATTAATCAAACTTTCCTTGTCAGGAATCCTGATTAAAAAAATTGGCATAACAGTTGCAACGCACTTGTTTATTTAAGTAAGAACTCTAAAAGGCTGAGTATTATTCACAGTTTCCTTGTCAGGAATCCTGGTTTAGAAATGTTACATAACAGAAACCAAAGCACTTCTTCTAAATTTAACGAAAAAAGGATAAAATTTGTGACATATAGTTTGTAAGCTAAGGCAGTTAACCCAAGAAACGGTAACGTTTTTACGTCCCTGGTCCCTTGAGATAAGAATGAATGGAGTAAAGAAAAAGTCACTGCTCAGCCCCCTGATATTGTACCTTGATGATGTATAGCTTAAAACCTTTCCGGAGAAATGTCCAATACGTTGAAGCAAACCGAATCAAAATCGGTTCAGCGGTTCTCGAGTTATAATGTAACAGACAGACAGACGGTCGATTATATATATATATATATATATATATATATATATATATATATATATATATATATATATATATATATATATATATATATATATATATATATATATATATATATATATATATATATATATATATATATATATATATATATATATATATATATATATAAAGATGCGTGTGTAATAGATACGTCTGTGCTACGCATTATGTAAAAATGTACTAATATTTCGTATTTTCTTTCTGTAAGTGTGGGTCCATCAGCAGAGTCATTAGATCTGTTAGTTCTCCAAGCTAAGTTACCGGGTTCCAAACAAGGTATTGTCATGCTCCATCCTGCTTATCTGAAAATAGGTACCTGAGTCTGCTCTTCAGTTAGAGAAGGAAAAGACAACGAGGACGATAAGAGGCCAGGAAACCTAATAAAGCGGATACATAGTATATTTTAAGTCTCTAACACGTTACTCCACTACAGCATCGTTTGCTATGAGACTCAATTTACCCTTTTTTTTTTGTATCTGTATTTATTTGTTAAGGTCTATGGAAGGCTGTGGATGAGTGTGTATGTGTGTCTACGTGATGTTTTATAAATAATAAATCCCTGCAAAGATACGGAGGGGACACATTTTACAAGACATTTTCTGAGAAGATTAAAGTTGCAATATACGATAACAACGGGGAAGATTGATGAAAGAAGAGACATGGGAAATAGAAAGAAAATATAGAATAGACTACCAGCTTGGCATGATAGTAAATTATAACTCATAGGTGTAGTTGTATTTTGGAGTGCAAAAAGGGAAAAAGGGGAAGGGGGGGGGAGTACCACAGGGACTTATTTGTCGATTAAAGTATTTGGAAGAAAATGTGTCTGGGATTCGTATGGATTTTCTGAATAAATTGAGATGATAGTTTGGTGAGTCAACATATACGATTTGAGCAATGGAGACAGTTGCCTGTAGTCCAAAATACAGCACAAGCAAACACGTTAGTGTTAGTGTTCTCTTGTCATAAGTAACATGCCTAAGCTGTTTTACTGTAATTGAAGAAAATTTACCTCTGCACCTCATTGTAGAAGGGGAACGACCAAGTAAGTAAGTAAGATGAAAATGTTAAAGCAATGATAAGAATGGAAAATTGCTTAGTAATATGCAAGAACAAACAAAGAGATGGACATAATATTTTGAGGAACTTCTCAGTAGACCAGCTCCAACTAATCCCCCAGACATCCGGCCAGCAGAAGTTTAGCTACTAATGAGATGTGAACGACCAAGTAGAGAAGAAATAAAGAAAGCCGTAAAGCTTCTGAAAGAAGGAAAAGCTTTCTGGTCCACATGGAATTCCATCAGAGGCCATCAAAACAGATATTGATACCTCTACAGAGATATTATACAAACTTCTCGGCAAAGTCTGGGAGAGAGAGCAAATACCAGCAGAATGGAAGGAAGGTTATCTGGGCAAATTGCCCAAGAAGGAAAATTTACAAGAGTGCACAAATTATAGAGGAATAATGTTACCATCAGTGCCAGGAAAAATATTAAACAGAATCATCCTTGAGAGATTAAAAGAGTCCATAGACAAGCAACTAAGAGATGAACAAGCAGGTTTTCGACAAAACAGATCCTGTACAGACCAGATAGCCACATTGAGAATAATAGTTAAACAAATTCTGGAATGGAATTCACTGCTATACATCGGATTCGTGGACTATGAAAAGGCATTTGACAGTGTAGACAGAGAACCACTTTGGAAATTTATGAGGCATTATAGAGTTCCCATGAAGATCATTAACTTAATAAGGAAGACCTATGAAGACATGACATGCAGAGTTCTTCATGAAGGACAACTTACGGAACCGTTTAGGATTAGAACGAGAGTGAGACAAGGATGCCTCTTGTCTCCATTTTTTTTCTTACTAGCAATAGATTGGGTTATGAAAACATCGACATCACACAACAGAAATGGAATCCAGTAGAATCTGACTAAACAGCGTGGTGATCTGGATTTTGCAGATGACTTGGCTCTTCTGTCCCATAACCATAATCAGATGCAAGAGAAAATAAAATTCTCGATGAGAGGTCACAACAAGTGGGCCTGAAAACACACAGGAAAAAGATTTTAAGAATAAAAAAAACCAAAAAAACCTATATATATATATATATATATATATATATATATATATATATATATATATATATATATATATATATATATATATATATATATATATATATATATATATATATATATATATATATATATATATATATATATATATATATATATATATATATATATATATATATATATATATATATATATATAGTGGCAAAATTTGTTTACAATACTTTGTAGAATCGATTACCTCGAGGCGGCGGTACTATCTAAGAACAACACGCAATCACACGGCAAGCGAAGAGGGGTCACGATGCCGAACAATATGGCTCCTCGTTGTTAGTAATCTGTGTTTTGGTTCCAACTTCTGAATGATAGTATAACGAACAGGGTGGACGTATAGCAGAAAGACTTGCATGTTTCAATTCTTGGAGATTTCCTCTATTTTCTCATATAGGAATTGTAGCTGGAATGGTTTTGGAAAAGAAGATTTCGTGAGTTAAAGATTGAAAAAAGTAAGTTGATCTGACCAGTACACACTTTCGCTCGATGCAGGAGAATGTTAAATGGAATGGTAGCTCTTGACTGTCCGGTTCTAACGAGACCTAAATGGCAGAATCGGATGGACAGAAGACTAGAACGACGAAGGAAGAGGTGGAACAGTTTGTGCAGAAGTCAAAATTTCATTCATTTTGCTAACACACTAAACCGACTAACAAGCCTGTGACGTCATGCTGTCTCTGCGGCACACAGTGGCCAATAAAAAGAGGGAGCGCAATTTGCAAAAAGGGACACAGAAAAAGTTTTGAAACAGACTGGGTGCAGGACAGAGTGCCACGACGCCTTTGCCATCTGAATTGTGTGCAGCCTGCCAAGCCATTAATGTCCAGTGTGATTTCTGAAGTTTGAGGGTTTGCTGAATTATAAAAACTATCATGTATATATTTCATTTATTACAGATTATTATGTGATGTATATTATTTGTGTGGAGATGCTAGGAATTGCATCAGTTTATTTAAAATTGAACCTGATGAGAAGGATGTTATAGTTGAAATGCTGGTGGTATATAACAAATGGTGGTGAATTATTATCCCAGGGTCTAATTGTTAAAGTTCTGTTGATGTATATTTGGTAAAGTATCTCTCTGTTGAAGTGATTAGACTGATTGTAGTACATGCGCCCACACAGAGCAGATGATAAATAGGTTAGCTCTGCATTGTCCCTGTGTATAAAGTCTATAGTGAGTGGTATGAAAGGTACAGTCACTCACCCTGTACTGTCAAGCATAGATCAACGAATCAGACTAGTGTTCATTTCCAATTGACAGCACATCATTTATTTACACAGCAACATCAATCCGATACGATACACTACACAGATACAACAGGATACACAAAAATCAATAATAATCAATTGCGCAGAACGTTACAGCTGTTCAGTATGATGTAAACCCTGTTTACATCTCAGTTCTAATGTTACATCAGTAAATTCACCAGAACGACTGCTGACACTGCAGTTACAAAACGCCACCCAGGCTTAGATCTATATATATTCGCAGTTCTAATGTTCCACCAGAACGACTGCTGACACTGCAGTTACAAAACGCCACCCAGGCTTAGATCTATATATATTCGCAGTTCTAATGTTCCACCAGAACGACTGCTGACACTGCAGTTACAAAACGCCACCCAGGCTTAGATCTATATATACTCAAAAGACTGTCCTCTCTGTAGTCTATAAGTAATCTGGCCTACATAACTCCTGGCCTTATAATCTCCAGAAACTCTCCCTCCAAAAGGAACAATGGCCTTACTATCTCCTAGCGCCGTTCCTGCACAATAGAAATCTATCAGGGAGGTAAATATGATCCAAAACATCGGCCTGTATACACCAAGGCCTCAGAACATGTCCTTAACATAAAGTACACCTTATTCTTCCCGTATCACATCTTATCTGCAGATTTATCACATCTTATCTGCAGATAAACACATCTAAATAGGCAAGTACTAGTACACCTCGAAAAATGGCCAAATATCGTTCCCTTACACTACCCTTGGGAACACACACAAGATACAGGGCTGACTCTCCAGTCACCGCCCAACTTAGACTGCCACGGGATGACACATCTCCCGCACAAACAGACACCGGACTCGGCTGTTCACGGACTCCCCGTGAGCTATTCACAGCCGGCCGAAACCAGTACAGAATAACTACATGACCAGCGCTCACACGCTTTCTGTACACTCTGTTTTCTAACATATAAATGTTTAAACAACTCACAATTAAACCAGCTAACAAGTGCGACAACCCTGAATTCACACTGTATAATCAGTATAGTACGTATCATTCCCCTTTGACCTTAACAGTTACCACCCGGTCCGGAGAAAAAAATGATTTATCATTTTTTTTAAAAACTACATCACCGACAAATGAGGGGTCAGCTAAGCTCTAATATGTGCTTACAACAATAGTTTTATGATAAGGTCAAAATAATACATCGCCAAATAATAAAGCAAGTGTACAATAAACAAATTACCCATAATAATCTGCTAAATACACCGAAATAATCATTTACAAACAAAGTTAAGTATTATTACTGTAGACCAAACATGACACAATAAATAGAAAATAAAGTCAAGATCAAACAAAAGAAGCATGATCAGCACAGAAAATCAACAAAGAAATCGAAATAGGAAGAAAGATCCATAATACCTAATAGTAATAATTAAGCTAATCAATTCCTTGCAGGAAATACATAGAACTGTCACTAATAATTACATATACTAATCCATATTACAATACGTAAGAATACAAAGTATGGAAGTATAAGAAGTGTAAGAAGTAAACGTATACAAATAGTATCAAGAAACATTCAGATGAAACATGGAAGCATAACCCAAGTATAGACCGCTTCCAAAGAAATGGAGTGAAACGAAGAATCATCCGAAAAGGCAGAAGGAAATACAAAATAATGAATGCATAGAAAAACGACAACAATACATCCCAACAACAATCCAAGTAACTAACGCATAATAAATAATTTAGTCAAATTACAAAACTTATTCATAACTAAAATGATTTATCACAGGTATCACACAAAAAAGTGCGATATATAAAAATATCACAATCTCAAAACAAAACAAAAAATTATTATCAACATATATTATTACACCTTATTAAGCGCCTTGGCGCAGAAAAAATATAACAATGTCAAAGAAAAATACATTTCCAAAAAAAAAAAAAAAATTACAATACAAAAAAGTTTCTTAAAGCTAAGTTAAATAAAAAATAGTATGTTAATTTTTTCTAGATTAAATCTATAACTAATATACCAAAAATGAAATCATCTTTAACCAAATGAATGACATCTAACAAAAAAGAATTCCAATACTTAAGTAGACTCATAATAAACACATACTAGTTTAAACAGAATTCAGCAGAAAAAAGCACATGGCAAAAAAAATATCAAAAACCAATGTTTCAAAATATGTTTACAAATACAAATACAAAAACATAAATAACACATACAAGTTTAGTTTCAAAATTACATTTCACAACACAATAGTTACTGCATATAACCTCTGTATATGGTAATATATTAATTAGACATAGCACCAGAATAAAAGAAAAAAAAAAAAAAAAAAAATTAATGAATAACAAGACTCTCTGAAACAACTAACGCATATTCGTCGCTAATGAGTTTGTGCATAGGGCTGGCAATCTCATCAAATCCAAAATTTTCCTAAGAACCAACGCTGCAAAACATATCAATGTTTGATGAATCAACTATCATTGCTTCAACTTCACAACGTAGCACCTATGGTCATACATAATATGGTCTAAGTGGAATAGTCTTCCGACTAGCGTATGAAAAAATCCCAAATCCACAATCTCATTACAAAAATTAAAGATAAGTCACTACAAAGTGATATGTCATAATTTCATTGCAATCATAACACATGCAATGTTTATCAACAAAACAATCATGTAAATAATGACAGAGTCACAACAGTGCATACATATGAACATACACAATACCTAAGACATTATGTAATGTAAGTTACTATACAATACAGTAATTCATTAACCAAAAAATAAATTAAGTGTAAAAAACACTATAGCAATCTTAAACTAACTCCTAAACAAACAAAAAAAAATAAATAGGTCACAAATCCGCGGTCCTCGATAGCATTCTGTAAAACCGCACGGGGCGATGTCATACAACACCGTGTCAACAGGCTGGCTGGGTTGCGCTTGACTAGACACTTGGTCACTGGTTGACCCACATTCCTCTCACAGTAAAAAATAACTTCGGTGCGAAGATTCTTAACGCAAAGCCGAATACTGTGGGAAAATACAAATGAAAATGTCTATTTCAATCAACTTGTGAGATTTATTGAAGTAAAACGGAAAGTTAGTCTTACATTTACCCAAACGTGTGGCAGTGAAAACGTCTGGTTTCTATATGATGCCATCATTTCCTCGTCACACAGCAGATAACACAGAAGGATAAGACATCCTGACAGAAATGAAGGTCATCACAACAGTAGGCTGAAATAAAATCCTACTCAAACACAACAAGATATTCTCTCGAACTCAAAATGCATAACAAGCAGTAGTATTTGAAACAATACCCTTACTGTTACCTTGTTTACAACCAAGATTGTTCTTTTGTTGTGCAACATTATTATGATTAGTATTTCTACTTCTATAAAAATATCTAACCGATGGATTTTGTTTTGTTCTAGAACCATCATTATAAGGCTGATAACCTTTATTGTAGTTATTTCTTTCACCAAAACTGTTTTTATTCTCCTTTGTGACAATATGCTTACTAAATTGATCAGTACCAGTGATAACTAAATTCTTATGGTTATCAACATGTTGAGTTTTATTTTGGGTACAAGTCTTACTAATAGCTTTGTCCCTTATTATCTGTTTATCAGTATTTCCATCATTAAAATAATGGTTGGTCTTTTTAGCTCTGCCTTGAAATTTATCTCCATTTTTTTGCAATCTATAGAACTGACTGTTATAGCAGAATTATCTTTGCTGGCCTGACGCCACGAGTCAGTAATGTTACCAGAAGTAGTACGTGGGAAATTGTATTTGCCACGTAGTGATCTCCGTCCATCATGTTCGACTTTCGTCTCAGCTTGTGTAAAGGGCTGGCTTTTTGCTTGTTTTATTTGGTGATAAACATTCTGTCTACCTTTGTCAACATTGACAGCAGACAAACCCTTAATACCTAAAACCACATCTACCAAACCATAAACTCTATTTCTCAGATCACTAATCTCAGCATTTCTAAGTGAGATGTCTTCAGTTTGTTTCTTAATTAAGTTATTAGATGTTAAAACCTTACTCTTCTCCTCCATGAGTAATTTCTCAATATCAGTCATTTCCTCTTTCTTAAACGACAACTCCTTTACTCTCTTTTCTACATCCTTTTCTTTATTAGTCCTCAACTGCTCCAAGTCCACCTTAAGTTCCTCAGTGTCACTATCATGGCTATTTACTAGCTCATTAACCTTCTCCGGAACTATAACATTCTTCTCCTCAAGTTTATCAAAACAAACATCATGAAGCATCTCTATGTATAATTTTTCTCGCTCATTGGTCTCCACTTTCAACTTGTTGTACATCTGTTTATTTTCTTGGATTTCTTGAGTGAAATTTCTAACTACGCCCTGCTTATTCTTTATCTGAACTTCCAAGTCTTTTACTCTAATGCACGCAGAGTCTAATGCTGTTTTTACACTAGCAAGCTCCAAGTTTGATTTCTGTAACTCACTTGTGAGCCTAGACACTGTTTCTTGAAGTTTATTCTTTTCAGCACTATCCTGTAAAAACTTATCTCTTTCCTGTAGAGAACTCTGTTTGTTTACTCTTGTTTGTTTCTCATTCTTCAATTCCCTTTTTTGCACGTCAGAAACACCGTTGTGGATTATTTTGGATATACCTTGCACAATCTGTCTGTGTTCAACCTTCCTATACTGATACAAAAACACACGAAGGTGCTGTATCAACTCCACCAAATCTTTAGCCATTATCAAATTATGATCAAACCGAAAATTATCTTCAGCAAACAACTCTAAGGATCTAGACGCATTCATCAAAAAATCGTCCAACACCCATGCTTCAAGTCGTGAGCCTCTCAATCGTTCATTATCCCTACCATCTACTAATGCAAACCTCAACATAGGCCTCATATCGCCTGGATTAATGTCACAATCCATGGTGATTCAATCGTTGGATGTACTATATTTTTAGATCACTTATAATTCTAATAAGGTTATGTTACATAGCAATCAATCAATTATGCACTAAATCCTATATTAAACAGTTAATAGAATTCATAATGAGCAATATGAGAAGACTTGATAGCATACATACATAAACACAGTTTCCACAACAACGAACACCACTTATCTTGCAAATAGCAAAAACGTCCTTCTTTTCCCGTTACAATCGATGGGCATCAACATCAAAGATGACACAACATAAGCAGAGTCTCATGTCAACTCTCACTCCACCTTGACACAGCATAGGAAACTGGAAACAGTATGCTATGTGATCGTACACAGCACAGGAAACTGGAAACTGGAAACAGCGCAAGTTACCCACTTGTTCCCTCTGTCGTCGCGAAGGTACACTGTCTGTCACTCTTGTTGAAAAGAGTTACGTGATCTTTCGAACTTGCATATAAAACTGGAACATACTGTAATTCTCATAATGCAGATATCGCTGATGATGACGAATCAGGACAGGTCGCCATAACCATGTCAAAGTTTACTTGAAAATTTCACTCCGAAACGTAGAACTAGACACGCTGCAGGAATGTCATATGGAGGCATGTAAACACAAGACGCGTCACCGATTACAGGTCATGAGTGACACACAACTGTCTGTGTATAGTAGAGGCGTTGCCGATTCCAGGTCACGATCGACACAAAAACTGTAGAAGATTCGCCTTTGTTTCTTAACAATGTAGAAGTAAGAAAAGGCGTTATAAATCCAAGTCAGCCTACATAGGTCTATTCATTGCTCTTATAACCTTACCATGATACTGATAAAGTCTGATGCTCTTATAACGCGAATTCATGGGTCTAACGCCCGTAAGGTTGGCCCACCAAATGTTAAAGGCCGAAAAAACTTTGTGGTATACAAATAAATGGTGATAAATTATTATCCCAGGGTCTAATTGTTAAAGTTCTGTTGATGTATATTTGGTAAAGTATCTCTCTGTTGAAGTGATTAGACTGATTGTAGTACATGCGCCCACACAGAGCAGATGATAAATAGGTTAGCTCTGCATTGTCCCTGTGTATAAAGTCTATAGTGAGTGGTATGAAAGGTACAGTCACTCACCCTGTACTGTCAAGCATAGATCAACGAATCAGACTAGTGTTCATTTCCAATTGACAGCACATCATTTATTTACACAGCAACATCAATCCGATACGATACACTACACAGGTACAACAGGATACACAAAAATCAATAATAATCAATTGCGCAGAACGTTACAGCTGTTCAGTATGATGTAAACCCTGTTTACATCTCAGTTCTAATGTTACATCAGTAAATTCACCAGAACGACTGCTGACACTGCAGTTACAAAACGCCACCCAGGCTTAGATCTATATATATTCGCAGTTCTAATGTTCCACCAGAACGACTGCTGACACTGCAGTTACTAAACGCCACCCAGGCTTAGATCTATATATATTCGCAGTTCTAATGTTCCACCAGAACGACTGCTGACACTGCAGTTACAAAACGCCACCCAGGCTTAGATCTATATATACTCAAAAGACTGTCCTCTCTGTAGTCTATAAGTAATCTGGCCTACATAACTCCTGGCCTTATAATCTCCAGAAACTCTCCCTCCAAAAGGAACAATGGCCTTACTATCTCCTAGCGCCGTTCCTGCACAATAGAAATCTATCAGGGAGGTAAATATGATCCAAAACATCGGCCTGTATACACCAAGGCCTCAGAACATGTCCTTAACATAAAGTACACCTTATTCTTCCCGTATCACATCTTATCTGCAGATTTATCACATCTTATCTGCAGATAAACACATCTAAATAGGCAAGTACTAGTACACCTCGAAAAATGGCCAAATATCGTTCCCTTACACTACCCTTGGGAACACACACAAGATACAGGGCTGACTCTCCAGTCACCGCCCAACTTAGACTGCCACGGGATGACACATCTCCCGCACAAACAGACACCGGACTCGGCTGTTCACGGACTCCCCGTGAGCTATTCACAGCCGGCCGAAACCAGTACAGAATAACTACATGACCAGCGCTCACACGCTTTCTGTACACTCTGTTTTCTAACATATAAATGTTTAAACAACTCACAATTAAACCAGCTAACAAGTGCGACAACCCTGAATTCACACTGTATAATCAGTATAGTACGTATCATTCCCCTTTGACCTTAACAAAGGATCAAGCATTTGCAGGAAAAATATAAGGCCTGTGATTAATATTCGGAAGGATCAAGCTGGAAAATATTTAAGGATGTTCAGGAGTTGATACAACAAGATGATTGTTAGTACATATAACTAATTGAAATGTTTAAGCTAGTACTGTATTACTGAAATGATGTTCTTGCTTATAACTTTATAACCTCGACATCTGATGACTGACTGGTCTGAATTCTGGGCTAGTCATATACAAATCTAGCCAGATACTAGCCAAGACCGAAATGTTGTTTCAGGGTCATTTGACAATTCGATCCATACTGTCAAGTATCAGAAACCTGTGTACGTTCGTCAGTGGTAATCCCACAAAGTGAAGGAGCCCAACGTGTGAACTACAGCTGGTTCTTGGTACTATTGGGTCTGCCAAGACTGATAGTCTCCAGTGACAGTACAGGGTCATCAGTATCCAGGAACCAAGATAAGTGTTCTATAAGGGAACTGACAGAAGCTTATATGAAACACCAGCTAAAACAGCTATAACAGCTATCATATCTGTTTCAACTATCACGTCAGATGATGATACTATAACGTTAAAGTCAAAGAACTAAAGAACAGTATTGCTAGTAACAGTAAAGCAAGTGTTCAATAACTTTATTAGCCAAGATAATAGTATTCCAGATCCTGATTTAAAAAGGACAGTACTACTGATTTAACTGCAAAGTGACTTTTTTTGTAACACTATTTCTCCAAGAGGCAAGAACATTCCTACAATTACTCTAGTTAAAAGATAACATTAATTTTGTGTATATTTTGTGAATATTTGTATTACTCTTTTCCAAGCAACAGAAAAAGAAAATTAATATAAATATTAAATAATTCATTAATTGTACACACCTTAAATCCTGGTACTGCTTCTTACAATCTGGGCCAGTAATTTACACAGTCTGACTACACATATGAGGTCTATACATCAGTGCTTATTTCTAAGACTGGGGTATTGCTTGGAAGACCAGAACTCTTGACTGGTATTCTATCCTTGTATCATCTGATACATCTGGATACCTTCTACTATCACTTATGTAATCAAAAACATCTCGTAACATATATATATATATATATATATATATATATATATATATATATATATATGTATATATATTATATATATATATATATATATATATATATATATATATATATATATATATATTGGAAACGTATTTTCCGTCAATCTGTCCGCACTAATATTGTTTGACTACTTCTAGGCTACATAGGAGTCTGAAGTTTGACATGCTGACAGGTCTTAAAATATTATACCCCAGCAAAATCCGAAAAACCAAAAATTAAATACCGCAGCGCCGTAATTAGGTCAGCAACGTTGTGCGCCAAGGGAAATTATTTTTAATAACATTTCATTTTAAAAGGAAAACAGCAGCTTATTATAAAATTAAAGATAGTATGGGATTTATAATCTAAACTTTTCTTATTTTTACAATTTAATTTTTAAAATGTAAGCAAATCTTAATGGCAAATAACGAAAATGAGTTGAAGGGAACATGTGATTCAGTCTTGACAAAAAATAAATTTAAAGTCCTATACCTTAATAGCAGCAAAGCAAATTCGTTAGTCAAATCAGACCACCACGGTTTACTAATAAAAAAAGTAGGAGTGAAATCATTGCTTGACGTAATATAAAATTGCTCTGTGAATGCGTCCTGACCTAGGCCTATTACGCCAAATTTTAAATTGAGGAGATCTTTGACACCCCTGTAGATTTACGAGGAACGGATTTTATGGGACTTTGAAGGCCCGAGATCCTTTGTCGTTGTTAACTTCAAACAAACTAAACCACGATGACCACTAACGTACTAACGCCAGCAGAGTGTCGTAAAAAGTGGCAGTTGAAAAACGTTTTGTGTGATTGTGTATGTGTGTCTGTACGTGATGGGTATATTACCTTCTACTGCGAATAATTCACAAACCGATAAAAATCCTAAAGTCTAACATTATTCTAAGCCAATTTTAATTGTGCTCCAAAAATCGGGAGAATTCGAACACGTTTAACATGTGGCTGCAAGTATAAATGTGTACGTGAAAGAGTATTTTTATACATGTATCTGTGACATATTATTGGCAATGTTTCAATGAATATTTCTTTGTAAATTTCCACGGAACGTGAATAAGTTGTTAAAATAAAATACGTGGACGACTGCTTTGTACCCTTTCAAGTGTTTCTTTGCTGTTCAATTTCCATTAAAATCATTGAGATCAGCCACTTAATGTTCACTAAAAGTGTTTGCTAACTGAAACTATGTTTTGTGCAACTGATTTTTAAAAAAAAAACTTTTATGAAGAGGATATCCCATTCGACTTCTGATGGGCTATAATTACAATATTTAGTGCCTGTAATTCTAGATAATGTTTTCCATTTCAAATGGCTGATCATGGCATTCTTTCTTC